>CM062614.1:11473915-11476415 GCA_025617555.3 Puccinia polysora | reverse complement strand
GAGGGTTATATGTACAGAGCTCAACCATCCACCTTCCATTGATCCTTCCACTCATACCATCCACAGAAGAATCCAAGGGGAAGCAAAAAGAAGTTGTTAAAAATTTATCCAAAGCTGGAGTTCCCCCATTAAAAATTCGCAAATATCTTATACAAAACTCTTCATCACCTATGGATACAAATCTCCATAACCATTTCTGACAAATTATCACAAATACAAAAAAAAATGCCCTTGATGGAAAAACTCCTGTTGAAGCACTCATACTGGAACTCTGGAATTCTGCCTTTTTCTACAAAACTAAAATGGATGGCCAAATCACTTCATTGTTTATTTCTCACCCTGATCCCATCAAACTTCTCAACATTTCTCCAATTCTCATAATGATGGAATGTACCTATAAAAAAAAATTTTTGGAATTCCCCTTCTTAATATTCTTGGGGTAAAAAATTGTTGAAGAAGTTTCTCAGTTGCCTTATGTTTTTTATCCCAGAGAAAAACAGAAATATGATAATGGGTGGCTCAACTTCAGGAAATTTCAGAAGATAAACAACCTATTTTAATTTTTACAGACAAGGAACAAGCACTTATCAGTTCAACTAAAAAAGGTTTTTCCTTCCTCTCATCATCTTCTCTGTAGCGGGCACATTTTCAAGAATATTCAAACTAATTTCTGGAAGCTCTTTGAATCTGAAGATAAATGGGAAGTTATTTGTGAAAAAATGGAATCAGTTGGTCCATTCCAACTCTGAATAAGCCATCAGGAAAACTTCAAAAAAACTTTCTCTTTTATGGAACCCCTCCCAGTTCTGACTACCTTCTTGAGAACTGGATTCCTCTCAAAAGAAAATTTTTTCTCCTATTTGGCCAACAAAAACTATCACTTTGGAAACACAAGTACCCCCAGAATAGAAGGTGTAAACTCCTACATTAAATTTTTCATCAATCCTTCTATTGGCTCTTTCTATAATTTTAGTTTGAAAAAGTTACAGTTCCATCACCATCCATAACCATGAGTGAGCCATTGAAGCCTCTCAGAAAAAATTCAAGCATCTTGTTTGTTTACCTCACTGTGTGGATCATCTTTCTGGACAAATCAGCCACTTTTCCCTCAAAAACATTCATTCATTTTGTCAAGTTCCTGAATCTTCAACCAATTGCAACAACTTTTGACTACTCTTCTTACATGGGTATACCATGTATTCACAAAGTAAAAATTAGCATCAGATAGGGTAAACTCTTCCAACTTGAAGATTTTCATCCTCAATGGCATTCAAAGCCCCCTTATCAGTGAGTTAATTTTTTTTTTTTGGATTCAAGCTCAAATTAATAATTCCTGATTTATTTTGATTTTGCTTTCTCCATTTAACTCTGGAGCCTGATGCAACTGAATAATCTGAAAGCCTCAAAGTTCCAACCAGAGACATTAATGAAAACCTTTATTTCACAGAAATGTTTGAAGAATTCAGCAAGTTCCGACCTGGATAACAGCTTTATTATCTGGGTGAAAGCAAGAAGCTATAAAATGGAAAATATCAACACCAATCTGATTCAAGAGCCCAATCCCACTCAAAGATCCAAAGTAAGAGCAAGACCCAAAGGAGAAGCCAGTAATTTTAAGAAGATATCTCAGGCCTCGAGTAAAAGAGATCCATCTAGCTATGAATATTTAGAAGAACTCAAGAGGGGAGGATGGCCAAAGAAGAAATTCATAGCAAATTTCCAGATGTGTCACCATTCTTTTGGAAAAAAAAAATATATACCAACTTTCATAATTGAGATTTTCTTCCTATGTGTTCAGGTTTCAAGAAAGTGGAAGGCAATCAAGGGGAAGGGGAAGGGAAAAAAGAATTATTAATCAGAGGAAGAAGTAATTTTATATCTATAATTATTTCTTCAGCAATGGATTTTTTTTAATGAGCCCTTGTCATTTTTTAACATATGGTGAATTTCTGACTGAAGAGGAATATTCAGCAGATGAAGAGGTGACAGATTTGGATGAAGGGGAAGATTCATCAGATGAAGAGCTTCCAGATTTGCATTTTATTAAGATGGTGAGATTTCATTGTCTTTTATTTTTTTTTTTTTTGATATTATTTTTCATTATTTTTTTCATTCAAACTTTTATCAGAGGTCTGATACCATTGTGTATAAGTGGGTTGCTTATCCTGAATACAATCCTGGGAAAATAATCAAGAGACTAGAGGTATCTAACAAAGATGGTTATTCTCCTTACCATCTTCCTGGAAGGAAGGTATTAGCAGCCCCAAAAATCAGTGAGAAAGTGAGTTACATTGGATATTTTCCTCATTTTTAAATTTTGTCTGATTCTTTTTGGGGTTTTTCCTCTAGGTTTCCCTGAACATTATTGTGTTATTCTTCTGGAATATTTGACCAATTCTGAATTTAAGAAGTGAGTTTTATTCTTTAGACCATATTTTCTGTTATCAAAAATTCTTATTTTTGGTTTTATTTCCCACACAAAGATTTCATTCCCCAGCGT
>CM062614.1:11147084-11473815 GCA_025617555.3 Puccinia polysora | reverse complement strand
AGGAATAGGAATAGGAAAGAAGAGGAAAATAAAAATAAAAATAAAAATAAAAATAAAATAAAATAAAAATAAAAATAAAAATAAAAATAAAAATAAAAATAAAAATAAAAATAAAAATAAAAATAAAAATAAAAATAAAAATAAAAATAAAAAATAAAAATAAAAATAAAAATAAAATAAAAATAAAAATAAAAATAAAAATAAAAATAAAAATAAAAATAAAAATAAAAATAAAAATAAAAATAAAATAAAAATAAAAATAAAAATAAAAATAAAAATAAAAATAAAAATAAAAATAAAAATAAAAATAAAAATAAAAATAAAAATAAAAATAAAAATAAAAATAAAAATAAAAATAAAAATAAAAATAAAAATAAACATAAACATAAAAATAAAAACAAAAACAAAAACAAAAACAAAAACAAAAATCAAGACCAATTGTCCTTTCAGGTTATCAGGAAATTTTTTGAAAAGATTGGGTGTCTGGGTGGTGAGGGTTATATGTACAGAGCTCAACCATCCACCTTCCATTGATCCTTCCACTCATACCATCCACAGAAGAATCCAAGGGAAGCAAAAAGAAGTTGTTAAAAATTTATCCAAAGCTGGAGTTCCCCCATTAAAAATTCGCAAATATCTTATACAAAACTCTTCATCACCTATGGATACAAATCTCCATACCATTTCTGACAAATTATCACAAATACAAAAAAATGCCCTTGATGGAAAAACTCCTGTTGAAGCACTCATACTGGAACTCTGGAATTCTGCCTTTTTCTACAAAACTAAAATGGATGGCCAAATCACTTCATTGTTTATTTCTCACCCTGATCCCATCAAACTTCTCAACATTTCTCCAATTCTCATAATGATGGAATGTACCTATAAAAAAAAAATTTTTGGAATTCCCCTTCTTAATATTCTTGGGGTAAAAAATTGTTGAAGAAGTTTCTCAGTTGCCTTATGTTTTTATCCCAGGAGAAAAACAGAAATATGATAATGGGTGGCTCAACTTCAGGAAATTTCAGAAGATAAACAACCTATTTTAATTTTTACAGACAAGGAACAAGCACTTATCAGTTCAACTAAAAAGGTTTTTCCTTCCTCTCATCATCTTCTCTGTAGCGGGCACATTTTCAAGAATATTCAAACTAATTTCTGGAAGCTCTTTGAATCTGAAGATAAATGGAAGTTATTTGTGAAAAAATGGAATCAGTTGGTCCATTCCAACTCTGAATAAAGCCATCAGGAAAACTTCAAAAAAACTTTCTCTTTTATGGAACCCTCCCAGTTCTGACTACCTTCTTGAGAACTGGATTCCTCTCAAAAGAAAATTTTTCTCCTATTTGGCCAACAAAAACTATCACTTTGGAAACACAAGTACCCCCAGAATAGAAGGTGTAAACTCCTACATTAAATTTTTCATCAATCCTTCTATTGGCTCTTTCTATAATTTAGTTGAAAAAGTTACAGTTCCATCACCATCCATAACCATGAGTGAGCCATTGAAGCCTCTCAGAAAAAATTCAAGCATCTTGTTTGTTTACCTCACTGTGTGGATCATCTTTCTGGACAAATCAGCCACTTTTCCCTCAAAAACATTCATTCATTTTGTCAAGTTCCTGAATCTTCAACCAATTGCAACAACTTTGACTACTCTTCTTACATGGGTATACCATGTATTCACAAAGTAAAATTAGCATCAGATAGGGTAAACTCTTCCAACTTGAAGATTTTCATCCTCAATGGCATTTCAAAGCCCCCTTATCAGTGAGTTAATTTTTTTTTTTTGGATTCAAGCTCAAATTAATAATTTCCTGATTTATTTTGATTTTGCTTTCTCCATTTAACTCTGGAGCCTGATGCAACTGAATAATCTGAAAGCCTCAAAGTTCCAACCAGAGACATTAATGAAAACCTTTATTTCACAGAAATGTTTGAAGAATTCAGCAAGTTCCGACCTGGATAACAGCTTTATTATCTGGGTGAAAGCAAGAAGCTATAAAATGGAAAATATCAACACCAATCTGATTCAAGAGCCCAATCCCACTCAAAGATCCAAAGTAAGAGCAAGACCCAAAGGAGAAGCCAGTAATTTTAAGAAGATATCTCAGGCCTCGAGTAAAAGAGATCCATCTAGCTATGAATATTTAGAAGAACTCAAGAGGGGAGGATGGCCAAAGAAGAAATTCATAGCAAATTTCCAGATGTGTCACCATTCTTTGGAAAAAAAAAATATATACCAACTTTCATAATTGAGATTTTCTTCCTATGTGTTCAGGTTTCAAGAAAGTGGAAGGCAATCAAGGGGAAGGGGAAGGGAAAAAAGAATTATTAATCAGAGAAGAAGTAATTTTATATCTATAATTATTTCTTCAGCAATGGATTTTTTTTAATGAGCCCTTGTCATTTTTTAACATATGGTGAATTTCTGACTGAAGAGGAATATTCAGCAGATGAAGAGGTGACAGATTTGGATGAAGGGGAAGATTCATCAGATGAAGAGCTTCCAGATTTGCATTTTATTAAGATGGTGAGATTTCATTGTCTTTTATTTTTTTTTTTTTTGATATTATTTTTCATTATTTTTTCATTCAAACTTTTATCAGAGGTCTGATACCATTGTGTATAAGTGGGTTGCTTATCCTGAATACAATCCTGGGAAAATAATCAAGAGACTAGAGGTATCTAACAAAGATGGTTATTCTCCTTACCATCTTCCTGGAAGGAAGGTATTAGCAGCCCCAAAAATCAGTGAGAAAGTGAGTACATTGGATATTTTCTCATTTTTAAATTTTGTCTGATTCTTTTTGGGTTTTTCCTCTAGGTTTCCTGAACATTATTGTGTTATTCTTCTGGAATATTTGACCAATTCTGAATTTAAGAAGTGAGTTTTATCTTTAGACCATATTTTCTGTTATCAAAAATTCTTATTTTTGGTTTTATTTCCCACACAAAGATTTCATTTCCCCAGAAACAGCCATTCCACATAGATTACATTTTCAAGATTTCATAGGGGATGGGAACTGTGCTTTTAGAGAAGCAGCCATTTTTTTGGGTAGGAACTCAGAAGACTGGATTGAATTCAGGAAATAAATGGTGAAAGAGCTTGATTCAAACCCAATCTTCAATTACCCAAGATTACTGTGTAATATCTGGAGTGAAACTTTCCAATAAGCAAGAAGGAAACTTAACTACCTTACTGGCCCAGCTCCCATAAATATATGGATGAAATTTCCATGCCATGGTTTCCTTCTGGCTGAAACATGTAAGCAACCAGTGGTTCTGTTTCCTTCTTTCATTAATTGCACTGATCTTCCTCTGGATTCCCCTCCCCCTCCAAATTCCAAGTCTTCTCCCATTTTATTCATTGTTTTAGAAGATTTAAAACATTTAGTCATATTCAAGTTCAAGTCTGATGATGGGCCAGCTCCCAGGTTAGATCCACTTTGGAAAAGCTTTGTGACCAAAGATTCCAAATCTTGGAAAACCATTATTCAGAAAAATATAGAGCTTGTTAATGAGGATTTTTTTCCCTCCAAGAAAATCAAGTAGAAACATAAAAACAATCATAGTTAAATAAGTTTAAACATTTTTATCCATCTTTGTTCCTTATTTTTTAATTTTTTGAATTAATTTTGAAATTTTTATGCATACATCCAAAATATCTGTATTGGACATCCATTTTTTTTATTTTTAAGATTTCTGATAGCTTGAATACCCCCAAAAAAATATTCCAAAAGGCAAATAAAAGGGGCCAAAAATCCAATGAGAAAATTCAATTTTTTGAATTTTTTGGTTTTTTGAAGCAATGTTGAAAGGTAAAAAATGAAATCCTGAAATTCTGAGAAACATTAAATAGCTATTCAGAAGTTTTTTTGAATTTCTAAAAGCTTGAAAAGACAAGGAAGAATAATCAAAAAGTCAAACAAAAGGATCCAAAAGTCTAATGAGAAAATTGAATTTTACGGATTTTTTGCTTTGTTGAAGGAATTTTTTAAGGTAATATAATACATCCAAAAGATCTGGGGAAAATATTTAAATTCTCTTTGAATATTGGTTTGAATTTTTTATATCTTGAATCACCAAAAAAATCAAATCAAAAGGAAAATAACAGGATGCAAATGTCCAATGAGAAATTTGATTTTTTTAATTTCTTTGGTTGTTTGATAGAGGTTTTTAAGGTAATAGGATACATCCCAAAAATCTGGAAGAAATACTGGAAATCTCTTTGAATTTTTCTTGAAATATTTTTTAGCTGAAATAACCAAAAAAAAATAATGAAAATTGCCAAAATAAGGATCCAAGAACCCAAGGAAAATTTGGATTTTTGTGAATTTTTTTAATTTTTTGATTCCATTTTTGGAGGAGTTCTAATACCTCCAAAATTACCAAAGATTTTTTCAGAGTGTTTATCTACCCCAGTTAGGGTCCTGTGGCATCAGAACTCAAAAAAATAAATTCTTGAAAGTACTGTGAAATAAAGTATTTGTCCGTGTGGCAGCAGAGGTGCGCAACAGCAGGTAGATGTAATATTCCATTAGATAAAGGATTGAGGGTGTGAGAAAATTAATGCCCTAAAAATAAAATAAATAAAAATAAACAAAAAATTGAAAAAACAAAAATAAAACAAAACAGAACAAGAACAGCAAAAAAAGAGAAAAAATTGAAAAAAAAAATTAAAAGGAAATCCTCAAAACTTCACCACTCTGGGGCAATTAATTTGCAGTCCATATAAATAGAAAATCAAAAATTGTATGGAAAAGCTCTAAAGTAAAAACACCAAGAAAAATTTCAAATTGTGTCAAGCTGATCCCATTACAAGAAGTAAAAATACTTCTTATGATGGGATCTCCCTTGTATGATGGGATCAGCTAGCCCAACACCAGCAGGGACAGTTCAATGAGTTTTAATTGTACCAGGCACACCTCAATGGACTAGACATAAAGTAAAAAAGCCAAAAAATACTTCTATCAAGTCCACCTTAATGGACTGGCCCTAAAGTAAAAACACCAAAAAAAATCAACTCCAACTTGTGTTAAGCTGATCCCATCACAAGAAGTAAAAATACTCTTAATGATGGCATTCTCAAAAGACAAGTTCAACCAACTTACCAATGAAATCTCATTCAAAACACTCATCATAATGATTTTAACTCAAAACACTCAAAATAATGTTGTTGAAAATGTGATGAACCTTTATATCAATAGAATTACAAGATCAGAATCAGAACCCAAACACAAATGATGAAACTAAAATGATGTTTATAACTTAGAAAAAAACTTAAGTTGGTCTTTCAAATGGTCAAATCAACCAGAAGCTTTTTTATAATTTAAAGAAGCAGGTTTTGAAACAATGGGTGGTATTGTAATCATTTCTCCCTCAAGCACAAGATGAACCAAACAAAATGAATTCAATCAAATGAAGCATATTGGTCTTCCATAAGTATCAGCTATTAATTGGCCTATGATGAGATTTGAAAACCATATTGAAGATGGAATCTTTTCATTGATCTCATCAACATAAATTCTTTGTTCTATCTTTTCAACGTCTTTACTGCCTCCAAGGATCTTAGAATAGAATGTCTTATTTTTCCTCAATGTTTCAATCATTTCCTTTTTTACTTTAAACCATCCATTCTCATCATTCCCAAGTGATTCAGCAATTCCCATCACCAACAAGATCCCAAAACTCCCCAAAAAACCTATTTAAGTCCTCAGGTATTTGATTGAGGTATTTCAATTTTGGTTCCTAAGATCAAAACCAACTTAGTATTGATTGTTAGTATTTATCAAATCAGGTAAAATGATTAATCACCAAAGATGCTCTTCTGGTTGACTTCTCCCCTTCTTCTTCTTCCTCAGAAGAGGAAGAAGATTCCAAATGAAGGGAGCCTAATTCACTTTCAGTCTCTTCCTCTGAACTATAAAATTCAGATGAAGAGCCTTCCTTGCAATATAGAACTCATTTTCCCATCCCTTCATTAAACCATAAAAATGAATAATTCTCAAAATAAAAGACTTACCATCTTTGCTCTTTTTGGCTCCCTTCTACCCGATTTTTCCCTCTTAAGTTCCCTTTCAACATGTTCAAATTTTGAGATTTCATGAAGATTAGCTTTCAATTTGGGTAAACTGCGGCTGGACCTTAAGAGCTTTGGCTCAAGGCTTGTCTTGGCAATCAAAGTAGCTGTACACTTGACCACAGACTTTAAAATTTCCAATATAACTTCTTGAGGTTGCTCCATAAGAATGGAATTCAACTTGTTTAACAATTGGTATTTTTCAAGCTCTGGATCTGTTTCAATCTTTCAAAAAGAAAAAAAATAATTAATCTGTCAATCCAATAATTGGTACCCTTCAAAAAAACCAAAAACCCACTTACTTCACTGGAAAGGTCATATTCTTACCTCCACTGAGGATTTACAGTGGGTAGACAGAAGTTGTGGGACTGTTTTTTAAAGTGCCCACACCCATTTACTCCAAACCAACCCAACATCCTTGCGCAACTTCAATTATCAAGGGACCTCAAAAATCTTCCTCTTGACCATCTAAATCAAATAATTTACATCCCTTATTTCTACCTCTTACTTTCCCTTTATCATGAACTCAATGCTATGAACATAGTAAGTCCTTCTGTTTCCTGTCATTTTTTTTCAATAGATTTCTGATTTTCTTTCTTTCTATTTTGATTACCCGCCTCTATATTGAAAATACAGATGAAAAAAATAACCTTACCAGACAATACAAAGGCAAGGATTGTTGGCATGTATGAAGCAGGGGCATCAGACAACTTGATTGTGGTCAAATTTAAGATACCACAGACAACCGTTTACAATTTTCTCCAGAGGTACAGACAAAGAGGCTCCATTAAAACCACAAAACAACCTTGAAGAGCTCAGAAATGAACCAATTGAGATCTTTGGGTGCTTGGGGGAATCAAAAAGCTTTTTCACAAGATGAAGGCTGCAGAAATTTGAAATCTGATGTTGAAAGAGGTTTCAGCAAGGAGAATCCAACAACAAGCCCATGAAATGGTTTTTTTTTCAAGGGTGGCTGCCAAGAAGCCTTTCATTAATGAAGATCAAAGAAAACAACAACTAACCTTTTCCTGTGATCATCACCATTTGAAAATCAAAGATTGGGAGAAGTTTATCTGGACTGATGAGTCCAGCTTTGAAATTGGCAAGCAATACCAACAAGTAATGGTCTGGAGAACCACTCAAGAAAAATTTGAATCCAACTGCTTGTCCCCCGCATTCAAGATTGAAAGGTCCTTTATCATGATGTGGGGTGAATTAATTGGCAAGAGAACCTCCCCTTCTGCAACCATGCCATCAAAGCAACCCATGGCAAAGTACTTTATCAAAATTTTTTACAAGGGTGCTCTTGGCCCATGGATCAGAAATTTCAATTGATCCATTTTTTTTTTTTTTTTGATTGGAATATGAGGCCCCAGTCCACAAGGAAAAGATTAGCAAGGACTGGAAACACTCCAAAAACATCAAAAAAAAAAATTTTGGCCAGCCCAGTCCCCAGAGCTCAACCCAATCAAGAATTTATGGAAAATTTTAAAAAACAATATCCAGCAGCTCTACCAACCAAAGTCAATCCCAGAGATGGGAAAGGCGCTCCAAAGTGCTTGGGAGGACTCTCCTTGTCAAACTCTCAATCAATTGATCACATTGATGCCTGATTGCATGCAGGCAGTCGTCAAGGCAAATGGAGGTTCTAACCAATGGTAGAATCAATTCTATCTCTCACTCTTTTTTTTTCTCATTCCTTAACACCCTATTTCTCTTTTTAGGAACTCTCATTATTTCTTGATGGTAAATCATTTTTTGATATTTTGTTTTTATTCATCATCAATCTTGAGTCAATTTTCAACCCTTTTTCCATTTTGAATTTTTGGTTTATTGTTTTTTTTTAAAAAAAAAAAAAAAAAAAAAATTGAAACTAATGGTACAATAAGATGAGGATGCTTAATTACTGAAATCAAAAAAAAAAAAAAAACTTTTTTCCTGTATATCTATGTGAGAAAAAATGACATGAAAAAAGGAAACATGCGCCAAAAAAAAAAGAAGGGCATCAGGCCCATTATTTCTGTCTACCCACTGTACAGTGGGTAGACAAAAATAATGGGCCTGACTGACCTAAAACAGTCCATTCATTGTCAGGCCTGTGTTCCAAGCTAAATCTATTTTTCAAAAAAAAGTCATGTACTTACATTTATTCATGGGATTATTTATTTCAGCATCTTTAATTTAATTTGACCAAAATTGAAATTTGAAAAAATATCAAATTATAATTTTTTTTTTAAAAAAAAAAAAAAACTTTAAAAGTACAAAACTCTCAAAAAATATTCCAGAGGAAAAAAAAATCAAAAGATTCTGTGCCATTGATATTTTTTCTTCTTGATGCGGGTTTGAAAGCAGATCAAAAGGAATGATTTTTTTGAATGAAACATAAATGTTGAGAATTTCTAAAAATCATTCAAACAAATTTTGATTGATGTTGGTTTTTGATGGCCTTGGTGAGATGGTGATGATACTACTGAGAAATTTTGTTTGGAAGTCATGGAAACCACTTGTAAATTTTTATTCAAGCTCTGTGGGCATCTGATGGTCATAATGTACAAGTTTTGCACTCTTATTCAGATTTGAGGTGCCTTGAGCTGTTTGAATTTATATTGGTCTGAGGTTAAATTTGAGTTGGTCTGATTTCAATTACTCTAGAATTGATTTGGACCATTGAAATTCTACACTTGTCCAATGGATTGACCACATTCATCCTCTGAAACAACCCTAAATATTGAAAAAAGAACCCATAAATTAGAATCAAATATGAAGAATAAGATTGAAAAAAAATTACTTACCATCTTTTTTTTTGGATTGACCAAGTAGTCTGACATTGAAATTATAAAACCAAGTCAGTTTCAATGTGGCAATGGGTCAGCTGAAGTGGGAGCCCAAAGATGGGTTGGTAAACAGAAAGATTGCAACACCCAGGGCTTCATCTAAATTTTTTGAAGTAGCCAGGTTTTCTTGCTTTGGAAAACAGTCCCAAAACTTTTTTCTAGCCACTTTCAATCCTCAGGCACAATGGATCCTCTTGATGCTAGTCTTTCTGCTAAGAGGTGGGAACTGGGAAAGCCTATATTTTTTTGAATATGAATTTGAGCACACCTTGCCATCATGGTTGTGTTTTAAATTCTCAAATCAATCCAAAATGATTTTAATTGCCTCAATTGACCATTTTTAACCCAAAGTTGAAAGTTCTTTTGGAAGAAGGGTTACTAACTTTACTTGAGATTTTTTAAGTGACACATGCACTCATTTTATTTGGATTTCAATGGTTCCTTTGAGGTGCTTCAACACATCCAAAATGTTCCCCAAAGATCCCATAAGTAATTGTTTGAAAGTAGCATGGGCTCCTTCTACCCAAGACATTGTTTTATTTCCAAAGTCTGGGTTGACACAATTCCACCCCATTACAAATTTCTCTTTGATAGGGAAAATTTTCATTTCCATATACTCAAGCACATCCTCACAGTATTGCAAGAAAGGTTGTATACAAGTTTCAACATAAGCATTCCCAGCAGAGATGAACAGAAGAAACAATAAATTGGCCTACTCTGAGTTCTGCATCATTGAATTCTGCCTCCCAATTGATTTTAGAGGCCCCATACTTTGCCCACATAGGCGTAAAACTTTTCCATCCTTCATTGTCATCACTGAAGCAAACTTGACAATTTGCTTGAATATCTTTAGACAAGTGCCAGGAGAACAACTTTCTGGATGGCTCAGGGAAACTATTTTCAATTTCACAAATCAGGGTTTTTTATGGTATGTAACAAAGACTTTGGGAAGCCTCTCTGGATCATAAGCCAACTCCTTTAAAGAACTAAATGCCCATCTGTAGAACTCATATGATTCTTTTTTTATAAGAACAAAAGCCTTGGTAAATTTTTTCCTGTTGGCTGTCATTCCTGCAACATCCAATAGAGGGATGTTGTACCTATTTTTTTATAAGTACAATCCAACAAAGAAATATGATTGAATTTTTCACAAATTTTTATAGACTCAGGATGAGCTACAAAGAGGGCCTCTAAGTGACCCTCTCCATCAAATTCGGACCTGGAAACCCACTGGGTTTCCTGGAGCATTTCTAATTGAAAATCCATAAAACCTTTCCCATTCAGTTCCACTAGCCTGACCTTTTGC
Organism: Puccinia polysora; assembly: GCA_025617555.3. Classification (NCBI taxonomy): domain Eukaryota; kingdom Fungi; phylum Basidiomycota; class Pucciniomycetes; order Pucciniales; family Pucciniaceae; genus Puccinia; species Puccinia polysora. Next base: position 11,463,593 of record CM062614.1, on the reverse strand, counting down.
TTAGTGTTATAGATTCTTCAATTGTAAATTGTCTCTCCACCATCAATCTTGCCCAATTTCCTTTTGAGTTGAATTGTATTGAGTCCATCATTCATGCATTCCTTAAGTAGTTTCAAGGCTACACCAGAGATCCTCCTCAGTTGAGGATGCACTTAGGGGTTTTCAGATGGTTGATGATTGTGTTGGAAATTTCTAATGCAGAGGTGCCACATGGGATCTGCTACTGTGCAACTTGAATGGATCATGAATTGAAACCTGACCTTCCTTTTGTGAGTTTGCCTTTGCCATTCAGTGGGGAAGAGCCCCTCATATACTCAAAATATGTTGCATGCTAGTTCAACATATTTATCCTTTTTTGACTCGATTTTCATCTTTGCATAGCCATGCATGGCTTCCCATTTTTGAAAATAAATCCCTGCTGCTTTCCTACTAGCAAGGGCTCTCACAGGAGGAGGGTCAAGGGGTTCTGGAACCTCTTAGTTAACCATGGTTACATTAGTATTTCTCAAGCCAAATTAGTCTCAGTCAAATGGCATATGAAATGTGACCCACCACCTTGAGTCAATTCCAGTTGTGAAGAAACAACTTTTTCCTCAATACTAACCCTAGATGAGGATGCAATCAGGGAGTCAAATGTTTTATAATCCCTACCTGAATCCCTATATTCCAGAGTTTTGTTAACAACACCTTCAATCAAGTCCATTAACACATCCATGTTTAAAACAGGGGGGAATGGGCTTGCAATTGTTCCCATTATCCCCAAAACACCCAATTTGATGTATTGTTCAATCAATCTGTTTCCAACAAATTCAAAGTGTGCTCACTTTTGGGGTTTAGAGAAAATTTATGCAATGGGTGAGTTTTGTTTTGTGACAAGTCTTTGTTTTTTCAATTGGCAGAACATACTATCAGTTACCAGAAAACTGTCTGCATTTTTCACTGCGCATGTCTGGCTGGAAAAGTGGCTGAAAAATGTAGACAGCCTTGGGCAAAAACCGGACGCACGCAGTTAAAATCAAGCTCACAAGATTTCCTGTGACAGGTTGCCTGTATCAGGCTTCCTGTCTGGGTTTTTCTCAAACCGGTCATAAGGCGGGGCTACTGCTTTGGCTCCATTGACCAACCCTCATTGCCTCGACTCCATTGCATTGCCTCAACTACAAGTAAGTAGTAATCAAGTAAGTACTTCTCCTTCATTTGTTCCTTCCATCCTAACAAGCACTTAAGTCAAGTAAGTCCTTATTTAAGTTTTTTTTTTTGTGCCAATTAGCATGGAAAACAACAAGACTAGTAGCCCCAAAGACCATTAAAATGATGAAGCAAGGAAATATCAGGAAGAAATAGAAGACCATTCAAAGGCCATCCAAGGGGCCCATCGGAACCTCCTTTCAAATCAACACCTCTCAGTGGCATACAAGAATTTGAAGAAAAACAAGGAAAAGAAAAAACAAGCCAAATCTTGAGCCAGCCAAGTCGGAAAACCACATCAACCAATTAGCAGTGAAGTCAAGAACCTTGTTGAGAAACATGTCTTGAATCAGAACAAGACTCAAGTTGAAGTTGCCAAGATGTTTGGCATTCTGGATCAGAAAGTTCAAAGAATAATTGATCAAGCAAGGAATGGGCATGATAATCACTCAACTTCTTAAAGAGGTGCAAAATCAAAACTGAATCAAGACGTTATTGCATCCACCTGGATTCATCTTGAAGAACATCCTTTGAATCAATTAAAGGATTTGGCAAATTGAATCAAAGATAAATTTGACATCACCATCTCAGTACCATTGGTCCAGAAGCTACTCAAAAGCCTTGACATCACCTGGAAGATGGTGATGCCAGTCCCTTGCAAGTGGAATGAAGCATCCTTCCTGGAACAGAAACACAATTTTGTGCTCAATTGTTTCAGTGATGTAGGAAGGAATCTCATATTCATCAGTGATTCTGGGTTCAATTCCCAGACTCAGCCCACTCATGGGTTTTCACTTTCCAGTAAGATAGTCTTTAGTATTTTTTCTTTTTTTTTTCAATTACTTAAGCACCTACTACTTTTTTTTTTTGGATATTTACTTACTTCTAGACCAGGCTGCTTCCCTGCAAACAAATGCCAGGGGGAGCATGATTCATCTCATTGGAGCTCTGGCCAACTCTGGGATGATTTATTAAAAACTACTTAATGAAGAAGGTAAGAAAAAAGGAGGTACAGTTTCTTTGAAGATCACAAATTTCCTTCTCTGCCTCCATGATTGTTGCCCACCCAGATTGCTCATCATCATGGACAATGCACCCATCCATTGGGGTGATGATTTTGATTGAGTCTGCCAAATCATGAAGGAATCCAACAAAGAAACCAACATTGAATTCCTCCCCAAGTACTCACCAATTCTCAATCCAATCAAGTTTGTCTTCAACATCATCAAGATTCATGTCAAGCACCAAGATATCCAAAGTTGCATGGATCTTTCCAAATCAATTCATGGTGCTATTGAAGAGAAGATAACCGGTGAAGTGGCACAAAAATTTTTCATTCACTGTCAAAAATTTCATAAAGCATGTGGTGACATGCAACCAATGACAGGAACCATCAACTCCATTTGATTTTCAATTTTTTTTTTTTTTTTTTTTTTTGCATTTTTTCTTTTTTTTTACATACTCAATTACTTAATTATACTCAAGGACCAATGTAATTTATCAAAAAAGAATGGTTAATGTTCCAAAAAAAATGAAATAAAAAAAATTTTGAGGCCTCTGTCATCATTAATTTCTACTTCAAAAAAAGTTGTCCACCAAAATTAAAACGTGGACAAATTATGGTTAAAAATAGGACAGGAAAAAGAAAAAACCAGACAGCTCATTCCAAATGACTGAGCGGTTTAACTTAAATTGAGGGGAAAAAAAAAGGGAGGAAAAAAACAAGAAAAAAGAGGACAAAAAAAAAAAAAAAAAAAAGAGGACAGAAATTCTGAGCAAGAGGACAAAATCCATGAAAAATGTGGACAGTTTTTTTGGAAATTGATATTATGATTCCCAATTTTCTATTTGTTGTTCAATAGTCCCACCTAGTATCCCACACCCTGTAATTTGGTCGGATGGCACTCAAATGTGGTCCAAGGGTGCCTAGGTACCCCAACCCCCCCTCCCCCCTCAAATGGCCCATTTGGGGCTACTTTGCCCCAAATGGGCCAGGAAAACACACATCTGCACCAAAGGGTTTCAAATCCTCAATTGAAACTCAAAAGTGGTTGCAAATCCCCATGTGTGACCCTCTTTGAATCATGAAGGATTTTGCTTGTTGTTTGTTGAGTTCTGATTTGCCGTTCATGACACATATAAGTTGTGAATGGCAATTCATGCCTGTTTGCAACCCCAGGGTTGTCAATTCAACATTGTCACCCCTCCCCCTCTTTTTTCCCTCTGACATGTTTTTTTTTGAGAGTTTTGTGCTCTTGATCAAGATTTTTTAATTTTTTTTTTTTTTATTAAAAAAAAAAAAAAAAAAAATTATACTTTCATATATATATATATATATATTTTTGAATTTTCAATTGTTGTATGATGAAATGACAGATGCTGAATTATTCTAACCTCATCAATAAATGTAAATCATACATGCCTTTTTTTTATTTTATTTTTTGGAACACTTGATTTAGCTTGAGACACAGGCCTGAAAATAAATTGACGGTTTTAGGTCAGTCAGTCCCATCATTTTTGTCTACCCACTGTACATACATACCCTACCAAATTCAACTTCTTCCAGACTCCTCCATACTCCCTTCCTCGCCCTTCCCCCTTCCCCCTTCCCCCTTCCCCCTTCCCCCTTCCCCCTTCCCCCATCCCCCTTCCCCCTTCCTTTCCTTTCCCCCCTTCAAGGAAAAAAAAAAAAGAAAAGAAGAAAAGAAGAAGAAGAAGAAGAAGAAGAAGAAGAAGAAGAAGAAGAAGAAGAAAAAGAAAGATTCTCAAAGAAGGTTTTGTCTGCTTTGATTATACATACCAGATTCCCATCCGGCGACGAGACTCGTTTGACGCAGGACCATCTACGCATCCATCTATGTATCTATGAGTCGTAGGAACCTACTCGCCACCATCACTCGATCGACAGAAAGGAGCTCAGTCCAGCAGACCGATCGCGGTCCGACCATCGATCGATAGAGGTCCAGCAGCAACGAGCCTTGAGCCCAAGACCCGGCCGGGACTGCAACCCGGCTCTCGGAAGCCTGGTGAGATGGAGGAGAGAGAGAGAGACCGGCCAGATCAGGTCTGATCAGGCTTGAGAGCCTAGACGATGCCGTCGCACATGCAGATCAAGTCCACAACCCTTACTCTCTCCCCCCCCCTCCGTCTCCAGAGTGTAGAAAAAAAAACCCTACGATCCAATATGAATTCTAGTCAGATCTCCAAGGCCCCAATTTGCACTCGACCGCCTGCCGCCCGCTGGCCCTGTGGCTCGTAGGGGGGGGGGGGGGGGGGGAAGGACGGTGGTCGAGAGAGGGCGAGGCTAGACTCGATTCGGCCCACTTGCTACTCCCGCCGCACAGCCGGGTGGGTGATCATGGGTCTGAAGGGTTCCATCGGGGAGTAATCAGGGTCTAGGGGGGCCTCTTCTGAAGCCTGGAAAGGTTCAAAACGCATACGTACGTAGGTGCGTTAAACATATAATATGTACATATATCTAATGTATGTATGTATGTACATGTATACGTATCGAAGACGAAGAGGAGGAGGATCAGGGGGTGGGCGTGGGAGAGGAGGGGCTCAAAAGGCACAACTGAATCTCACGGCCGATGGACATCATGACACGAAGAGAATGATGAGAGAGAGCAGGGGCAAACAAAAAAAAAAAAAAAAAAAGAGAGAGAGAGAGCAAAAAGTGTACATATTATACGAAGGATTAACGTTATCTTTCAAGAGAGAGAGAAAAAAAACACGCACAAGACACACGCTCTCTCTTTCGAGTGGTGAGTGATGGATCACAATCAATCGGAGTTAATAAAAGCTAGGCTGGTTAACAACACACACTCACGCTCACGCAAAACCAGAGGGGAGGGGGGGGGGGAGGGAGAGAGACCAAAAGACGATCGGCGACTCGATAACAAGCTGGACTGGGTGAAAGACGTGAAGCGATTACTTGACGGCAGCAGCTCTCTGACGACGATAACGATCGTGGACGGTCCCATCGAGATCGACCGTCCGACTCTTGAACTCCTTCGAGAGCCTCGTACTCCCGTCTCGTTCTCGTTCGAAGCGGATGATGACCTCTTGAAACTCACGACTCAAGCCGTTCTGAGGAGCTTGAGATGGTCGATTCTGATGCTGATGACGATACTGATCTGGAGGATGGTTGATAGAGGATGATCGAGTCCGGCTCGGGGGCCTCTGTGGATAGGAGTTGAAGGGGGTAGTGATCGAGTTAGGATAATCCTGGGGTGAATTGGTGGATGGACTGCTACTACTACCGGGGCTACCGGCTCGTTGAGATGATTTTGTGGGAATGGTGGATGTGGATTCGGATGGGAGTGAGGTAGACAATGGATGATGATGAGCCTGAGGTCGATAGAATCGTTGAGGCGATGGTGGTGAGTGATGATGAGCGAGTGACTCGGGCCCCGTCGACATTCGACGATGATGATGATGATGATGGTGATGGGCTCGAAGATGATAGACCGAAGGATTGGAGGGTAGATACTGTCCGGATAGATCGAGTGGAGAGGGACGTCGATGACTGTCGAGAGGGATCGATGAGGGAGGTGATCGTTGTTGGCGAACGGGTTGGGAATGATGGAGTCGATGATCGGTGCTGGTCGGGATCCAATCCCGGAGTGATTCACCACCGGCCGATCGAGGCCTTCGACTATGAGGATGATCAAAGGATGAGGATGATCGATAATCAGAATCGGCACTCCGGACGGTCGAGGATCGATGGACGATCCGAGGGTTCGATTGGGGTGGGGTAGGATCGGTGTTGGATGGATGGGGAGTAGATCGGGGGTTCCTGGGATGGATGATTCCATCGACGATCTCGTCCAAGCTCTTACCCCAAGCTCGTTCGAAGGTTAGATATGGATCGGGTGCGGAGGTCGATATACCGGCCGGGCGATCGTTGGGGATCGATGGATGAGGGATGGATGAGGATCGAGTATCGGGTCTGGTCGGATGGGGAGCTGGATTGACAGGAGCGTACGAACGATGGGATGGGAGACGATTGTTGAGGATGATATCCAAGGAATCGAGATCTTTGAGATTGATCTTTTGAGAGAACGGTCGATGATGAGGGGTAGGAGTAGGGTCTAGATCTTTGAGCTTGATCTTTTGAGAGAATGGTTGACGATCACCAGGACGTTGGTGGGCAGTGGGATAGATGGGATGATGATTGGAGGGATAGGCATTCGAGGAGGCGGTCTTCTGGGTGGCTTGGGGGGATTGTTGGGAGACTGTTCTGGCATGAATCGGGAAGGAGGGAGTGGTGGAAGCTGGGCGCCGGTTGGGGGCGGGTACGTAACGAGGGCATTCACCAGGATAAGCGAATAGTTCGAAGGTGGACGAACGCCTTGGATGGGATGGGTTCGGTTGAGGAGCCGATTGATTGGCATGGACGGTAGTAGTAGGAGGGATGCTAGACTTGAGCTTGGCCAGTTTGAGGTCGTACTTTCTTCTCTTGATGGCTGATGGGGATCGGAGCGTCAGTAGGTGGTATATCTATATCATGGGGAGGGGGGTACTCAAACGATCTCTCAGTACTTCGTAGGCTTCGGCCAGCTTTTGAAACTTGTTGGTCGATTGAGATTGGGAGTCGTTTGGGTTTCGATCGGGATGATGGATGAGAGCCTGGAGGTGGAGGATGAGATGAGAGGTGAGATTAGATGAGTGACTTGAGTAGGAGTGAGAGTGAGAAGGGTAGCGGTACCTGTCGTTTGTAAGCTCTTTCGATCTGTTTCGAGTCGGCATCCTGATCGATAGCGAGTAGGTGATAGTAGGATGGATCCAAGTTGGATGAGGCCATCATGATCTGGGGGTTTAAAGATTAGAGGTTTGAGTTGATTGGGTGGATGATGAATCAGAGGATGTGAGTTTTTGAGGAGATTGAAGATGATAGGATCATTATCATCAGGTTGGAGAGAGGAGTCAGTGGTTTGTTAATCAACGAGAGAGTGGATTGGATTGAATGAAGGCTACTCCGATGATGTCGATTGAGCGCTTTAGATCGATCGATTGACTAAACTAGAATGTAAGAAGTATATGATATGGTAAATAAAGACCAACAAACAATAATTACTCGATGATGTTCTACGATTCAGTCCAGTCATCCAAAACTCTCCGTGACGAGACCAGCAAGTTGGGGTTGTGCAGTTGCGGTGGGCGAGAGATATGAGAGCCTCGGAAGACCGAGTGGCCCCCGGGGGGGTCAATCGATCCAGAGTACCCCACGGCCACGGCCACGGCCACGGCCACTGCCAGTGAGAAGATAATAATTAGACACACACCAGTCACACGCTCGCCATCGGTGACATGACCACCCTCGTCTCAGTCTCAGTCTCCAATCTCACTCCAGCAGCAGCTGTCCTGATCAAAATCAACCACCATTCCATTCGAATCCACATATCCATAGAGCATGTATTCATGTAGTAGATCGATCCAGAGAGGCGTATCTATCTATCTATGTATCATCTGTACGCATCCTCGAGAAGCGCTAGTCCACTTCATCCATCTCACCATTAATTACTAGATTGTATGTATGTTTCACTGATCAAGGAGGGTATCAACTCCACAAGATTCGAACGAGGGATTTGAAGAGCAGCCTTGGAGCGGTACTCACACTCCCTAGTCCAATCCAAGTCGCTGCTCGAGAAGGCACCTAGATATCATACATACATAAACACACAAGACTACAAGCGCTCGTGACTTCCCCACGGGGAGCTCTGCTGATCGAATCGAGAGCGGGATCGATGCAGCCCAAGCCATCTCTGTCCTCTGTCCTCCGTCCTCCGAACTAGGGCTCTCGCCCAACAACGGTATACCCTTTAGATACTTAATTCTTGACTCGTCGGGCAGTGACGATCATCAGTCGTGGGCTGCCGCTGGGATGGGAGAGAGAGAGAGAGCGATCGGGTGTGGTGATCGCATCGATAACTCTAATCCTCGACCATGGCACCCGCCAAGCGTCGGCCTCGGAATACCCATCAGTCTCATCTTCGAGCTTCTGATTCAGGTTCATAATCATGACTATGCATTTATGTAGTGGCTTCCTGACATCGATATTCTCTCATCTTGTACATACATACATATGTACATACGTTGGCCGAGATGATGTCATCGAGCGGTTCGATTCGATCGAAACCATCGCGCGAGTTTCTGACAAGATAACAACAAGAAGGCAGTGCAGTGCGCGAGTCTCAGTACTCTCGATGGAGATCATCATCGATCATCAGTAGTAGAGACTGATTGGCTAAGAACTCGAGCAACTCGCCGATCAAGTTTCCTGCGACTACCCCTCGGATCGGATGGGGAATCTTTTTTGATGATGGGCGAATAAGATTACATATCTAATATCGACAATATTCCTTATTTCGATTTAAATATTTATTGACTTGGTCTATTGACGTTGGATGATGATCAGGGCGAAGGAGTGAGGATCCTGACCATCCTGGCTAACTTAACCTAAGACTAGATTAACCACAGCTTCGACCTCTAATAAATATTTAGCCATCTATCCTTCATCCATACACTCCTCCTCAAATCAGAAATCATCATCTTCGTACCCTCTATATCGACGAGAGAAGAGGGACCGAGTAAATAGATTAATCCATCAATAAATCAATCAATCAATACCTATAGATATCTATGTAGGTCAGATCCTTACATCATCCTCCGTTAAATCAATAAATCAAGAGATATGTATGTATGTATGTACATATACATACGTATCCATCCACCGCCACCCATCAAATCATGATCATCCCACCCCAGTCAACCAGATCCCCAATCATAAGTATCAGCAGTAGCACACACCCCACCATCGATTGCTCCATACCAAACCTTCTCCAAGGTGATCACCCTCGATTCACACTTGCACTACATCCCAAACCTACTCCTCTCCTCCACCTCTCATCGATCGATCCCCAATAATCCCAACGAGCTCATCATCTTCTGGTCTGATGTACTCAATCTCGAGCCTATACGTGCCCTCATCACCATCAACCCAAATTCGAAGACCCTCCTCCTCGCCTTGATGGGGTCCAACCCCAGGTCTCCCTCCTATCCGATCGATCAACCAGACCTTCGTCAAGCCCTCTCTAGTCCACATCATCCGACCGGCTCGGTTCAATCGATCGAAGAAAGATCGATCAGCAGTCAATCGTCCCAACACCACCGCTCCTCCGGAGCACTCGATCCCTCCTCATCATCCTCGCGCGCGAAACCGATCGAATTCATAAATACATCCTGGCTGGTCCTCCAACTCTATCGATTCGTCCCACCAGAGTTCCGACGTACATACATACCACATGATCTTGGTACCTGACGCCCTCTGCTGACGAATCATGATTAGCGTTCGATCTTATGCCCACACAGCATATCTTTCGATCGATAGAGGTATCATCCGAGTCATCATCCGATCAGATCTTGGGCCCGAGGAGGGGCCCCACGTGGTGGCAAGAATCATGGCCCTCGGCAGTGCCCACCTAAACTACCATCAGTTGATTAAAGAACAATGATAAGATTCATGCCCTTATCTCTGTTTGCCCATCTTGCTGCTCTTAAGTTGTTTCTCACTGAATAAGAGAAGCAAAAAGGATGAGGGAAGATGTTGAGGTATTCGGATTATCTAGGATCTCGAGTTTAATTTACAATGTATGATTTAGCCTCGTCATCGATGCAAAAGAGAAAAAAAAAAAAAAAAAAAAAAACTTGCAAAAAAAAACAATGATGAATTATCACCTTCTTGTAAGATTTGTCTATGGAAGATAATCAAGACTGACAACGATAGATGAGAGGAGAAAAACAACTGGTTTGACTGTTGGGGGTAGAATGACCCTTGATCATTGGGACTTCATGATGAGATCTTTTATAAGCAGATGGAATCAGGAGTGGTGTCAGCCATGAGACATGTATTGGTGTCCTATAGGCTGTCCAACTCACAAGTCTTGGTAGTATACACCTCCTGCAAACAGGTGACATTTTCTCTGGAGAGTTGCCCGGATGCAGGACGTTGGTGCGTAACCCACACTAGTGTATTAGAAACACTACATGACATTCCTGTTGACACTCCCACTGAATTGTGTGGGATACTTGTAGCTCTGCATCCAGCCTAGCTGACTTGACAGGCCTGTTTCATACTATCCCGCATGAGACTAGCTGACTTGATTAGCCTGTTTGACCAGTTTGTCACATGAGTACTTGCAAGTGATTAGTGGAAACTAATATCCTGAGAAGACATATTGATTAGGGGACTAGATTAGCCACAGCCTGATCATACGTTCCTGTAGTGATAAAGGTAGCTATTTTATAATCTCCAGGAGTTGTGTCCCTTCATCCCCATTGCAAACTGGTCTTTCATTTCCCCTTCAAATATCTACTGCTATGGATTCTTCCAACTATTTCCTTCAAGCCTCCATGGCAAATATAACCAATCCCATAGTAGCACTAGATTCCCAAGCCATTAGTGAGCTTCAACAGAATTTGGCCCAGAATGATGAAGTTATCTCCCAGCTCCTTGCACGAGTTAATGCAATGGAGATACAGAATGCATCCAATTCAACCCCACCAACAAACGCAGCCATTAAGAAAAATACCAAACGTACCTCAATTCCTGGCAAAAGCCAAGCACCTCCAACTAAACTGAAATCAAAAGTACCCGCCAATACCTCCCCACCAAAGACAACTCCAACCCACAGCCTTGCCCGTTCAGAAACTCCAGCAACACCTGTTTCAAGAGGAAAAGCAACAATGAAACCTGTATCAAATTCAAAGAAGAAAATCCCCCTTCAGATGATCAAGCAGGACCATCCTAGTGGCTTTGAGCACACCAAGGCAAGCTCCAATTTCTTTTTTTTCAATACAACACGCATTACTAACTCATTTTAAAATTTTAGGAGGCATTATATGTTCATGTCAAGCTATTGTGGGGCCTTGTTACTCAGAAAGCCATCCCAACCAACCCAATTCCAGAAGAACTTGCAAAATTCCATCAATGATTCACCTCATCAACTGACATCCGAAGCGCTCTTGAACAAAAGAACGGCCCCAATTTAATCCCCATAGAAACCATTCAGTTTCTTTGTGAAGCCAGAGAAAATCAAACCAAAATCGGTAAACACATCATTCACCTACCTGACTTCATGATACGATATGTCCAAGTCTCGTTAGCAAAGCTTGGTCTCCGCAACTGGGCACCAGACCTCAATGAACAACCCAACTCTCTATATAATGAAGCTTGCCGGATCTCTGCTATAATGACCTTTCAACAATTAGTTGTTGGTGGATGTTACAATTTTATGAACATTAATCAAGCATATGTCAACAACTTTGAACTTTTGAGCCAGACCTACGATCACTATGTTCACTATTTTTTGGCAAACATCTATTGCAAAGAGAAGAAAGAGGAAGGGAAGCACTGTCGAGATGAAGAAAGAAAGGTCATAGCAAAATCCCGTCAACAATTGAGTGCCTAAAAATTTGAAAGTCTCACTGTTCATTCAATATCTAACATTGTATTCTTTCAGTTGCAAGATTCAAGGTACAAATTTGCCATGAACAAAAATCTTCCAAAACAATACTTGAGAATCATCAAATCCTTGCAGGCTCACAGAGACGATGAATACTACTCCAAAGATAATGTCTACGTTTTCAAGAAGTTGCCTTTCCAATCTGAGGCTGCAACCACCTTCATCCGGAGACTTGATGAAGTCATGAAAAAGGCAGATCAAGCTGATGGCAAACAATTCCAAAAGCGTTGGCGTGTCCGAATGAAGAATCCAGCCCCCAAACTTTTCCCCAAGGCTCCCAAAGGTTTGCCGATTGAATTCTACAATGTTGATTGGTATAATGATGAGCTACCAGGTGAACGTTCCACACGAGCCAATTTGGATACGGTGGCCTTTTTGCCCAACCCTGCTGAATCACTTCATTTCAAAAATCCCAATGAAAGAATGAATGACAAGAATTTGCCCAGAAGCACTGGGACCGTGCAACCAAGAATTACAACTTTGATTTCTTGGCAAAGGATGAATCAGAAGATGAAGAGGAAGATGATGACAATGGTGACAGCGATTATGGCGAGAGCATTGATTTGACATTTTCAAATGATGAGTCAGAGGATGAAGAGGAGGATGAGTATGAAGAGGAGGCGGGAAGCAAAGGAGATTACCAAAGAAGCATGGCAGATAGTAGCTATGGAGAGTATGATCAAGAAGATGGAGGGATGGATCATGATGGTGGCAGCAGTGAATACGTGGGTGGAATGACTCAAAACAAGTGGAGTGAGCTTCAGTAAACACATCCGAAAGGAGTGGTTGTCATGGGATGTGTGGCCTTTTTCAATCCACCTTTCTTTATTTTTGATTTTTTTGTCTCATGGTCATTTTCTTTCTTTCATGGCCACTATTCTTGTCTTATGTGGAGCCTGCTTGGAAGCCCAATTAGAGATGTGTTGAAGAAAACGTCCGACTTGTGTGGCATTTGGTACCAATGATGTCTCCTTGTCTTCTGGCCATTATTTTTGTCTCATGTCTGCAATCAAAATGAACAATTCTACAATCATAAATGTAGAAAATTTGTAAATAATTGGTGATATTTTCATAGATCACAAATGAACGGAAAAAATGAGCTGAGAGGTACAACATCAACTATTGATTTCCATGGTGTCGTCAATTGTATCATTTGTAGCAAAAAAGTTGCTGACAACAAGCCCACTCAGGGGCCTAATCAAGTAGGAAGTTTGAGGTTCACCAAGATTCCACGCAGGAAGAGATTGGTAAGCAACTGGGCTTGTCACTTCATCAGCTTGTACAAAGGTGGGACCCCCTAACTTCACCTGCATAACTGACAGTCAATCTAAGAACAATGCCAATGAATCAATCCGCCTTACCTGTTGCAGTGACCAAATTTTCACCATAGTTATCTCAAGATCCCCAATCATCTTGAATATAGTATTTACAACACCATATGCCTCCTCTCCATCTTTGGAATAGGATACAATATTATTAGGCTTCTTCTTTGAAATTCTTTTCAAGGGGTGGCAGTCCAGAGACCCAATCTCATATGCTTTGTTGAACAAAACTTGTGAATTATTGGGGTGGGGAAAATCCTTGTATGATTGGAGATTAGGATATTCAGTCTTGCAAATGTTGAGGATATTCTGGTAGTCCTCTGAATTGAATACTATTTTTGTATTTTGCCAAATTTTTCTGGCAGGATTGGCACATTGCAGACTTTTCTGGACAATAAATCTTTGACGCTGGCAGCACCTTGACATTATTGAAATTCCAATGTGCTCTGAAAAACCAAGTAAGTGGAAAGCCAAAATTATCTGATGTTTGAATCTTGTAACTTACTTGGGATCATGTTAGATTTACACTTTTGAAGGAGACCAATCAATTGTTCACCTGGGAATTCTGATACTCCCATCAGGGGGCCCCACCATCGCATTTGATCTGGTATGTGAAGTGCATAGTGGTGATTGGGCAACACTGGGTGATCTGGAAAAAGCTCCCGGGAAGTGGCAGTTTAGATGCTGTACTCGTTTTAAAATCAATGAATGTCTTCTATTGTTTTTTGCTTGGAGCTGAAAATCCTGGTACATTGAACAAGCGAGCAGAGGTTGTTGATGACCATTTGATGCAATGACAAATCATTTTCCATGTTGGAGTTGATGAAAGCATCTAGTACAGCCAAGGGCAAGTGGATGGTGAAAAAAGTATGCCATTCACTTGCCTTGAGCTTACCATTCTTTGCTCCTCCAAACCCTTGAGGCATCCAAGTTACCCCAGCAGGTACAACTACATCAAGTATGGCAGATATTAGCTTGTTCTTCACTTGCTCGTTCAAAAAATCCATTGGAGGAGCAGCCTGATGAGAATCGGATAAACTGCCATTCAAGCCCCAACAAAATCAAAAATGGTGTTGCAAAACACCTTCAAACAAATTTTGCATTACTCCGAGCACAACATGCTTCACCGGATCCCAATAAGGTAATCAATTTAGTTCAGACCACCTAACGCCAGTCAACTTCAATAATTTTGCCGAGGCACTTGAGTTTTTCTCTTCAAGCCATCTTCTAGCAACCCCAAGAGTCTTCCTTTGAGTTCGATGTTGACCAATTTTCATTGATTTGATATTGGCCTTGGAATTATTACACCATGAACAAAAATGAGTCGCTGAATGGGAGGAAAAGCCAGCCACCTTGTGGGTAGCAACAACATCACCAAGTAGTGCTCCAAGCCTCACAAAAACCTTCCGACCACGAGGAAAATGACTGGTTTGAATATTGACCCCATTGTTCAAATCAAGAAGTTCATTGACTAATGGGCGGAGCACGTGATTGATTGTTAACATGTCCGGCTGATTTGGTGCTGGTATCATTCCAGATAGAAATGTGTATTGAGGCTTATATTGGAGGGAGGGAGGTAGATTGAGACAGGTGAGGGCCATGATGCCAAGCAAAACTTGCTTTCCAGCAAGCTTGTTACCAAGAGGATTGAACCAATTGATGAATAGAGTAAAAACTAGATTGAGCAATTTGATTGTTGATTTCAAGTCCTTTTTTGGGTAAATCTTGGAGAAGGCTTCTGACTGAAAATAGTCAATAACAACTTTGGTTTTTGGATCCATGTTAACAACCCAGTCATCAATGTTTTTTTCTATCTCTGGCAAGGATAAGAACCATTCCAACCATTTGAAAAAATCTTGAGTGACAAAAATGCTGGATGGGTTTGTAGGATGGGGAATGATTTGATGGGATGCTTGTTTTGGTTTGGGGGTCCAAAATTCATTCAAACCTGAGGCATTGTGATGATCAAAAAGATCCTGGCTGCATGTTGCTGATTTTGGGGTGGGTCAATAGCCACATTCAGATGGTGCGTATTCAATGGGGTAAAGTGAGAAGCACTTCTTACAACAAACATAATATTCAAGTGTTGGGTTGAGTTTAAGATGCTTAGTTATTGTTTGTATATCTTAGGGGACCGATTCCATTTCAACCTTGGGCAGGAGCTTTGAAAATTTTTGAATAAGGGATGTAATGTAGACTTCTGCCAATTGACAATTAGCCTGGCTAATGCCACAAACAAGGTACATCCAAGCCAGGAAAGATAGAACATAATCTAAAAAAAATATGTTTCCGGTCAAAATTTATTCAAAAAATTGAGTTGATCCAAGTGAAAAGGGACTCACTCTGAATGTTACTAACATACTTGGATATATCTTCATAAGGGTCACCAACGTCAGTAGCATCATCAAAAGTTGAGTTGGTTGGAGCTTGAAGCGGCGTTGTGGCAGGATTGGGGAGTTTGCCCAAGGCTAATTCTACAAGAGACTTGGCTAGGTAATCTGTGGGGTTGCTGGTGATTTGGGCCCAATGTTGGCGGCGGGTGCAAGGATGGACATGAAGCTCTTGGCTTTGAACTTAATCTGAGTCAGTGAATGTATGCTTGAGGCACTCGGGGCAGGTTCAGAGTTCAGGCGTGGGAAGTCTTGAGGGGGGGGGACAACATCTTGAAGAGGAACAGTGGGGGGGTTTTGACAATCTGAGGGGGGTGGATTTTGTTCTTGCAGGAGGTTGTTGTGGGCTGGATTGTTGTGGGCTGGGTTGTTGTGGGCTGGCGGACAACAAACAAGGAGCGGCCACCTGACGGTGGAGTTGACACTTCCCAGGAGTGTCCCTGCAGGTCGCGCATCCAGAGACGTCCGAATGACGCTCCGCGGCAAACGTCACCTGTTTGCAGGAGGTGATAGTGGTTAAAGAATGTCTTAGTACCCTTTGGAGTACCTAGGTAGTGTGTTCAAGCCTCCATTAGTCCATTACATTTCCATATTTTTGACATATAAAGTTTCATATAATCATATTTTTATAGTATGTCTTAATATTAGAAATCATCCCATAAAACCTTGAAGGTTTATATTATAATTTATGGGAGATCTTATAGCTTTACTCTAGATTACAATCCTCTGGAAGCGTCCAATTGGATGTACAATTAATGTCCTTAAAGATTTCCCTCTGTGGAAACTATATTCTGTAATAATCCTTATCAACCATAACCCAGATTTTTAGGTGAATTGTAAATTATTTTCTAAGAACTCTCCTTCCAGCTTGTAGATAAATTTCAAGAAGTTAATCATGCTGGAAACGCGTACACTCAGAAGCTAGGAAACTCCCCTGGTGCAGATAAACTCTGTGGGAATACTTACCCAGAGTATACATATCTATGTGGATTAAGAATATCTAATAATATGGTTGTAATTCTTTGAACACCTGCTCTGATAGATCTACAGAGAGTTAGAGGTTAAGTAAATCAATTCTGAAGCCTTGAGAGCGTCCTCTTGAAGGAGAATAAGTGACTGGGGTGATTCCCCCCCATCACTTTAAACTTCTGAGTAAATAAATTACAACCTTACCTCAAAAATAGACCCCAATGAGTATGTAAATGTTATTATACATTGGGGATGATTGCTTGGGGCTCTGAGCCACTGGAGACGAAATCTAGGACAGTGGTGTACTCCCTTGATGATGCCCTGAGTCCCCCTGAGGACTCTTTCAATATAAAAGAGGAGGGTCTTGTCCCTACAAGACCTATTCCTCATTGTATTTTATAAACCAGATAGTGCATATTAACAAGCCCATCCAACTTAGTCAACCAAGAGGATTTACTGGGGCCTTTTAATTCAACATCTTATTATATTATCAATCAAACAATCAACTTCGATTTTGAGTCCAAGGTCCTATTGGAGTTATAGTCCTTCTCAGGCTATCATAAAGGGTGTGAGCTTCCTTGTGTAAGCAAGTCTCCTTTGAGCTTTATTTATTAAAGCTAGGCCCCTTATCTCTTTAGAGGTTCAAGGTGTGGCTTTTTTACTCCTGATAACTTACTATCAGTTGAGTATTTATTGATATTATCAGTTTAATCATTCAAACTGATATTTGGCAATTATTATTATTTTTTTTTGCAGGTATCTGCCACAGCTACTATAGCAATAGAGGCAATACTCTGACAATTGGGGGCCTCATCTCCTTTTGAAACAAATTTTCGACTTTTTGGCCTGTTAAAGTAAGAATCCCTGTTAATCAACTTGAAATTATATTTCAATTACAGGAAAATTTATAAAAACAAAAATATATATACTAAGAATAACCAAAAAGTTTCAAAATTTGGTGTTAATTTTTTAGATTTTGCTGAAGTGCTTTAAACAATTGACTACTAGTTTGAGGTTTTCTCAGATAACCAGTAAGATTGAATTTGTTTTTTGATATAAAAAGTCATTTTTTTTTAAAAAAAATAAATATATAAGAAATATATAATTAACATAAGTAAATTGACCAAAATTTTCGAAAATTGTTTTCTTGTTTTTAGAAAAACAAAATTTTTTTAAGCAAAGTAAAAACTTGATTCTGTTTAAATTGTCTCAAATAAATCATTATAGTGAGTGTGGTTGATTGCAGAATTGTTTTTGGAGAATAAGAAAGAAAACAAAAATAAACTTATAAAAAAAAAAATTTTTTTTTCGAAAATTGATTTTTTGTTTTTTATAATCTTTTGATCACAGAAAAACACTTGTAACTTGTTAAAGTTTTCTCAGGTAAACTTTGGGGTGAGTACTATTGATTCCAGAAATTATTTTTTTAAGAAAAAAAATAGTAAGGAGAAAAAACAAAAAGAAAAAACATTAAAATCAAAATTATAAAAAAAGCAAATTCTTTAACAAATTTTTTAAATTTTTTTTTTTTATTTTGATTGGTTTTTTAGATTGCTGAAGTACAGGAAGCACTTACCTCGATTGGTTTTTGCTCAGATCACCATTAAAGGTGATCGCCGAAGACAGTAAGTTTTTTTTTAATAAAAAAAAAACAATACTATATAGTGCATTGTGTTAATCAAAATTGTCCCTTTTTTTTAGTCCTCCTAATACTGAAAGTACTTGTAGCCAAAGGTAAGCCTTTGCCCTTGCATTTCGTAGTTACAATCGCATTCAGTGTTACAAGTTGCTGATCAAGGTTTTTTTTTTCCTTTCTTTGAAAAAAAAAAGAAAAAAACCATAAAGGAGATAAACGTCAAGGTCGCGACACATACCTTGCCAAATCTGGAAATTGACGCGGAAATTTGCAAAATTCTGAATTTTTTTTCTTGCAACCTTTGCGCAGACTTACAAAAATACTGGACAAGTATTGCCGAACAGTAAGTCCGCGGATTTTAGTTATAACTCATTAAAATAGAAAAGAGAAAGAAAGAAGATTGATGACTGACAGTCTGGTCTTCCAGTGTCGTCAAAGCAATTGTCCATTGACTAATTCCTCCCCTCAAACAAAGGAAGGGCCCGCATCTTTGTGCAGGAGACTTCCAGCAGAGGAGACTCTGTGCCATCCCCAGATCAGATTGTATCTGATCAGGTGTCAGTGAGATCTCAATCTACATTACAAATAGAAGTAACACGCAGTGAGTTAACTTTTGTTATTCAAGGAATAAAAAAATAAATAAATAAAGGATAAAAAATAAATAAATTAAATAAGAAAAATCATTACTGTGTTTTGATAATTTCAAAAACTGATTTTTTATTTAATTATTTTTAATAGGAGCAAGGGAGCTGACCTTGTGCCAGCTGGAGAGTTCAGACGCCAGAAAAGACAGCCCTCCACCAGGAGTGGCAAATCTGCTGACCTGCCACACCCAGAACAAGATGAAATATCTGGAAGCAGTGGCAGCAGATAATGTGCGGAATCAGGCAACTTACCTGACTCAGGCTCTGGCAACTTACAGAGCTTTGCTGAAGATAATAGGAAGGGAACAACTGATGAGGGAGACAGAAAACTGGGATCCAAAAAAGATCAAGAAACCAATGATACCCAAATCAAAGGTAAAAAGATTGAGTCCAGTGAACCAGTCAGCTCAAGCATCAACCTCCCAGGTTCCCTTGGAGAGTCCATCCCACCCTCATCAAGAGAGAAATATGAGGATGAGAAAGAGAAGGGAACACAGGAACTCCATTTATGGAGAAATGATGAGGATGGCCAGGTCTCTCCAAGGAGGTTATCAATTCTTGGAGGGGGAAAGGGCCAAAAGAATGAAGAAGTAATTTTGTCCTTAGATTCAGAAATAATTTTAGAGAAATTTTGTGATATTGTTTTTGATGGAACTCTACATATTAAAAAAGCAGTAGTACATGCCAACCAATTTTGTATAGATGGTTTTGCTTCCATGGGTCATAAATATGATAATATTATGACAACTAGTATGAATTTCAAATCTGTTTTGGCTGCCTCAATAAAAGAATTAGAAGATGTGACCAACAAAACTATGGAGCTTGATTTAAATAAGGTTCATCATAAGGATTTGAAAAAGTTGGAAACAATGATAGCAGATTTGAATGAAAATGTAAAAAGAAATAAATTATCCACTGAGGACATGAAATAAAGCACTGATTCTTTGACATCAGCTGTTATACAGTTAAGCAATTCAATGGAGCTATTGGAAATTAAAGTAAATGATAAATTCACTTTACTTGAAAAAGAAATTTCCCTGCAGAGCTCTAACTCTAAAGAGTTATTAAATAAGTTTAGTAATAGTATAGCACAATTGAATGACAGACTGGATAAAAATATGCTAATGATCTCCAATAAATTGGAAGATACCAAACAGATAAGACATAGTGTACCACTTTTTCAGGATAGTAAGCAAGTTATGAGTAAAGATAGAGGTGAAGAAAAAATTTTATCACCTCATGAACAACCATGAAACAATAGTGAGATATTTAAGGATATTCTGCAAGGTCTGCCCAAGATTAGTGAGTGGCCTAATTTCACAGGTAAAGGAGCATATGATCACACAGAATTCATATCTTGGATTGATACCTTTCAAGAAGATACATGTTTACCTGATACTTTAATCACTAGCAGATTAAGTATCATGTTTAAAGGTATAGCTTCAGATTGGTACAGAGATAGAAGAAATGCTGTTGGAGTACAAAGTTGGAGCTTCTGGAAAAAGGAATTGCACAATGAATTTGGTACACCAAATTGGAAAAGGAAATGTATGACTTCATTAATAATGATAAGTTTGTACCTGGTGTCACTAGTCCTGCTAGTTGGGTCACAAGGCAAAAGAAAAGGCTAAGAGCTTTTGAACCAATGCTAGATCAAGATAGTATTAACTTTAAGCTGATTTCACTAATGGACGGTGAAATTTCTTTTGCTGTCAAGACAAGTATGAAAGTTGATGGTGACTGTTCTAACTTGATTAATATATTAGAGGACATAGTGGAAGATACATCTTTGGGGAGAAAGAAAAATTATCAAACCAAAGATAACAATTTAGTCAGAACAGAAAGGGAGAAAACTACTAACAAAAATCCTACTTCCAATACAGAGATATCTTGTTATACTTGTGGTAAAGTAGGACATACCTCAAGGGTTTGCCCGCAGAAAACAAAGAAAGTGAATAACATTGGTAGTGAAAGTTCTAGTAGACAGGATAATTGTATTGACAAGACTGAGTCGGATAATTCCTTGGAAGATGATGATGAACCTATCATAGGTTGCATAAATTCCATCAGAACATATAATGAATTAGTCACTATGAAATTTTGTGATAAGCCTTGTAAGGTCCTACTGGACAGTGGAGCATACAAATCCGTGGTAAGCAGAAACTATTTGGATAGCTTCTGCCCAGATTGGAAAGAATCAGTTATAAATGCTCCTGCTATTAAATTACATAGTTGCTCTGGACCATTGATTTCTTTAGGGACAGTAAAAGCCAAATTATTATTTGCTTCATTTGTGTTCATAATTAAATTTGTAGTAGTTGATAATGCTCCCATGAATTATTTCATAATAGGAAATGACTATATGAAAGAATATTCTTTCAATTTGTTTCACAGTAAAAAGTCTTCATATTTTACTGTTTGTAACAGTGTTAAATTCTATTTTAATCAAAAACAACTTGATTCTGTCAATCAACTTGGTAAAGATAATTTTTGTAATGAAATTATCAATGAATCTAAAATCAATTCCTCACTAAGTGACCAAGAAAAAAGTAGTCTGCTGAACAATTTATTTGACCATAAGGAAGAATTTGCTACTGTTGATGAACCTTTTGGATCCATTGTAGGTCATGATGTTAAAATAAATTTGACTATTGAAAGGCCTTATCCGCCTGCCTTAAGGAAACATCCATTTCCTGCTAGCCCTAGGAGCAGAGAGGCGCTTAAAGAACATATAAATACTTTGCTGAAATTAGGGGTCATCAGAAAAGTAGTGGCTAATGAAGATGTTGACATTACCACCCCAGTGATAATTGCTTGGAACAATGGTAAATCTAGAATGGTTGGTGATTTTAGAGAATTAAACTCTTACACAACACCAGATAGGTATCCAATGCCCAAGATTGTCAAATCATTGAGTAAATTACACCAAGCAAAATATATCACTTGTATGGATGTCTTGAAAGGGTTTCACCAAAATGTTGTACATGAAGAAAGCAGAAAATTTTTGAGAATAGTTTGTCACTTAGGCGTTTTTGAATATCTAAGAATGCCATTTGGTATCAAAAATGCACCATCTCATTTCCAAAGAATGATGGATACTGAATTTCATGAAGAATTGATGCAGAATTGGTTCATCATATATATAGATGAAATTATAATATTTTCTGAGACATGGGAAGAGCATATGTCAAGGTTGTCAATTGTTTTGAAGAAAGTGATTAAAATGAACATGAAAATTTCTTTAAATAAGTGTTCATTTGGTTTCAATGAGTTAAAAGCCTTGGGACACATTGTAAATGAATTGTCCTTAGGAATAGATCAGAAGAGAGTGGCAGCAGTTTTGTTAAAACCTACTCCCAATAGTGTTAAAGAAATGCAAAGCTTTTTAGGCTTTGCAGGGTATTACAGGTTACATATTAAGGATTTTGGTATCATAGCCTCTAGTCTTTATAAAATCTGCAGTCCCAATGTTTCTTTTGAAATGACCACAGAAAAAATGGACGCCTATGAGTTGCTGAAAAAGTGTTTAACAAGTGCACCTTTACTTTTCCACCCAGACCCTAAGAAACCATTTAAATTGTATGTAGATGCATGTATGGAAGGTTTAGGAGCAGCATTGCACCAAGTGAAAATTGTTAATGATAAACCAGTCAAAGGACCTATATGCTTTATATCTAGGCAACTTAAAGATAGTGAAAAGAGATATGGTGCGTCACAACTAGAATGCTTGTGCTTGGTTTGGGCCTTAGAGAAATTGTATTATTATTTGGATGGGTGCCAGTTTGAGGTCATTACTGATTGTACAGCTCTGAAATCAATTTTGAATCTAAAGACACCTGATAGGCACATGTTGAGGTGGCAGATAGCTATCCAGCAATGGAGAGGGTGCATGACTATAGTTCATAGAGAAGGAGTAATACATAAAAATGCAGATGGGCTGTCTAGGTGGGCTTTACCCAATAACAATGATAATCCAGCCTATGACCCAGAGGATAATGTAGATACATTACCAATTATGGGCATTTCAATGACAAATCTTGCTGAAAGCTTCTGAAACTCTGTAATTGATTCATATACCAATAATAAGAATACTTCTTTGCTCCTTGAGAGATTGAAATCTAAGTCAAGTGCAAAAGATCTGATTGAGGGATTAGATGCAGATTGGAAAAAAGGTTATATGGAAGGAAGGTTTTTCCTTTTAGATGGTTGGATATATCATAAATCTGCTCATTTTTTCTCAATATTTTTAGTACATGATGATTATATACAAATGATTTTGAGTGAATGTCATGATGATGTTTGTTCTGGACATCTTTCAAAAGATAGAACTATTGAAAGAGTTAAGATCCTAGCATGGTGGCCAAACTGGAGACAAATTGTTGGATCATATTGTGAATCCTGTGAAAGATGTCAAAAAGCAAATAGGTCTACAGGTAAAAGATATGGTCTTTTACAGACCATAGTAGAACCAAAAGAAAGGTGGCACGCTATTAACATGGATTTTGTATCCCGATTACCTCCAGGAGGTAAGGATAATTTCAACTGTGTGTTAGTAGTGGTGGACAGATTCTCAAAGAGAGTTAGATTCTTACCATGCTACAAAGATAGCTCTGCAATGGACATTGCTATGTTATTTTGGAATAGTATTGTCAGTGATGTAGGATGTACAAGAAATATTATCAGTGATAGGGATCCAAAATTCACATCTTAATTTTGGCAAAGTCTTTTTAATTTGTTTGGAACAAAGCTGTCTTTCTCAACAGCTTATCATCCTCAAACTGATGGTCTAGCAATAAGGATGATAAAAACATTGGAAGACATGATCAGGAGATACTGTGCTTATGGCATTGAATTTAAGGACAGTGATGGATATACTCACGATTGGGTATCTCTGTTGCCAGCTTTAGAATTTGCCTAAAATTCCAGTAAGCATTCTACTACTGATATTTCACCTTTTGAATTGGAAAGAGGGTGGATACCTCATATGCCTAGAGACATGTTGCTAAGCAAGACTATAATGTTACACCCTTCTGCTGACTGTTTTAGAGATATGATGAATAAAGCTGAAACATATGCTAGTAAGTGTGTTAATGATGCAGTAGAGTATAATAAAAGTAGATGGGACAAGAGCCATAAAGATCATGATTTCAAAGTAGGTGATATGGTCCTAATCTCTACTGTTAATTTTAGTAATATTTCAGGACATAGAAAATTGAGAGATTCTTTTGTTGGTCCATTTGCTGTAAAAGCACTTCATGGTAAGAGTGCAGTGGAAGTTATTTTAACCAAAGAATTTGAAAGAAAGCAGCCTACTTTCCCAATTAGTTTGGTTAAAAGGTTTATTGATCCACTTAATTCCTTTCCTAATAGAAAAGTTCCTAAGGTTGTCATACCACCAATGGAACATACTGATGAAGATATTCCTCATAAAATACTACAGCATAAGATAATTAGAAAAGATGGAAAAGATGTAAGGTTCTATTTAGTTAGGTTCACAAATAAGTTAGCAGATAGTGATCTTTGGCTAGAAGCTAAAGATATTAAAAATGCTGAAGTTATTTTAAGAAAGTATAGGGCTTTAAATAGATCTAAAAATTCCTCATAGAGTAATTTTCTTTTTGGAGGGGGGGAGTGTCAGCCATGAGACATGTATTGGTGTCCTATTGCCGCCCAACTCACAAGTATTGGTAGTATAGTGGTTAAGGAATGTCTTAGTACCCTTCGGAGTACCTAGGTATTGTGTTCAAGCCTCCATTAGTCCATTACATTTCCATATTTTTGACATATAAAGTTTCATATAATCATATTTTTATAGTATGTCTTAATATTAGAAATCATCCCATAAAACCTTGAAGGTTTATATTATAATTTATGGGAGATCTTATAACTTTACTCTAGATTACAATCCTCTGGAAGCGTCCAATTGGATGTACAATTAATGTCCTTAAAGATTTCCCTCTGTGGAAACTATATTCTGTCATAATCCTTATCTACCATAACCCAGATTTTTAGGTGAATTGTAAATTATTTTCTAAGAACTCTCCTTCCAGCTTGTAGATAACTTTCAAGAAGTTAATCATTCTGGAAAAGAGTACACTCAGAAGCTAGGAAACTCCCCTGGTGCAGATAAACTCTGTGGGAATACTTACCCAGAGTATACATATCTATGTGGATTAAGAATATCTAATAATATGGTTGTAATTCTTTGAACACCTGCTCTGATAGATCTACAGAGAGTTAGAGGGTAAGTAAATCAATTCTGAATCCTTGAGAGCGTCCTCTTGAAGGAGAATAAGTGACTGGGGTGATTCCCCCCCATCAATTTAAACTTCTGAGTAAATAAATTACAACCTTACCTCAAAAATAGACCCCAATGAGTATGTAAATGTTATTATACATTGGGGATGATTGCTTGGGGCTCTGAGCCACTGGAGAAGAAATCTAGGAGAGTGGTGTACTCCCCTGATGATGCCCTGAGTCCCCCTGAGGACTCTTTCAATATAAAAGAGGAGGGTCTTGTCCCTACAAGACCTATTCCTCATTGTATTTTATAAACCAGATAGTGCATATTAACAAGCCCATCCAACTTAGTCCACCAAGAGGATTGACTGGGGCCTTTTAATTCAACATCTTATTATATTATCAATCAAACAATCAACTTCAATTTTGAGTCCAAGGTCCTATTGGAGTTATAGTCCTTTTCAGGCTATCATAAAGGGTGTGAGCTTCCTTGTGTAAGCAAGTCTCCTTTGAGCTTTATTTATTAAAGATAGGACCCTTGTCTCTTTAGAGGTTCAAGGCGTGGCTTTTTTACTCCTGATAACTTACTATCAGTTGAGTTTTTATTGATATTATCAGTGTAATCATTAAAACTGATATTTGGCAATTATTATTATTTTTTTTGCAGGTATCTGCCACAGCTACTATAGCAATAGAGGCAATACTCTGACAAGTGGGATTTCATGAGCCGAGTGAGAGATTGATTCCAAACCGTATATACCAGTGAATCTCAAGCAGAGGGGAGGGAGGGGAGGCATGTTGGATGACTTCTAGGGTGTGAATGATGGGCTTGATAGCATGGTTAAATGTGTATGGTGTAGGCTACCAAGTCACAGTACAGGCTCAGATTGTGAACAACTACTAAGAAGATGGCCACCACAAGCAAGACTCAAAGGCCTCTTCTGAGGAAAATTGGCCAAGGACTCAGTCTTCTGTGGAATAGGGAGCTCAGAGGGGATACCATACAGGTACCAGATCCTGGACTCAGAAGCTGCTGTTATTGTTACTCTTTTTCTAATATATATATATATAACTTGAATAATTACCTTCACAGTCACTTTAAACCTACTCACTCATCAGATCACTGCCTGTTTCCAAAAAAAATCCCTTTAACCTAGATTCTTTCTATAACATACATACTACTTTGAGTTATTTGAGTGTGACTAAGGATTGTTAGGGAGCTGGGACATAGGTTTGATGGTCTTATCCTTTCATGACTATAGTACTCAGGTCCCATTTAGACCCACACAAGACATCATGAAGTGTCATGTTAAATCTTGGGAGAAATCCAACATGATCCAACTTTATTTCCAAGGTCTTGAGTGTTGGGTGTCCACAAGCAACATGCAGTGTTGAAGGGCATGTGAAATTTATGGCCAGAAATGAGCTTAGTGGCAGAAGGAGCAGTAACCAAAGCAAAAGAAATGCTGGAAACCTTGTGTCTATAAAGGCTAATGGGCTCTTCTCACACAACCACCCCACGTACTATAGGGCAACCTTAAATGATTGTGAGCACAAAGGAAGAGACTGAGTGCAAGGGCAAGTGCAAGGTAGCAAAGCTAACTGCAAAGTGCAAACTTATGATTG
Organism: Puccinia polysora; assembly: GCA_025617555.3. Lineage (NCBI taxonomy): Eukaryota > Fungi > Basidiomycota > Pucciniomycetes > Pucciniales > Pucciniaceae > Puccinia > Puccinia polysora. The sequence continues at coordinate 11,437,052 of CM062614.1, read as the reverse complement.
GGTAACTTGACACAGAGTGAGAGGGATGAATTGTTTCAATAGAAAGGAAACTAAATCCAAGCCCAATGTGATGACTGGATTTAGCAAAAATGCAAGAACGTATGAAATTAACTAACTGAGGAGGCAATCTTCAGGCAAGTGGCATAGCCTTTATAAGGTAATCCAAAGTGACTAGATACAATCTGATGGATGGTCAACTACAGTTAAGAGGTGATGAGGCAATGAATTATATGAACGGATTGGGAAATGAAATAAAAGTATAGATGTTTCCAAGTTCATAAGGTAGATGCAAGGCAATAGAGTTGGAGTGTACAAGGGCATAAAAGATGAGATAGGAAGGAGTGATGTGAGAGAAAATGTGAAGATGAGGATGTAGTTTATGCAGGGTAAGGGACTAGTCCAATTGCAAACTATACAGTTGGTGTGGCTAACTAGCATAGTTGAAAGCTAGCAAGAGTGCATGACCAGGAATGGGAACCCAAGGGCTATTGATACCCAGGGTGGAAGAGCAGAGCTTGAATGGATGGTTGACTGGAGTAGAGTTAACTGCAAGGTTTGCAAGTAGGTGCTGAGTCAGTTGCCAAGAATGGAAGGTTGTTATGCAAGCCAGATTTGGTAAGTGGAAGGCACAAATGATGTTGTGCTTCTATTTGTGTCACAAGTATGGACTGAGGTAGATGGTACTGAGGAAAGGATATGTTGAAGTAAGGAAGACAATAATCCTTAAGCTTGAAGCATGACAGCTCTCAAGATGGGGCAATACGGTGGATTATTGATTGGATGAATTCAAAATGGATTAGGTGGAAGACAGCAGGGAGAAGAACTACTTAAGTAAAAAAGATTGGCCCCTTGTGGGACCCTTATACAACAGGTTAAAAGGCAAGAATTCTAGCCCAAAGGGTTTCTACAGGCTCTACAGGCCTTGTTACTTAGTTTGGGCTACATCAACCCACATTGCATTTGCCCCTGAACCCTTTCAACCAGCCTATTCTGGTTGAGTTTGGAGTTTCCACCCTCACAGGGCTGAACCAGCCCCTTTGCTGTCCAATACCCTGGCAGGTTGTCTGTAAAAACCAGCCTTGTCATCCAAATGACCTCAATCACAGGCTGGTTGACTCATGCAACCAGCCCCTAGCCCCACAAATGGGCCAGGTGGGATGCAGGACTCACCTGGGTCCAGCCTCAAAACCACACAAGGGAGGGGGGGGGGGAACTGGCCAACATGCCTGCCCCCCATCTTTCCTACCTAGGTGACCAGAAGGGGTGGTAAAATCCCCTGCTGGTTGCCTGGGACAATGTTTTCCCCAGGAAAACAGAAAGAAAAATTGGGCTGGGGGGAGGATCAGGTCCTGTCACATGACCACCCCACGTACTATAGGGCAATTCTTAGATGATTGTGAGCGCAAAGGAATACCAAGTGCAAGGGCAAGTGCAAGATAGTGAGACTTAGTTGCAAAGTGCAAACTTGGTTATGCCACTAAACAAACGGCGAGAGGGATGGAATGTGTTCGGAAGAAGGAAACTCAACCTGAGTCCAATGTGATAACTAGGTTGTAGCAAATGCAAGAACGTATGAAATTTCTAACTGAGGAGACAATCATCAGGCAAGGGGATAGCCCTTATAAGGTAATCCAAAGTGACTAGATAAAAACTGGTGATGAGCTAACTACAGTTGAAGCGGTGAGGCAATGAATGACAGGAAGGGGATAGGAAATGAAGCAGTGGTATAGATCCAAGGTCATAGCGTAAGTGCAAGACAATAGAATCTGAGCGTACAATTGTATGACAAATTGGGACAGGAGCAAGTGACGTTGAAGGTAATGCAAATGAGAGGTAATAGTGTATGCAGGGTAGGGACTAGTCCAATTGCGAACTATACAGTACTGATGGCTTAGTTAGACGTAGATGAAAACTAACAAACAATGCATGACCAAAGATGGAAGTCCAAGGCTGTTGATTGGCCAGGGAAGGAGATTGGATCTCAAAATGGATGGCCAACTGGTATGGAGTTAACCGCAAAGTTTGAAAGTATATACTGAGTTGGTTGCCAAGATTGGAAGGTCAGCGCAAGCCAGAGGAAATAGCGGATCACACCATTGATGTGGTGCTTTTATTTGTGTCACGCTTTTAGACTGAGGTAGATGGTACTGAGGAGAGGACATGTTGAAGTGGTGAAGACAATAATCCTTAAGTGCAAAGCGTGACAGTTGCCCGGGTATAAAGACGCAAGCTCCTGCAAGCGTTCAGGTAAATTTTCCCATCAATTTCAAGTCGTTAATTATTACTGTATACCCTTATACATTATTTAATTTATTACTAAATAGATTTATAATTTATATAGAATGTCTTCATTGTCGTCCCGCCTTTGCAAAAACTTTATTTGCCGCAACAAGCGTTGTGTTCCTAGTACTGCTGTCCAAGGCCTTCGAGGCAAGTGCAAGCAATGTGGCCTTTGCAAGGTGGTATGTAACTTTCCTATAAGTGTCAAGTCGACTGTCAAGGGTCCCCCGGAATCTTTGAGGGAGATGCGAAGTTGTAGGTACGCGCCAAGGGTTAACTACGAGATACCACCGTTGCTGGAGATTGAATACTTGGGGACTCAAGTTCCTGGTAAGTACTACTCTGGACTGACTAATGATCATAAAATAATAACTAATTTTGCTTGTTTTGCTAGTGTTGCCTTGTTTCCAAAGATATACCACAAACACACCACCACCACCACCACCTTACTGGGGACCACCGACTGAACTCCCGGGGCCCCAGATGAATGCCAAGGTGCGAGGCAAAGTGTCCGGTGCGGAACCGGTGGGAATTATAACCAAGGAAGCAAGGGAGGAGGAAGGAAACAAAGCGGAAGGAGAAAAGGGAAATGGAGGGAGAGAAGGAGTGGATGAATTAGGAGAAGGAAATGAAGGAGATGGAAGGGATGGAGTGGACGGAATGGAAGAAATGGAAGGCCAAGGCGAAACGGATCCGGTGCAAGTTGTAGGGCCAATCAAAACGGATGCAAGGCGGCTGACGGACAATATTGGAGAAGGCACGTTGGGAGGCCAAAGGAAGAGAGCATATGAAGAGCTCTTGGAGGAAGGCGGATGGAATGCTTGGCCAAAGCAAGCTTGGGTTGCGAGGTGAAAGGAGATCTTCAAGAGGCACATCATAACAGAAGTGCTAGTTCTCCAAAGAATTTCCGCATTAATCAACAATGAAGACCTGGATACTTTTCAATCCATGGTTGCGGAATTGACAGCAAATTGGGAGGATGCGGAGAAGGAAGTAAAGGATACTTTGTAATTATTTATTATAAATATATATATTTTCTTTTTTCTTTTTTTTTTATTTATAAATAGAAATATTATTATTATTATTATTTTTTTAATAATAATAAGGAATGAAGTTTTATTTAGTAGAAATGAAAGGGAAATGAGAAAAAGGAATAACATGGTGAGATGGAGGAATTAACTGATGGAATGATGGTGTGAAATAAAATGGGGTTAAATGGGATGGAATATGGAATGGAATGGGATTGGATGAGATAGAATGCAAGATGAAATGGGATTGAATAAGATAAAATGTGGAATGGAATGGAATGGGATTGGATGGGATGAAATGTGGAATGGAATGGAATGGGATTGGATGGGATGAAATGTGGAATGGAATGGTGTTGGAGTCGATGATTGGATCATGGACTCTTACTCAACTCAGAAAGTTGAGGACCGGATTTGTAAGAAACAAAGTCAATAAGGTGAATTGCAAGGTCCTGGAAAAGACCGGTTTAAATAGACAACTAGAGAGCCCCTCACAGGGGGCCTAAGAAACTTGATGACTAATCAGTATTGGCAGAAACTATATGGATAAAAGAAAATGTGATCAACTATGGAGTAAGCCAATAAGAAAGAATTCATAAGTTAATAAAGGACCAGGTGACATGTAGTAATAAGATTCTGTGACAGAAGGGATCAAGGCTAGCAGAAGAAAACATAATACTCCAACACACCCCCTTGCTGGTAGGCTTGAGACTTGGTGATAAGACAAGGAGGTATGACAAACGCAGTCTAACAATATGGTGAAAGAGGACAGGGCCAAAGGTCGATAACATAAGAAAACAGAAAATGATGAATCGACGGACTTTCAATCATGACTTCAGGTAGTGACTGGCAAACTTGCAGTGGCTACGCACGTAGATTGTGTTGGTAGTGGCAACAGTGCAAGTTTGATACTTGGAGAGTCGGGAGGCAGTCAGGGGGACAGTCACAAGTGATAGCAGGCACAAGTTGAGAAGCCAAGGTTATAGCATATTCAAGACAGAGCGAATAAGGCGCAAGATTGGAACTTGGAGAGTTGAACGATTCAGGAGTTGGAGTGACTGAGCTGATGGAGGGGACCGAAAGAGAACATTAAGCTAATTCTGATTGTACCAACAGACATGCCAAAACCAAGCAGGCGACAAGTTGAGAACTAGAGGTGATCAAAGTCCCAAGTTGGGGAGCGCGCCAAGCCGTAAGATGAGTGCAATCTAAGTCGCGAGATGAGTGCAATCTAAGTTGCAAGATGAGCGCTAGCTAAGTTGCAAGACAAACAAGATCGCAGGTTAAGCCGCAAGCATAGTTGTAAGCAAGGTGCAAACAAGGTTGCAAGATTAGAAGCAAGCTAGGTTTCAAAATGAGAAGAGCAAGCAAGATTGCAATTGTTGATTTAAGGAATGCATTGGCAAGGTTGCAAGCAAGCAACAGTTGAGGACGGCGACCGATCAAAGTCGCAGTTGAGATTGAGTGAGGGCTGGGAGCATAGGAAGGTGGAGAAATGGAATAGCGGCCAAGGTTGCAAGTGAGGTGCAATCAAAGTCGCAAGCAAGGTTGAAAACTGGGAGCGGTCGAATTCAGTTCTTGATGATAGGGGAATCCAAAGATCATGAGCGATGTCGGTAATTGACGCCAGATGATTGGATGAGAGTTGTTGGAACCAGTTGAGATGGCTTTGGTCCGATGACAAGGTTAACTGTTGAGTGACCTAAATGAAAAGGTTCCGATATGAAGAAGGAAGATTGTAGAGCATGGTCGCAAGTAACAGTGGTTGACAAACCGGTCAACAACCGAGTGAGGGCTGAGGGCATAGGGAGTCATCCCATCTCACCCCCTCGCCAAAAGAGTCGGAGGTTGGTATTCCGGATCAGACTATTGAAGGCGGACCGTTTGATGAGTGAATGAGGAGGTTGATTGGAGCGAATTTGTGAAATAGATGTGTATCAAATCGCAAGAAGAGAGTTGGAAAGAGTGGCCAGGATCGCGAGGTTGATAGAGGGACGGCATCCGAAATACAGGAAGGCATAGGATCCATACTAGCCAATTGAGCCAATCCAGCACAGACGAAGAAGGTGAGGATGAGGATATTGGTTGGATGACATAGACCAATCGTAAAGCCGACCAGGGTGGGGGCGACGCCAAAGGAGATCAGATCGGCCAAGGAATCTAACTCTTGACCTAGGACCGATGATTCGTTCCTAAACCTGGCCACTTTACCATCCAAGACGTCGAAGGCCAAGGAGAGGATTGGAAACAGGCAGGCTTGCTCCAAGTTTTTTCAAGTCTAGGGTGATCAAGAAGTAGGCCGACGAAAAGATGGATAGGGAAACGCATACGCCGTTGAAGATGGTGATCAGGTTGGCCAATCAAAAGTTCCTGATGAGACTGAAGTGACGATTGTCACTGACAAACTGCCTGAGGGCGACAGCCAGGGGATCCTCATCATTGGGTTTGATAGGATTGGGAAGGGAGTCCAACCTGAGAGGATGGTTTTGAGGGCTGAAGGGGGACGTTGGGTTTGAGTTGGGATTTCAATTGGAGATAATCTCACGCCTGGAGCTAGCCATGATGAGCGGGTTGACGGTACTGGGAGGTTTGATTGGGTTTTTCTTGGCAGATAGTGGGGCGCTCTGACCGGGATCTGAGGCGGGTATGGTCGTCTCGGGATGGGTACCTGGGATGGATGAGGATAGTGAGTGATGATTGAATGGGATCTCCTGACAAGGATGAGATTGAGTTCAACAAAAATGGAAGTGGATGTAAGACTGATGAGGGTTATTGAAGCAATAACAGATGTTGAAGTCGGAGAGCAATCAAGATGTAGGGAACATCGCGATTGACTGGATGAAGATGACGGTTGGGGGCATTGGAAGATCAAGGAACTAAAGGATCGAGCCTGAGGTAACAACAGGGTTGAAGTAAGGGTAAGTAAGACCAATGAAGGTCACTAATTGAGGGTGATCAACAGGATAGGTCGGATGGAAGGTAGATACGGTCAGTAATAGAAAGACAGTAGTGCTACTCGGGAAGACCATAGAGGTGACTGATTGAGGTGATCAATAGGATCAGTTTGGATAAGAAGGCAGATACAATCAGTAATAGAAAGACAGTAGAGCTACCGGTGTTGAGGGATGACCAAAAAAGGTCACTGAATAAAGAGTAGATGCAATTAACAATAGGATAATTGGAGAGCTACCGTACTAAGAGGATTTACTTGAAGCAAAACAGAGAAAGCATAATAGGTGGTGCTCTGGGCTCATAACCTGTTGGAGTCAATGATTGGATCATGGACTCTTACTCAACTCAGAAAGTTGAGGACCGGATTTGTGAGAAACAAAGTCAATAAGGTGAATTGCAAGGTCCTGGAAAAGACCGGTTTAAATAGACAACTAGAGAGCCCCTCACAGGGGGCCTAAGAAACTTGATGACTAATCAGTATTTGCAGAAACTATATGGATAAAAGACAATGTGATCAACTATGGAGTAAGCCAATAAGAAAGAATTCATAAGTTAATAAAGGACCAGGTGACATGTAGTAATAAGATTCTGTGACAGAAGGGATCAAGGCTAGCAGCAGAAAACATAATACTCCAACAAATGGAATGGGATTGGATGGGATGAAATGTGGAATGGAATGGAATGGGATTGGATGGGATAGAATCATGATTGTTGAGGTTTGCAAGGGTAGCTTGCATGGAAGTCTTGAATCAGATTGGGTGAATTGCAAAGGTGATGGGCTGGTTCCCACAAGGTGCAATCTTCGTCGAACTGGAAGCCAGACCATTCAATGAGTCATTGAAGTTTTGCTTTGCGTAACCTGGAATCCAGAATACGGCTTACTTCCCACTCTTGATGATTGAGGACAGTGACTGGTTCAGGAGGGGGATGAGTCTTGCCCGGGTATAGGACTTGAGCTGGCTCTAGGAGAGACACATGAAAGACCAGGTGGATACCTTTCCATTTTGCAGGTAAAGTAAGTTTAAAGGCGTTAGGGGAGATGACTGATTCTACTTTAAAGGGGCCAAGCTTTCTTTTGGAGAGTTTGCGAGTTGGGTGAGTGCTGCAAATGTTGCAAGCATTGAGCCATACTTGATCTCCTACTGCAAAGGTTGGAGCCAAAGTGCAAGATTGGTCTGCTTGCTCCTTGTAGCGCTGGTTTGCTTCTTCGAGGTTGGTTCAAAGTTGCGATTGAAGGGATTGAATTTGTTCAAGGTAATTGGTAGCAGGTTGAGAAGGTGCTACGTGAAGGGACGAGAAAGTTGGGTTTCTACCATAAAGATTTTGGAAGGGCAACTGTTTGGTGGAGGAATGAGTGGAGTTGTTGTAGGCGAATTCGGCTAGTGGGAGCCATTGCAACCAGTCATCTTGTTGATAGGCAACATACATTCAAAGATATTGTTCAAGAATCTGATTAACTTGCTTGGTTTGCCCATCCGTTTCCGGGTGGTAAGCCGTTGATAAATTGTGAGTGATCTTCAAATGTTGGCATAGCAAGGTCCAGAAGCTTGAGACAAACAGAGATCCACAATCACTAACTATATTATCAGGGAGACCATGTTTTTAAAATACGTATTCTATGAACAAGTTAGCTAAGTCTTCTGAAGAGGCCGTCACATTACTGTGTAAAAATAAAGCCATCTTTGAGAAGCAATCTACTATTACTAGAATAGCATCATATCCACTAGAAGAAGGTAATTGAGAGATGAAATCCATAGACAGTGAGTGCCAAGGACAAGGCAGAATTGGAAGTGGCTGGAGTAGCCCATACTTCCGGTGTTTCAAGGACTTGTTACAATTGCAATCATAGCACGCGCTAACATAGTCTTTTACTTCTTTGGTCATACCAGGCCAGTAGAAGTCTTGTGCAATCAATTGGTAGGTTTTATCCTGCCCATGATGACCAGCAAGCGGAGAATCGTGCCATGACTTGAAGATATCTAACTTAATGCAAGAATTATCTGGTACTACTATACCATTATCATAGACTAAAAAGTCATTATAATCAATACTGTAACTACTATCTAATAAGTTCGCACTTTTGCAAAGTTTGATGCACTTGGGGTTGTCGCGTTGAGCTTGTCGGAGTTTGGAAGCCAAATCTTGTAAGCAAGCAATGATCAAACTGAGTTGGGCAGATTGGGTTGAGAAGAGTGTCCTAACGTTTTCAGGGTTGTTTTTGGCAAAGGTGCTCCCCCCCCCTGGGTAAACGTTGTCCCGAAGTGATAAAGCATCAGGAACTACCGCTTGTTTCCCAGGGAGGTACGTGATCGTAAAGTGGAGCTTGGAGAGGTATTTGGCCCATTGTGCCTGTCTACGTGTGAGGACTTTTGAGCTCATGAAATACTTCAAAGAATTATGATCAGTTAAAACCTCAAAGGATTCCCTAAGGCTCAAAAGGTATGAACGCCATTTTTTCAAGCAATAAACGATTGCAAGAAGTTCCTTGTCATGAATCTCATAGTTAAGCTCTGCAGCGAGCAACTTGCAAGACTCAAAAGCTACGGGATGAAAGAGAGAAGTGGAGGAAGAAAACTGTGAGATTACTCCTGCAATTGCATAGTTTCTTGCATCTGTTTTGACAATAGTGCGAGCTAGCTTGTTGAAGTGAGCAAGTATCAGAGCAGTGGTGAACACTTTCTTCAGAGCTTTGAACTCCGAAGCAGCTTGTTTGGTAAAAACAAAAGGAATGTCTTTTTGAAGAAGGTTAGTAAGATTCACGGTTTTTTTGGCGTAACACGCAATAAACCTTCTATAGAAATTACTGAAACCAAGGAAAACTTGAAGAGATTTAACCAAAGAAGGTGGGGGCCAGTCCAATATGCGTTTGCTCTTGGCTGGGTCCATTGATAGGCCTTGCTGCAAGACTACGACACCTAGAAAATGAAGAGAAGAGGAATGGAACTCGCAATTAGAGGCTTTTGCAAACAGGTCATTCTTGCAAAGTCGCTGCAGCACCTCTTGCACATGTGCAATGTGATCTTCAAGGTTCCTTGAGTAGACTAGTATATCATCGAGATATACCACAAGGTATTTACCTACAAGATCGGAGAAAATGTTGTTGACAAAATTTTGAAAAGTGGAAGGAGCGTTACAGAGGCCAAAAGGCATGACGGTATACTCATAACTGCCAAACCGGGTTCTCATTGCAGTTAAATACTCATGACCTTCCTTAATGCAAATTAGGTTATAGGCACCCCAAAGGTCTAACTTCAAGAAATAAGTAGCTCCATGGAAGAGAGTGAGGAGATGTGACATAGGCGGTACTGGATAGGCATTCTTCTGAGTTACCTGGTTCAGTTTCCTGTAGTCAACACAAAGGCAAAGTCCGCCGTCCTTTTTTGGAACAAATAGGACAGGTGAACCGGTATTCAAATTGCTTGGTCAAAGAAATCCTTTTGCTACATTTTCCGCAATGTAGTCTTGAAGCGCAATTGATTCTTGCGTTGAGAGAGAGTAGACTGGTCCTGGTGCCGGAGGTGGGCCAGTAAGTTTGATCTTGTGATTTTAAGGACGGGATGGAGGCAGTTTATCTGATTTTGTAGCTGAAAAGACGTCAGCAAAGTCATGATAAACCAAAGGTAAAGACTCTTGAATGGTTTCTAAATCTTCAATCTCGTCATCTTTGAGCACTGGGTTTGAGGTGCTCGCATGGTGCGAGAGGATTAGGGAGCTCAAAATACACTGTTTGGTTGGTGTCTGTTTCTCTTCAAAGGAACAGGAAAGAGGTAAGCTGGATAGGTAAGCAATAACTCCTAAATCTGAAGAGGGAATTTGGGAATGAAGGTCAGGATATTGCAAATGTGCTGGCGGAAAAGTGTCATCCAACTTAATGACAGTGTCAGGTAGGCTGTTTAATTCCTGATTGACGGAAAGGTTAGCGTTCTGGGGGTGCAAGGTTCGAAGGTTAATTACTCCTTCTTGCCAATTCACATCCGGATTCCAGTAAACTAGGAAATCATGGCCTAGAATGGTATCATCCATTCTGGGTATAGCCAAGACAAATAAATCCCATTCAAAGCTGGGGAAATTGGAGAATGCAAAGGTCCATTTTGCCTTTTGGGAAACCCAGTAAGACGGTTCAGTTGCACTACTTACTAAATAGATAGGAACCTTAAGTGCAAAGCGTGACAGGTCCCCCCAGCCCTTGGTGCCTCCCCCTCAATAATGGAGGGGAGAGTGCCCGGCTTTTTTGTCAATCTTACCACCTCTCCTGGTGCAGGGGTGATGAAATCCCCTCCCACCGCTGGTTGCCTTTCTGGAACCAGCCTGGGTGGTCCTGGTGGTATTCCACTAGCCATCCCCCTCCCTCACAATGTTGAGCAAGGAGAGGGGAGGGAGCTGGGACCAACGGTTCCAGCTTCTGAGGACGTGACTGGGGTGGCCCCCTACCCCCCTAAAAAGGCCCCAAATGGGCTTTTGGGCCCCACAACAGGCCATGAGCAAGAAACAGCAGCCCCACGCAGGCCACAACATGGGCAAAGGCCCCCATGGGCCATCCCAGCCCCAAATCAAGAAATGACAACTTTGGCGGGCCAGCCTGGCTGGCCAAGTGTGTCCAAAATGCACCTTGGGCCTAATGATGCCCATAAGAGCCCATTTGGCTGGGGTGATCCATCCATTTCAAGGGGCCCATGATGGCCCGTGTACCAAATGACCTATTTCACATGTTTTGAGGCCAGTTTCCCCAAATCTGTGACATCCAAACAGGCCTGTGTGGTTTGTGTGGTTGTCCAATGGGCCGTAGAGGCCTGTATGTGCATCCCATTTGGATGACATCTTTAAGTTGCACACATGTAAGTGCCTATGTATTTTAACAGGGCAATGTATATGGCAAAAAAAATAGGGGGGGGGGGTGGAGGAGAGAGTTCAAGAGTTACTGGAGAGAGGCTAGAGGGGATTTGAATGGGATGATAAATTTTGGTTGGGATCAAAAAATTGTAGTGTCATGTTCAATTTGGACCCATGAGAGAGTTGAAAGCTTGAAGGAGTTTTTGAGTAGGATCAGTTTGGGGATTTCCAGGTTGGTGGAACCCAAACACCCAAGTCCACAAACAAGGCTACAAAACTTCCAGGTAAGTATGTACCCCATCATGAAATTCCTGGTTTTTGATGAGCCTTCCTTCATGATCAGTTTTTTGGTTTCAAAGCCAGCCTTAGATATCTAACTCATCTTGGAACTGATCCACTTGATGAAAATCTGGAAAATAATCAGACCAGATCCACTGATCATATCAATCTTAGTGAGGGACTAGGTCTGCAAGGTAAGAAGGCCTACTGCATGAACTTGAAAAAACAAGAGGATGCAAGTTTGATGAGTTGAACTGAAATTTTCCCTTGTGATGTATGTGGGTAGGTGCATCCTATTTCTGTGGATGTTTACATGTGTATCTCCCTGCACACAAGCTCCTTGCTTACTTAGTTCTTGAACAACACCAAGACTCCCTTATACACAAATAAAATCATTTTTTATTTTATTTTTTCACTAAATTTCCTTCACACACTAATGGTTCATGTGTGGTTGGGCCTGATGATCATACTAAGGATTGATTCTATACTGTTTTCCCACCTACAATACCTTCCTTTTAAACCTGTCTCAGGGATGAATCCCATGTTCAATCTCCCTCAAACCAATCCAGCATCCATGACTTTACCTTCCCATGATCCTCACAACAACCTACCTGATCTGATGAACTCCTGACCGCATATTCACCAATCAATAGGATTTCTGATTTTCAGAATGATTCCATGACTATTTCCTTCTCCCACTCATTTCTTGTTCTGGATCCTATATCTTTTTTTTTTTTTTTTAAAAAAAAATTTAAATCTCTTGTTCCAAAGTTACACAAAAATCCTGTTTCATGTGACAAATCTCCTTGGTCTGAAACCATGGATTAAATCTTTTTCACACAAACTCCTCTGTGATTGAGTGAAATAATTCAGAATCTGGGGTGAGGTTCCTAACTGATCACACATACCTCTCCTTGTGATCTGGATTTTTGTTCCTACCACACCTTGGATGGCTTGGTTCAAGTTTGGATTGTTTCTATAGATATCCTTCACATCCTTTGGGAATCATTTACAATCAGTCTGAAGTGAATGGCTTCTAACCATGAAAAATTGCTTCCAAGTTTGAGGTAGAGAGCTAAAAAATGATGGACCAAGATAAATTCATGCCTTAAAAGATTAATAAATTCATGCCCTCCCTCAAACCAAGGCTTGATTTTAAAATCACTTTTTCCTAAAATTGGGACTTCTTAAAACTGATGTATCATGATAATCATATTTTTTTTTATTATATAATAAATTCATACCTTCTGGCATGCTTTCCCATCCCAAGAAGGACTGAAAACCTTAAACATTTTTTCCAATAAAAAAATAAAAAGAAAAAGAAAAGGTGTGAATTTTGAAATTTTAAGGTTTGGGATACATTTTTGAGATTTTGAAGGAGTGCCTGGGGTGGAAGAGAAAAAAATTTTGAGGATGTGTTTCCCCCCTCCCATTAAGGTTTGTAAAAATTGATTGAGGCCTCCAGAAACCCAGTTGGGCTTTCTAGGGTAGAATGGTTTGGAGATTTGAATTATGGACAAAACTTGAGCTAATTTGACATGTTAAAAATAAAGTAATATTGTTTTTTTTTTTTTTTTTTTTTTTTTTTTTTTTTTTTTTTTTTGAAAGGAATTTAAATCTGAGATCAGTTTTGATCAATAACTTGTATGTAGTATGAGGAAATTGAGAAAAATGAACCAAAAGACACTTTTTCTTGCACAAAATTGAATTTTTTTCCCAGTGGAATATAGGTACCTTTGTACCAAACATTAAAAAAATATATATATAGAATGGTGAATATGCATATTTCACAAGGGGGATTGAATTAGCTCAAAATTTTTGAAAAACAATTAAATTAATTAAAAATGATTATAAAAGATACAAAAAAACATATTTATTTGAAGAAAATTCAAAATTTATTTTGGAAACTAAATAAATTTCTACCAATCCTAAAGAAACATGAAAATGATACATATACCACCTATTTAATGAAGGGAATCAAAAAAATTTCATTTTTTTTTTAAAAAAAAAAACTTGATCCAGTACAGAAATAAGACTATGAAATATGAAAAATTGGTCTCTTTGAATAATAATTGAAATTTGAAGTGGGATTTAAATACCTTCATAAAAAATGTAAAAAGAAATAGGAACAACAAATGTTAAATTTGCAACCTTGGGGTTGCAAAAAGGTGTGAATCACCATTCAAAACCCCTATGGGTTGCAAACAGCAATTCACGGCCTAACAAGAAGCAAGCAAAGTTGCTCACAACTTAAAAATCCCCCATTGCAACCCTTTTCAAGTCAGATTCCCGAATTGCAATGGGGTATTTTTAACCCCCCTGGGGATGTGTGAGTTGTCAGCGGGGGTTGCACCTGTTTTACAGGCCCATTTGGGGCAAAATAACCCCAAATGGGCCATTTGAGGGTGGATTTGGGGTACCTAGACACCCCTGGACCACATGTGAGAGCTGTCAACCCAACTTTGGGGATGCGGCATACTATATGGGACTATTATTGGACCACAAAAATAAAATTTTGAATTAAACACTCTGTTTATTGGAAAAACAAAGTCTTGTCACAAACCGCGCACAAACACAACACACACCCATCAGATAAATTTTTTCTCAACCCATGAGTGAGCAAACTTTTGGAGTTTTTGGATTGAAAATAGAATCAAATACTAAATTTCCATTGAATTTTTTTGGTTTGTGGGAACATTGGCAAGCCCATGCCCCCCTGGTTTAAATGTGACTGTGTTAATGGAGTTAATTGAAATTGTTGTTAACAAAGCTTTGGATTCTAGGGATTTGGGTAGGGATTTGGAAAAGAAACCATTTGAAGCCCCAATTTGATCCTCATCTAGGGTTAAAATTGAGGAACAAAATGTTTCTTCACAACTGGAACTAGATGTTTTTTCACAACTAGAATTGAATAAAGGTGGTGGTTCTCATTTCATATTTCATGTGAAGGAGAAGGATTTGGCTTGAAAAATGCTAATGTAAATAAGGGGTTCCAGAGCTGCTTGAACCTCCTCCTATGGGAGCCTTTTCTAGTAGGAAAGAACCCAAGATTTATTGTAAGAAAAGGGCAGCCATGCATGGCTACACATTGATGAAATTCAATTCAAAGAAGGATAAATATGTTGATCTATAATGTGACAGATTTGGGGTATATGAAGGGCCATGCCTCACCAAATCACAAAGGCAAACTCACACAAGGTTTTAGGGTGTCAATTAATGATCTGTTCAATTCAGAAAGTAGAAGATAATGCGTGGCATCTCTACATTAGAAATGGCCTACACAATCATCAACCATCTGAAAAACCCTCAGTGCATCCTCAACTGAGGAGAATCTCTGGTCAAGCCTGGGAAATAATTAAAAAAGGCATGAAAGATGGGCTCAATACAATTCAACTCAAAAGGAAATTGGGAAAGATTAATGGTTGAGAATAAAATGAGGATAGAAAAATCTATAACACTAAGTGAAAGGTGAAGCTTGTAGAACTTGATGGAAACGGTGTTATGGACGTTCTACTGCAAATTCTACAGGAATACAAGTGAGTTTCCAGGTCAATATTTGGTGGAGAGGGTCACTTAGAGGCCCTTTTCTTGGCTTGTCCTGTTGGTGAGTGTTGTTTGCTTTAATGAGATTAGAATGTTTGCTAAGTAATTTTTTTCAAAGTTGGATATGGGTCAAATAATAGCTGTTATGGAAGACCAATGTGTTTCATTTCATTAGATTCATGTTGTACTTATACTGCTATGAAAATGGGTGTAAAAGAACAATCATATGCTTTTTTCATTTGCTTTGTTAACAATAATCACTATGTTCATCTTGTAATTGAGGGGTAAAGGATTCCAATGCTGAAAGTTGTTCCCAAACCTGCTTCTTTGACTTCTAAAAAAGCTTCTGTTTGGGTTGACCATCTAAAAGATCAACTTGATTTGTATTCTAAGTTATGAACATCATTTTAATTTCATCATTTGGGTTTGGGTTCCGATGCTGATCTTGTAATTATATTAATATAAAGGGTTATCACATTTTCAACAACATTATGCTAAGTTTTTTGAGTTAACATCATTATGATAAGTGTTTTGACTGGGATTTTGTTGGTAAGTCAGTTCAACTTGTGTTGGGCTGATCCCATCATCAGGAGGTTTTTTACTTATTGTGATGGGATCAGCTTAACACAAGTTGAACTTATTTTTTTTTGTTGTTTTTAATTTAGGCCTAGTCAAGTTGAACTTGTATTTTTTGGAATGTTTAATGTAGAGCTTCTCCATAGATTCTTTCATTATTCATTTAATTTTTGTGTTTTTAATTTAGGGATAGTCAATTTGTTTTTTCAATTTTTTATTTTATTTTATTGTATTTTTTTTGATTTTTTTCTTTTTTTGGTGTCTTTGTCTTGTTTTTTAAATTTTTCATTTATTTGAAATTATTTTATTTTCAATATATTTTTTTTGTGCAGGGCTAACATGAGTTGTGAGGGTTGTTCACAACTGAAATGGGTTGTGAGTGGCTGTTGACAACTGAAATGGGTTGTGAGCGGCTTTTCACAACTGAAATGGGTTTTGAGCGGCCATTCACAACTGAAATTGGTTGAAAACCATGCCACACAAACTGATTTGGCTGGTGAACAAGCTGCATAGGGTTGCAAATTCAACATTTCCCAATAGGAAAATTCTACATATAATTATTTGATGGGGTACACTCAAGGTATATCAAACAAATATTTAAACAGTATAAAATAAATATATTAAATATAAAAGTTTTATTCTGTTGAAAAAACATTTATATTTCCAGTGGGAAGATAGAACTGTTTTAGAAATTATAAAATCAAAATTAAAAATTCATAATTCCAGATACCCCTGAGTCATGAGAGGAATTAAAATAAAATTGAAAATGAAAAAATTCTATTCATAAAGTGCAACAATAATAAAAGATCTACTAAACGTTTGATCTCTTTGAACATAGAAAAAGTTAATCTTTCATATTTTCCTCATACTTGAAAAAATTCTTGTTAGGAATTTTAAAATTATTTAACTTCTCCTCTAAAAAAAAAAGGGCTTAGGTAGCATGTTTTAATAAGTTTTTAATTTCAATTTTTTTTTTCACTTAAAAAGTCATCTACATATTAGGGCATATCAGAGTTAAAATTTTGAAAAATTTGAATAGCTTATTGCAGGAAAAATATCAATTTTTCAAATTTTTTTTTTGTCAAAATAAACAATCAATCAATGGTTTTAAATGAAAAAAATAAAATTTCAAAACAAAGAATGAATAGGCCTGAAATCAGCCATTCAACCTTTTTGAAAATTTTAACTCTGATATGCCCCATTCCATCAGAAACATTTTTTAAAAAAATCAAGTAAATGAGTTTTTTGATCTTTTCTTTATTTATTCTTTTACTTGATGGATTCTTTGTTGAAAATTTATGAAATATTTGTGATATGAGAAAAGGACATGTCTATTTGCATCTCATTATATACATATTTGTTTTATGTTTTTAGCAAAATTATTTACCTTTCATTAGAAATTCCAATGTTTAATACTCATAAAAATTGATTTTTGATTTATTTTTGATAATTATTATAATCAACCAAGTAAATTATGTAATGTTTAATGATATTTGAATTCCTCTCATAAATTTGGGCATATCAAAGTTAAGCAAACCTGCCATTTCTAATGGTGGGTTTCAACCCAAATCCGCCATTTCAAACCCGCCATTAAAAATCAAAAAAACCCACTTATTTCAGATCAGACATTTCAAAGTTGACATGAAATAAGTGGATTTTTTCAAGCAAAGTATATAAAGGCTCTCACTGGCTCAACCATGCCTAATTCTACATCATCACCCCCGGTTTCATCCTCCAACCTCATTGGATCACTTCATCACTCTCATTGCTTCATTGCTATCCTCATCACTTCATCACTCTCATTTCTTCCATTGCTTCATTGCTATCCTCATCACTTCATCACTCTCATTGCTTCATCACTCTCATTGATTCCATTGCTTCATGGCTATCCAAACCAATTAATCACTCTCATTGCTTCCATTGCTTCATTGCTATCCTCATTACTTCCTTGCTCTCATTGCTTCCATTGCTTTGTTTCTATCCTCATCACTTCATCACTCTCATTGATTCCATTTCTTCATTGCTATCCTCATCACTTCATCACTCTCATTGCTTCATCACTCTAATAATCTCATCACTCTCATTGCTTCATCACTCTCATCCCCTCATCACTTCATCACTCTAATTGCTTCATCACTCTTATAATCTCATCACTCTCATTGCTTCATCACTCTCATCCCCTCATCACTTCATCACTTTCACCACTTAAAAGCCCTTCATCCATTCAACCCTCTTACTCTTTTTAAATGGCCCCCCAGCAAACCTCCTCTGCAAGTCCACTAAAAAATCCAATGGACCAAAGAAAACATCCCCCAGGAACTCAACATCCAACAATCCTCCCCCATCAGCTTCCAAAGGCTCAAGTCAGCTCAAGAGAGCTGATCATATCATCCTGGTAAACTGGCTCAAAATTCCATCCAACTACAATCCTTGCTTTTAATCTGACAATGAAAAACAATTTGGCCAATCTCCATCCTCTAAGGTTAATGGTTATTGAACCAGCAATCAATTTCCAATCAATTGCTCAATCAATTCATGATTGATTGAGAGATTTATCAGAGATTGATTGAGAGATTGATTGAGAGATCAATTGGAAATGGATTGGCAATTCAAAGTCTCTATATGTTTTTCAAATCATCTCCTCTCATCTTGTTCCCTCCCAGTGATTTTCCTCCCTTTTTCAGAAAGTTGTGGCCAAGGACTTCTAAGGCAGGAATGCACACCGTGAACCTTTTACCAGAAACAGTCAAACCCACTTCCTCAATCTGGAACAGGATTCTCCCCAAAGTCTGCGCATAATCCCAGACAAACCGGCTGATTCCCAAATTTCCGGCTATAGTTTCTCCGCCGTAACTACTTTGTGGTCCCTTGATACCCGCCTCAACAATGAATATCTGCACTGTTTCCAGAACATCATCCTGCAAAATCCACATCATCTGCGCCTGGTAAACCACTACCAAATTAGTTGCCCCCTGCAGAAGCCGTGTTAACTGAAGTCACCCCAACCGCATTTCAAATGCCGTCATTTGAAGGGACTCTGGATTTAGCTCCCGCTGATTTTACCCCCCATTTCATTTCCTAACCCATAGCAGACTCTTCCAGTAATATTCTCCACAAACTGCTCCACCTGCGGAGGAAACCCCGTGTCTCTGATTGTGACCAAGTTTAACCTCTGCAGGTTGTGGAAAATCCGTAAACTCTTCCTTTCCTGATTTATTACCTCAAAAATGGGACTAAAATAACTAGAAAAAGAAGGCTTGTACAGACCCATCCGCAAACGCTCCCGCACCAACTCCATAAACTGATCCCTAACCGCTACCAGAATAGGAATGGGTTTGATCTGCCAAGGGTTGTGGGGCGCCATAGGTATCCGGTAGGGGTCCGCAATCTCATGCATGAGTAACCCCCGCTCTTGTGGACCAAAGGACAGCGCCCTTCTCCACATGAAAATCACTGCCTTGAGTAATTGTACTTCCTCCTCTTGCAACCACCCCTCTGGCCCAAAGTTGAGTTCCGCCATCTGCTCCTCCGTCAAGCCCTTTGGCTCCTTCTCCAGGATTGCAAGTTTTAAAGGCAACTCATAAGGGTCCTGTGACCAACAGATAGGCCTCATTGGTTTATTGAGGTCCTGCAACATTGGCTTGTTCTGCGGTCAGACCTTGTCAGCAACCGGTTTGTATTTGCTACCAAAGACCCGCACCTTGACCAACTTTGATCCCTTGGTTGTCCCCTCTATTTGTAATTGTTGAACTGCAACAAAATAAGGGTTTCTCACAATTGTGGCACAAGGGTAGCTGATTTTTCTGACACCCATCGGAGGCGCATACAAGGAAAGACTCACTTATGATCCTATCCCCACTCCCATTATTGTTGCGCCAATTCCCGCTCTTCTCCATACTGCCAAAAGCACGGGTAGAAGAGGGGGAGGAGGAGGAGGCCACTGGTAATCAATTGATTGATGGCCGGTGGGGGCAGAATAGGGTTGAGCCTGATTTCTCCCGGGTATTGTGGCAAGATAAACACCGGTGTGGAGTTGAGTTCAGGACAGGTTTCCTTTAGGTAGTGTGAGGGTCCAGTTTCTAGTTCTTTGAATGTTTTCTGGAAAAGGGGATGATGAGTAGGATACAAGGAGAGAGTGAGTTAGTTCTTACAGGTAAACAGGGAATTTCCAAGTGAAATGGTTATTTCTTGGGCACTTGCACCCCCTGGATGAATGCAAGATAGTCAGGGTGGTAAGGGCGGCATTATGACTGGATTTCTGACAGAGGCTGCCGCCCCCTGTGGTGGTTATTTATAGACACAGAGGCAAGTAGGCTAACCATTGGAAATTTGACTTGGAGTGGCTCAGTTGTGGGTTGAAGTCCACAGTACAATAGGCACAGAGAAGCGTATTGGCAGACTGTCTATTCTGGAGTACATTAAAGAGAAGCACATTTGCGGACTGTCTATTCTGCAGTACATTAGCTGAGGGCTTGGCATTGGTACGGCCTGCGGTTTTGTGGGCACAATGACAAGAATGGGCCCGAATTTTGCCTTTTGCGGAAATTGTGTGGTCAAAAATAACTTTACCTCCATGGCAGTGGGTTTACTAATATGGAAGCAAGTGATCAAAGCTAAGTAGTACAGATTAGGACAATAATGGGATATGCACTGAGATTGCAGAGCGCTGTGGGGAAATGAATGCTAAAGTTGAGGAGGCCACATGCATATTGTTGGGGATACATAGTTATTCTGCATGCAGGATTGGGAGTGATCCGCTAGGGAAGATTGACGGGGATCTGTCATTAGTTATGCATTGGCGCAACTCAAATGTTAGGGGGAATTGGCAACAGGATCATTGAATCTACTGAAAATCATTGGATTGGGTAAGGATTGGAATATTGGTAAGAGGATTAGTGAAAATTCATGGAGGCAGTGGGAAAAGGGGTCTTTCATTAGCAGTTCACGTTCCTTTTTTGGAGTAGCTAAGGCGGGTCAGTGCGGAATGCACGGGGATGAGAGGGGTCTTTCATTTGAGGCTTGCATTCTTTTGTTGTATATATAAAGAAGCTTTTCTTTTTTTGTATGAAAGGAGGAGGAGGGGAGAAGTTTATTATTATGAGGAGAGGAGTTTATTTTCATCAGAGTTAATTATTGGAGTTTACCATTATTGAAGATTTTTGCAGCAAATTATAGCTTTATTCTTTTTCTTCCATTACTTTGGAGTGTAATAACAAGCAAGAGTTCCTGTAGGTCATATTTAGGGAAATAGTTCAAGTGCGGAGCTTGTTGTGAGATTTTGAGTTTGAGGCTCCGGTTGAAACACTTAAGAGGAGGTGAGGAAAGATCTTGTGACGCCAAGAGGAGCCAATCTTGGGAGTCAAGGGGGCACTCCGGTTCAGTTTAGGGAAGAACAGATGATGAATTTCACTTGTTCAGGCAGAACTATAAATATACTAAGTACAGCAAGGCTGACAAGTGGTAGAAAGAAAGAGACAACATTGAATAGAAGATATTCAATACCAAACCACTAGAGTCCAAACAACTTGGAGGACCACTTCAGGCTGGATTGAGACAGAGAATAGCATCAAGGATTCAAGATAAAGAACCCACTAGAACTGTGACTACCTAGCACGATATAAAGATGTCACTAGACAAGAACACTCATGAGCAAGATGAGAGATAACCACTTAGATTTAAGATAAAGATGTCACTAGATCTATAACAAGCCAGTATAGAATAAAGAACAGACTGAACTTAAATACTCAAGAGGTGATGATAGGAAAATGAATATAAATCTTGAAGAATGATTGCGCTCAAGTATTAGGCAACACATATCACAAGACTAGAATTCCAACAATTGTTGGGGATTCTGTCTTGTTTATTTACTATTATTTCATTGAAAGTTAGCTTTAGTGGTTTCCAGCTGGGGTGCGGAAGCAGAGTTTGGTTAGGAATTGTGGAGGTACAGGAGTGTAACACAAGGGCTAGTGGGCTTTCCAGAGCTTGGAGCTGGATTGTTGCTGAGAATTTTATATTGTTACGGGGAATTTACCAAACACACCATCTCTTTCCACAAATTGGGGGTCTGGCCAGGAAAGTCCTTTCTATGTTATAATACCTGTTACCATCTGTGGAGTTATAATTTTTTTTAGTTTTTATTCTTCCTTTTACCTCTAAGCTGATGGGAGATTTTGAGGCCAGCTTGGTTGACTCACTTCAAACTCACCAAAAGTCAACTGGTAGTGCGCCACCGTATCAAAGCGCTCCTTGCCAGACCGCCAGTCCAGCGGGGCCGCCGCCAGGAGTTGCCACAAGGGGGCCGTCAAAGTATGAGGCACCGGAGATGCCAGAGAAGCAACAAGGGAGCAGAGCAAAAATTAGGCCAAGGGACTACCCCGCAGTTGTTTTTTGTCCAAAGGATTTTCACCAATTTGTGGAATGGTTCAAGAATGGGGCCAACAGCAAAGGCACAAATGACTTTGACCGGGTCAGGAAAATAGTCAACTTCATTCTTGATGAGGAGGATCTGCAGGATGTGGAGGATATTGAGGGTTACAGAGAACAGAATTGGGAAAAGTTGCAGGGGGAAATAGTGGAAAAATGGGGTTCAAGGGAGCAGAGATTCTGCAAAGTGAATCTCAAGCGTCTTGCAACCCAAAGGGAAAAGGATGGAGGTTTTTCCTCAAGGACGTTGTTTGGTGTTTATTGTTCTTCATTTGATTGCATTTTAAAGTACCTTGTCCACAACAAAATTTTGGAGGAGCATACTGGCTTTGTCAAGAGGACCTTTATGCGGGGGCTTAGCTCCAAGTTGCGCAGAAGGGTCCACAGAAAGCTATAAAATTGAGGATTAATTTGTAGGTTGTGGGATGGAGGGGTAACCATACTTCCGGACATGAAGGATATCTGCGCGGCCATTGTAGGCAAGTTGGAATTAGCCAAACTTATGGAGGAAGACCAAAAGGGTTTGGAGAAGAACAACACGCAGGTGAAAAGGGTAAAAGGGCCGGTAAAACCAAAGGAAACTGCTGAATAGATGGAGATGTTTAACAAAATGCATTTTTTCTGGCAGAAAGCTATAGCAAAGCCAGCTGCAACAGTCCCGGAACCACCAAAAACAATGTCTAATGTGCTAACTCAGGGGCCATCAAGGGTGCTGCCAAGGAACAAAGGCAAGCCTTGCGTCTTCTGATGCTATTACTTCCGGGAAGACAGCCATCTTAAAAGGTTGTGTAAAGATCTGAGTGTGGACGTACGGAGAAAGATAGTTAAGAAGGATGGAAGGGAATTCTTTTACCCTTCAAGAGAAACTATACCAGATATGACAAATCAACCTTTGCCACAAGATCTGGCTCAAGCGGCGGCAGCGGAGAAGAAGGAAGCTACAGCTTCAGCGGGTTACACCTTTCCTTTAAATTGAGAACCCCTGGAAGTTTTTGCAGAGGTTAGAGCTGTTTGCTCCAATGAAAAGAGAATGGACCTTGACGGTCTGAATCCAGAAAAAGCACCAGAGCAGGCAGTTGTAGTCAAAGCGGGGGGATCCAACAGGAGGGCCAGAGAAGTAGCAAGGAGAATTTGCGGAACGGACCACCTGGTTTCCCTAACCTTGAAGGAACTAGCGGCAATCTCATCAGTGATGGCGGAGGAAATGGTTGCAGTCTTCAAGAAGTTTGCGGGGAATAAGGAGGACAAACCAAAACCCAGGGAAGAGGCAAAGGTTGGTTCTCTCAACATGGGGGCAAACATTTTAGGAGTTAGCGGTGCTATGATGTGCCCTTTGGGATATGTGGAAATGCGGATTGGAGGCAAAAGGTGTCAGGAAATGATTGATAGAGGTTCAATGGTAAACTTCCTTCCATTGAAGTTGGAAAACAATCCGGGATTGGTCCAACACAAGGCAAACATTGGGTTGCGGACTCTAGGAGGTTTTGAATGCATGGTTGAAGGGGTGGTGGAGAAAGAAATGACGGAAGTGGAAAAGGTATTGGTTCCACTATTGTATTTGGTAGTAAGCAGGTTGGAAGTCATACTTGGAAGGCCATTCCTTTTTTCCTTCTGGGAATCTCTTGGCTTCTGTCCAGATACTTATAGGGAAGAACTCCTTAATGTTGCAGACGCCTTTTGGAAACAATACAAGACAACCATATGTTGGCCTGAAAGTGGCGGATGGTAACATTGGAAGGGCTTCCCTCTTGCGGAAGGCAGCCACAAAAATTTGGCGGAGGATTTTTAAATTTTGGCTGTGTGGCCTGTGCAGGGAAGGCTCTGTCCTCATGCAGACGGTTGAAAGGTAAGGAGCAGGAACAAGGAACCCCCATAGCGCGGTCCAACGTGCTTTTGGAAGTATGGAGAAGAGCGGGAATTGGCGCAACAATAATGGGAGCGGGGATAGGATCAAAAGTGAGTCCTTCCTTGTATGCGCCTCCAATGGGTGTCAGAACAAGCAGCTACCCTTGTGCCAAAATTGTGAGAAACCTGTATTTTGTTGCAGGTCAAAAATTAAAAATAGAGGGGACAACCAAGGGATCAAAGTTGGTCAAGGTGCGGGTCTTTGGTAGCAAATACAAACTGGTTGCTGAGAAGGTCCAACCGCAGAACAAGCCAATGCTGCAGGACCTCAATAAACCAATGAGGCCTATCTGTTGGTCACAGGACCCTTATGAGTCACCTTTGAAACTTGCAATCCTGGAGAAGGAGCCAAAGGGCTTGACGGAGGAGCAGATGGCGGAACTCAACTTTGGGATGGAGGGGTGGTTGCAAGAGGAGGAAGTACAATTACTCAAGGCAGTGATTGTCATGTGGAGAAGGGCGCTGTCCTTTGGTACAGAAGAGCAGGGGTTACTCATGCATGAGATTGCAGACCCCTACCAGATACCTATGGCGCCCCACAACCCTTGGCAGATCAAACCCATTCCTATTCCGGTAGCGGTTAGGGATCAGTTTATGGAGTTGGTGCGGGAGCGTTTGCAGATGGGTCTGTACAAGCCTTCTTTTTCTAGTTATTCTAGTCCCATTTTTGAGGTAATAAATCAGGAAAGGAAGAGTTTACGGATTTCCCACAACCTGCAGAGGCTAAACTTGGTCACAATCAGAGACACGGGGTTTCCTCCGCAGGTGGAGGAGTTTGTGGAGAATATTACTGGAAGAGTCTGCTACGGGTTAGGAAATGACATGGGGGGTAAAATCAGCGGGAGCTACATCCAGAGTCCCTTCAAATGACCGCATTTGAAATGCGGTTGGGGTGACTTCAGTTAACACGGCTTCCGCAGGGGGCAACTAATTTGGTAGCGGTTTACCAGGCGCAGATGATGTGGATTTTGCAGGATGATGTTCTGGAAACAGTGCAGATATTAATTGATGAGGCGGGTATCAAGGGGCCACAAAGTAGTTACGGCGGAGAAACTATAGCCGGAAATTTGGGAATCAGCCAGTTTGTCCGGGAGTATACGCGGACTTTGGGGAGAATCCTGTTCCAGGTTGAGGAAGTGGGTTTGACCGTTTCTGGTAAAAAGTTCACGGTGTGCGTTACTTCCTTAGAAGTTCTTGGCCACAACTTTCTGCAAAAGGGAGGAAAATCACTAAGGCCAAAGTTAACAAAGTTTTGGAATGGCCTACTCCATCCAATGCTACTCATTTTTCCCAGTTTTTAGGTCTTTGTGGATGGGTACAGGTCTTCATTGAGCATTTTGAGGAGATAGCTAGCCTGTTGTGTAAACTGATTAGGAAGGAGGCAGAGTGGGTACGACGGAGGAATGAAATTGTGTGTTCCAGGAGCTTAGGGAGATTTTTGGGCGGCGGATACTGTTGAAGGACCTTAACTACCAAAAAGGAGGGATCCTGCTAGCGGTGGACTCAAGAAAGTTTGGTGAGGGAAGTGTTCTGGCCCAAGAAGAGGAAGGGAAAGACAGGCCAGTACTCTATGAGTTGGTAACCTTTTTGGAGGTAGAATCTTGGTACTCTCAGCTCAAATTGGAGTTGTGTGGAGTGACAAGGATTGTGTGGAAATTAAAGCATGTGCTGTGGGGGGTGTCTTTTGAACTCCTGGTGGATGCAGAAGCACTGTCTAGGATGATTAAATCCCCAAACTTTCCTAATGCTCCTATGACATGGTGGATTGCATACTTACAATTGTTCAATTTCACGGTCAGGCACCTTCCAGGGAAGGCTTTTACAATTCTGGATGCTTTGTCTTGGTATCCAGAGGTCTGGCGTGTGGCGGAAGGGGATTTGGACATGGAGAAAAAGCTTCTGACACTGGCATCAACATCTGCAGAGGTTGGGAAACTTCCCCTGAAACAGTTTGGAAGGTTTCAGGCATTGGACAAGTATCTTTGGATGCTCCTCTTTCCTGCAGGTTTGTTGGCAATGGAGTTTAGATGGGTTTGGGGGAAGGCTTTGCTTTTCTTTTGCCAGGACGGTCAGTTGTGGAAGCAGGCACTTCCAATACCTTTGGTTGTGATCACAAGGCGGGAGGATCAGGAGGATTTGATGCGGATTCTTCACAATGACTTAGGCCATTGAGGAGAGGCGGAGACACGCAGAAGAGTAAAGACCAGGTTCTGGTGGCCTGGTCTGGGGAAAACAGTCCAAGATTGGGTGCAGATTTGAAAAGCTTGTCAGTGGCGGAGTACAAGATTACCTAGGGAGGTGGGTATTCCAGCGGGTGAGGACACCCTTTTTGGGAGGGTCTCTCTGGACATGGTCCATATCAAGGCAGGAAAGTTTCCATATCTGCTTGTGGCTTGGGACAACTTGTTGGGGTGGGTGGAGGCGCGTCTGTTGGTTAATCTGTCTGCGGAGAAGGTGGGAAGTTTTTGTAGGAGGATTGGTTTGCTTTTTTTGGATGTTTGCGGCTCATCACCGTGGATGGCGGAGTGGAGTTTTGGGGTGATCTTTGGAGGCTGGTTGAATCTTGCGGCAAAAATTTTGGACAAGTTACGGAATAGGGGTCATCAGCCAATCAAAGATGCCATGTTCAAGATCTGCAGAAGTAATGGGAAGAAGTGGCAGGAAACCTTTCCAGTTGTGCTGTTTGCGGATTGGATACCGGTCAAGCAGGGAGCAGGTTATTTGCCTTACAAGCTTTTTAATGGGCCGCAGCCAGTGCTTCTGGTGGATATCAGAACCTTGACTTACCTTGCTATTGACTGGTGGAAGGTTAAAACCACGGAGGATCTAGTTGTGGCGCGGGAGGAGAAACTTTTGTGGCAGAAGGAGATGGTGGCAAAGGCAGCAAAAAGGCTTTGGGAAAGTTGGGCTAAGTCAGTTTGGTACTGGGACAAGCATTATGCCAATTGCTTGCGGGAGCCTTTGTGGAGAGGCAACCTGGTTTTGGTTTATAATTAGAGCTTGGAGACGCAGTGGGGTAAGATTTTTGTAGATTTCTGGAACGGTCCTTATTGAGTGGTTAGTCAGTTTCCAAGTGGTATTTATCAGTTGGAGGAATTGGATGGCACTCCACTCAAGCGTAAGGCAGCGGCGGCTCACATGAAGAAGTTCCACGTGCGGGGCACTACGTACTTTGATGAAACCACGGATTCAGGGGATGATGATCAAGAGATGGCCAACGTATGTGAGCCAGCTGCGGAGGAGGGGTCCTTGGAGGAATCAACTTTGGGGTCAATGTTCAAGTTTTGGGGGGAATGGGGAATCTCAGATCACTGGGGCAGCGTGGAAGGTCTATTCTTAGAGGCCTTTGTCTGGGGTGGTCCAGGTCCCTTAGGTGATATTTATTTGCGGAGTTTGGAGTCTGTTTCTTTGTCTCAGTTTTTATTTGTCTCATTCTTAGACTTGGAGTGGTTCTCACTAGGGGTTGTGAAGTTTTGTTTTTTGGTGTGTCTCATTTTTGAGGATGGTGCTGGGAATCAAGAGGATTCCTTTCTGGGGAGGGTCAGTAAAAAAAAAAACTCACAGGGTACGGGCAGAAAATTGGAGCTAGTTGCAATGACCAAGCGCGGGGACTCAACTTCCGCAGGAGGTCTTGTGGTTGGAGTGGTGGAAACCAGAGGAGTGGGTGATGGTGGATGGAAGAGGGGGATATTGGGCGCTGTTGGCGGGGGTATCAGAGGTGTAGCTACTTGGAAAAATACAGGAGCCGTATTGGGCCCGTGTGGTACTTGGCCAAGTCCAACATTCAGGTTATGAATTCAGCCTTAGGCTTGGGTGGCATCTACCCAGGCGGCGGCGGTAGGGTATTCCCTGCATCAAGGAGGGGGGGATAGGTGGTCCGTGGCCTCTGAAACAGGCAATAAGGAGGCGGCGCGGTCCAGATCCAGAGTCAAGTCTTTGGTCTTGATTGAATTGTCATTTTCCACTACAAATTTGGCCATTGGTCCGCAGCGGCGGCATTGGAAATGGGGACCAGAGGTAGAGCAAAGATGAGGCAGAGGGAAAGTCTGCAAGGATCCAGGGGTTGGAGCAAAAAACAAGCACCTGCAGTGGCCTAGAAAGCGGGCGTTGCAGGCTGGGCAACCAGGGGTTTGGGTGCACATCCTCTGCATTTTTGCGCAGTACTTGCACATTTCCATGGCGGGGTATTTTTGTTCTTTTGGAGTTTGAAAGGTGTTGAAGGGTTTGGCGGAAGTTCTGGAATTGTGGAGCGTGGGGATCCTGGTTACAGAATTAAAGTTGTGCAGGGATGTGGTAGTTATTTATAGACACGGAGGCAAGTAGGCTCACCATTGGACATTTGAATTAGAGCGACTCAGTTGTGGGTGGAAGTCCGCAGTGCAATAAGCACAGAGAAGCGCGTTGGAGGACTGTCTATTCCAGAGTAAATTACAGAGAAGCATGTTTGTGGACTGTCTATTCCAGAGTACATTAGCTGAGGGCTTGGAATTGGTGCAGCGCGCGCTTTTGTGGGCACAATGACAAGAATGGGCCAGAATTTTGCCTTTTGCAGACATTGCGTGGTCAAAAATAACTTTCCCTCCGCGGCGGTGGGTTTACTAATGCGGAAGAAAGTGATCAAAGCTAAGTAGTACAGATTAGGCCAATTATGGGATATGCACTGAGATTGTGGAGCACTGTGGGGCAATGAACACTAAAGTTGAGGAGGCCGGATGCGGATTGTTGGGGATCTGTAGTTATGCCACATGTGGGATTGGGAGTGATACGCTAGGGAACATTGATGGGGATCTGTTGTTAGTTATGCATTGGTGCAACTCAACTGTTAGGGGGAATTTCCAACAGGATTGTTGAATCTACTGCAAATCATCAGATTGGGTAAGGATTGGACTATTGGTAAGGAGGATCAGTGCAAAAACACGGAGGCGGTGGGAAAAGGGGTCTTTCATTAGAAGTTCACGTTCCTTTTTTGGAGTAGCTAAGGCGGGTCAGTGCGGAATGCACAGAGACAAGAGGGGTCTTTCATTTGCGGCTTGCATTCTTTTGTTGTATATATAAGGAAGCTTTTCTTTTGTTATATGAGAGGAGGAGGAGGGGAGAAGTTTATGATTATGAGGAGAGGAGTTTATTGTAATTGGAGTTAATCATTGGAGTTTATCACAATTGGAGTTTACCATTATTGGAGATTTTTGAGGCAAATTATAGCTTTATTCTTTTTCTTCCATTACTTTGGAGTGTAATAACCAGCAAGAGTTCTCAAAGGTCATATTGAGTGAAATAGTTCAAGTGCGGATCTTGTTGGGGAGTTTGTCTTTTTTATTTACTATTATTTCATTGCAAGTTAGATTTAGTGGTTTCCAGCTTGGGTGCGGAAGCAGAATTTGGTTAGGGATTGCGGAGTTACCGGAGTGTAACTCAAGGGCTAGTGGGCTTTCCGGAACTTGGAGCAGGGTTTTTGCAGAGAATTTTACATTTTTGCAAGGAATTTAACAAACACACAATCTCTTTCCACACCACAATTGATCAATCAATTGTGTGTAGTGGCAGAGGAGGAGGCGGCTGGAAATCAATCAATTGATTTCTGGCAGCGGCAGAGGGGGAGGAGGAGGAGGAGGCCACCAGTGGGGGTAGAGGAGGAGGGGGGGAGCTTACCTGGCGGATTGAGCAAGGAGGTGTGGGGGGACCTAGAGGTTAAATGATCAAAGGATCAGCAACCAATGAGGGGCAGGCAGAGGAGGAGGATGAGGAGGAGGGGGGGGGGGCTTACCAGGGGTGCCAACCAAAGGAGGAGGGGAGGTGGTAGTGGTTGAGGTGGAGGTGGTGGGTGAGAATGTTTGGTGAGCAGGAGGAAGGAGTGGATCAGTGGTTAAAAGTCCAGTCAGCTTTTTTGTGTTTTCAACTTGCTGCCAGAAAGTTTGATTGGACATGATGAGAAGGATGGTGATGTGATGTGGGGTGATGAGATGATGATGAGATTTCTGTGAAGAAATGGAGATGTTGATTGATAGAGATGTGAAGCAATGGAGATGAGATGTGTGTGATGCAATGGAGATGGGATTGGTATGTATTTTCTGAGGTGGAGGTCTGGATGGGTGTTTTGCATGGGATGGATGGTGGATGGATGATGGTGCATAATGGTGGGTTTGATGTTTGAAATTGGCCATTTTGAAATACACCATTTGGGGGGTATTTGTATTTCAGAAACCCTCCATTTTTAATGGCGGGTTTGGTCAAAAAAAATGCTGGGTTTCTAATGGAGGTTTTGCTAACTTTGATACATCCTATTAGGTGTATACTGAATTTTTATGTTTTGTAGAAAGATTTTCCAATTCCACAAGGGATATTAGGGCGCATCAAAGTTAAGCAAACCCACAATTTTTTAATGGAGGATTTCAACTCAAATCTGCAATTTCAAGCCTGCCATTAAAAATCAAAAAAACCCACTTATTTCAGATAAGATGTGTCAAAGTTAACATGAAATAAGTGGTTTTTTTTTCAAGTAAAGTATATAAAGAATTTAACTGGCTCAACCATGCAGCATTCCACATCATCACCCCTGGTTTAAACCTCAAAACTCATCCAAAAAATTTTACCTCCAACCTTATAAGAAAAAATTTGATTTTATTGCTCTCATCACTTCATCACTCTCATATCTTTCTATCCTCATTGCTTCATTGCTCTCATCCCCTCATCACTTCAACACTCTCATCCCCTCATCACTTCATCACTCTCAAATTTCTCCATCACTCTCATCACTTTATTGCATTCATCAAATCCATCCTCTCATTGCTTCATTGCTTCATCACTTAATCCCCCCTTTCATCACATCTCAACTCTGATTGCTTCATTGATTCATCACTTCATTGCTTCATAACTTCATCCCTGCTTTCATCAAATTGCTTAATCAATTTTTTAATTCATCCCTTCATCCCTCTTACTCTTTTTAAATGGCCCCTCAGAAAACCTCCCCCCGCAAGTCCACTCAACAATCAAATCAACCAAAGAAAACATCTCCCAGGAACTCAAAATACAAAAATCCTCCCCCATCAGCTTCCAAAGGCTCAAGTCAGCTCAAGAGAGCTGATCACATCATCCTGATGAAATGAAGAATAAAAAAAAAGGTAGGCTGGCTCTTTCATCCAAACAGATGAGGAAGCGGTTCAAGAACTATCAATCCAAACATTGCCACTTTAGCCAATTCCAACAAGCCCTATTCTTTCACTGTGTCTGTATGTTTCCCAAATAATCTCCTACTATCCATATACTTCAATTGGGGTGAGGATCAAGAAGGGATTCAATTACTTGTATAAAATTTTGAGGGTTTCAAGCCCTATTCTTTCCACATCTCTGTATGTTTGTCAAATCATCTCCTCCCATCTTGTTCCCTCCCATGCAATCAATTTGCTTTGGGTGAGGCTCAAGAAGAGATTCAATTCATTTTATAAAACTTTGAGGGTTTCAAGCCCTATTTTTTCCATGTCTCTGTATTTTTATCAAATCATATCCTCCCATCTTGTTCCCTCCCATGCAATTAATATGCTTGGGGTGAGTATCAACACAGGATTTGATTGGTTGTATAAAATTTTGAGGGTTGCAAGACGTATTCTTTCAATATCTCTGTATGTTTGTCATCATCTCCTCCCATCTTGTTCCCTCCCATGCAATTAATTTTCTTGGGGTGAGGATCAAGAAATGATTTCATTCATTGTAAAACATTTTGAGGGTTGTTGGAGAAGAATGGGGGTTGCAGAAAAAGGGAGGATGTGAAAATAAGAAGGGGTGAGAGATGAGGTTGCATTGAATAGTTTCAAAAAAAAGTCAAAATCATTTATGGACCACCTATAATCAAAACCAAACAAAAAAAAACCATCATTAGTAACCTTCTCATCAAGGTGGATGAGCATGTTGTTGGAGGCTTGTAAAAAATTTTGCTTGTTTGGTGAGGAGATGAGATTGAGTTTGAGGATCCTTGGTTGTATCACCATAAAAAATGTGATCTAGGTAGCGTTGGGTATGTTGCCTGTGAGGCTTGATGGTGGATGAAGCTCCCTAGGATACCAAGTTTGGAGTTCAAACTAGTGGGCAACTAACAGGGATATTAAATTTTATGATTTGCAAGAGATGACTGGACTGCTTGGTGGTTGGTTTTGAAATTGGTTTGGAATAGCAGGGAATTTTGGGTGCAATGTGAGAATGTTGATCCAATTGGCTTACCTCTTAGGATTGGATTATACAATTGGCTTGAATGGAATGGGAACATTGAAAGCTATGAAAATCCTATCCAAGTTCAATCCTCAGTTCTCTGCTCCTAACCCCCTTCCTTGGAACAGGAAAATCACCATCAAGCCTCTAAATTTAAGGGATTGTTAAACTTTAAGTATTTGTGGAAACTTGTTCAGGTTGGTAAATATTCTCAACTGGAATCTGGTACAGCATTTTGTACTAAATTCATGAGATCACCTTTTCTTCAAGATCATTGGGTCTCACTCTCTCTTATAATTTTTTCTGACACAAAGTAAGACCAAAGAGCAAGAAGATTCCACACCCACCCCCCCTCTAATCAAATCTTAGAATTTGGGCCTGACTGGTTGATTGGGTATTGTGTTTGATTTCAGATTAAGAAGAAGGATAAGAGCTGGATCAATGATCATTGGAAAGATCTGGTGGTGGCTGAAGCTTATCTGAACCCATTTGTTGATCATTCCAATGAGAACCTATTGTGGGGTCTACCAGATCTCAATGGGATTTGAGAGTGAGTTATCAAGCGGTTTGAATCAATTGAGGAGACAATCAATTGTTTTGATTCAAATCTAAGACTGGATAGTTTTTTATACAATTGTTTGAGTTGGTCTTTGATCAAGAACACAGAAGTGATTCTCCCACTGATCAAAAGGCAGAATCAAAGTTTTAGTTGATTGCTCCAAACCCAAGCAATCTTGGACAATTTATTTGATCATTTGGTCAAGATTAATTGGACTACTACTACAGCCCCACCTATGTAAGTACTTCTGTCAAGAGAACCCCCCCAGTGATGGATGAGCTTGATGAGTGCTCTTGGAGTATGGTTTTGATGGATGCAAGACTCTGGAGTTAGTTGAAATTCTGCAGATCTATTTTTTTCCCACTTGCCAACAATGAATTTGATATTGATAAAAAAAATGAAACTTGGGTGGGCTCAGTGGAATCCAAGCTGGATTCTCTAGTCAGCATTTACAAAAGATTTTTTAAAATTGGAGGGATCAAAAGTGAGAACTTCTCCAAAAAGACTAGGCACTTTTGACCCCTGAAAATCAGCAGGATGCTCAAATCACCATCACAACCAACTCAAGTTCCAAGTTCCCAGGGAGTTTGATAGCTGAGATCTGAATGGATAAGAAGAATTGGAAAATGATGAGCATGGGTTGAATGAACAAGCTAAGGATGATCCAATGGTGAAGGGTGGTACTTGAGATGGAGGCCCCAAATGATGGAATGGATCTTGGAGGAGGGGATCCTGTTGAACTGTTGGAGGCATGGTTTAATTCATCAGTCAGGAGGGAGGCTGATGATTGAGTGAAAGATAGATGAGGTACTAAGACAAGCTGGTGAGGGAGTACTGAAATGGACTGAGATTTGATGGGCAATGGTTTGACATGATAAATGATAGGATTTTGATGGTGCTAATGATTTGGATACAGGGGATGGATGAAAATGAATAAATTGGTGGATTTCAATTTTGAAACCCACAATTTTTTTGAAACCCAAAATATTGAAATAAACCAGTTAGGGGGTTGTTAGAATTATGGCCAGCAATTAGCTTAGGAAAATGAGCAGTATTTAAAGCAAAAGAAATGCTGGACACTGGGTGTCAATATTGGCTAATGGGGCTCTCACAATGGGGCAATATGTTGGATGAATTTGATTGGAATGATGAATGAATGGATGGAAAACAGCAGGGAGAAGAGCTCCTTAAGTACAAAAGATTGGCCTCTTGTGAGCCCATGATACAACAAGCCAAAAGGCAAATTTTCCGCCACAAAAGAGCTCTACAGGCTCTACTGGCCTTTTTACTTGGTTGGGACTACATCAGCCCGCATGGAGTCAGTTCCTGAACCCTTACGACCGGCCTATTCTGGTCCATTCCAGTGTTTCCACCGTTATGGGGCTGAACAAGCCCCTTGCTGTTCAATCCCCTTGGCTGTTTGTCCCTTACAACCAGCCATGATGACCTCATTACCTTGTTTACGGGCTGTTTGCATCATGCAGCCAGCCCCTGGCCCCTCAAATGGGCCAGGTGGGACCCAGGGCACACCTGGGTCCGGTCTCAGACTCACATGGGGGGGTGTGACCAGCGGACATGCTGTCCCCCCCCCTCTTTCTCTCAAATCCCTGGTGGGGGCGGTCAAATCCCCTCACCAGGGGCCCTGGGGGTTGATACCCCCAGGGCATTGTCAAGAAGGTTGGCCTGGGAGGTGATCAGGTCCCCCCAGGCCCATTGCTCCTCCCCCTTGGTAAAGGGGAGGGGGGGGGAGAGTGCCCCTTTGATTGGTTGCTTCACATGATTGATGGTGGAGGGGTGATGTGTTCCCCCCCACCTGCCAGTCACTACACTTGCGGCCGGCGCCGCCACCTCCTTGGGCAAGGGGGTGGTCAGGTCCCCCCTGCCCTGACCAACCGCTCTGTTGCGGCCGGTCACTGGCTGGTTCAACCCAGCCAGCTTGCCCCCATCCCGCTTGTGATGGCAAGCAAGCCGGGGCCACAAGCCCCGGCTCCATGGTGCTGGTTGCCAAGCGCGACCAGCCGGGCCCGCGCGGCATCCCTTGGCCGCGCAAAAGCCCCGCGTGGGCCCTACCAAGGAACACAGGCGGCCCCAAAAAGGCTGCAATGCGGGCAGCGGCCCCAAGCGGGCCGCAACACGGGCGGCGGCCCCTAGCAGGCAGCGGCCCCAATGGGCCGCCCCAATCCCAAATCGTGAGAATTACATACTTTGGCGGGGAAGCCCATCTGGCCAAGTATGTCTATAATAAAGCTTGGGCCCTTTTATGCCCAAATAAGCCCATCTGGCTTGGGTGGCCCATTCACCCTGGCGGGCCCGTGAGGGCCCGTGTCCCAGAAGACCATAAAAACGTGCTTTGGCGCCCAAATGCCCAAAACCAATAACACTTACATAGGCCCACGTGGCCCACATGATGTCCAAT
Organism: Puccinia polysora; assembly: GCA_025617555.3. NCBI lineage: Eukaryota > Fungi > Basidiomycota > Pucciniomycetes > Pucciniales > Pucciniaceae > Puccinia > Puccinia polysora. The sequence goes on along the minus strand of CM062614.1, from coordinate 11,402,062 downwards.
GGGCCGTGGAGGCCCATTTTTGCATCCCATTTGGATTACACACTCCTATGCACATTACCTGAGTGCATCTGCATTTTAACAGGGGTATGTGTATTTCAGAAACCCACCATTAAAAATGGCAGGTTTCTAATAGCAATTTTTCTAACTTTGATAGGCCCTATTAAGTTTCATTCAAAGAAATCAATTTTTTTGTTATATTATTATGATGATGTTGTGCAATTAATTATGGGTGATGATTATTTCATGGCCCGAATGAGCTGTGTAAACAACTCATTTGGGCTGTTTGGCATGCTACACAACTATAAATGGGCTGTGTAGCCTCCACACAACTTGACTGTAGTTGTGAGGCCAACACACAAAAGTCCGGGTCCTGTGGCACCACACCCAAATACATGTGAGTCATGTGGGGCTGTGCACAACTAAAATGTAGTCATGTTCCTTTCCAAACAACTACAAGTGTTGTGGGCCAAAAAAAAAAATAAAATAAAATAAATAAAAATAAAAAAGAAAAAACAGAAATCAACCAAAAGGTCAAAAAATGTTGATTTTTTGGTAAAAAAAAATAAAATAAAAAAATAAAAATAAAAATAAGTAAAAATATATAAAAAAGAATAAAAAAGCAAAAACTACTCAAGACAACCAAAACACCAAAATTAAATAAACAATGAAAGATTCTATGGAGCAGCCCAAAATTATAAGTTCCAAAATATAACAGTTCAACTTGACTAGCCCTAAATTAAAAGTGCCAAAAAATACAAGTTCAAATTGACAGGCCCTAAATTAAAAACACCAAAAAAAAGAAGAGTAACTTGACAAGCCCTAAAGGAAAAACACCAAGAAAAAACAAGTTCAACTTGTGTTAAGCTGATCTCATCACAAGAAGTAAAAATACTCCTTATCATGGGATCAGCCCAACACAATTTGAACTGACTTACCAATAAAATCTCATGCAAAACACTTATCATAATGATGTTAACTCAAAACACTCAACATGATGATGTTAACAAAGAAAACTCAAAATAATGATGTTCAAAATGTGATAACCCTTTATATTAATAGAATTACAACATCAGCATCAGAACCCAAACCCAAAGGCCAATGTTAAATTTAAAACCTCAGGGTTTCAAATGGGTGTGAATTGCCATTCACAACCCATACAGGTTGCAAAAAGCAAATCACATCCCAGAAAGAAGCAAGCCAAGTTGATTGAAACTTGCACGTCCCCCAGGGGGTTGCAAACTCCTGTTTGCGACCCATTTTAAGATGGAACTTTATTGGTTTGCAACCCCCCAGGGGAGGCGCAAGTTGGAAGCGGGGGTTGCATGTGTTTTCCTTGCCCATTCGGGCTTCTACCCCCCCAAATGGGCCGTTTGAGGGGGGATTTGGGGTACCTAGGCACCCCTGGACCACATATGAGTGCTTCCAACTCAAATTTGGGGATCTGGCATACTATGTGGTACCATTGGACCACAAAAAGAAAGTTGGAAATAAAAAAATCTGCCTATTGACAAAACCACGTACACACACAACACCGGCCCATTGGATAAATTAATTTTTCTCAACCCAAAAGTGAAAGAATTTTTGGAGTTGTTGGATTGAAAATTGCATTGCATACTAAATTGGTGTTGAATTTTTTTGGTTCATGGGAACAGTGGAAAGCCCAAGCCCTCTCAGATTAAAAATGGCTATGTTAAGGACTTAATTAAAGGTGTACTTAAAAAAGCTTTGGTGGAATCTAAGGATTTGGGTAGGGAGTTGGAAAAGAAACCATTGGAAGCCCCAATTTCATCCTCATCTAGGGTTAAAATTGAGGAACAAGATGTTTCTTCACAACTGGAACTAGATGTTTTTTCACAACTAGAATTGAATAAAGGTGGTGGGTCTCATTTCATATTTCATGTGAATGAGAAGGATTTGGCTTGAAAAATACTAATGTAAATCAGGGGTTCCAGAGCTGCTTGACCCTCCTCCTGTGGGAGCCTTTTCTAGTAGGAAAGAACACAAGATTTATTGTAAGAAAAGGGCAGAGGGATAAATATGTTGATCTAGCATATGACAGATTTGGGGTATATGAAGGGCCATGCCTCACCAAATGGCAAAGGCAAACTTGCAAAAGGGGGGTAGGGTGTCAATTCATGATCTGTGAAATTTCAGAAAGTAGCAGATACTGCGTGGCATCTCTCAATTAGCAATGTCCTACACAATCATCAACCATCTGAAAACCCCTCAGTGCATCCTCAACTGAGGAGAATCTCTGGTCAAGCATTACATTTACTTAAAGAAGGAATGAAATATGGGATCAATAGGTTTCAAATTAAAATGAAATTGAGCAAGATTGATGGTGGAGAATAAATTGATGATAGAACAATTTATAACACTAAGCAAAATGTAAAGCTTGCAGAACTAGATGGGAAAGGTGTTATGGACATTCTATTGGCAATGCTCCAGGAATCCCAGTGGGTTTCCAGGTCCAAATTTGGTGGAGAGGGTCACTTATAGGCCCTTTTCTTGGCTCATCCTGATTCTATAAAAATTTTCAAAAAAATTCCATCATATCACATTGTTTGATTGTACCTATAAAACAAATAGGTACATCATCCCTCTATTGCATGATTTAGTAATGACTGCCAACAAAAAGACTTTTACAAAGGCTTTTTTTTTACAAAAAAATGTATTATTTCTACAGTTGGGAATTGAAAGCATTAAAAAATTTTGCTTACGACCCCAAGAGGCTTCCAAAAGTCTTTGTGACAGACTGTGAAAAAGCTCTTATTTGTGCTATTAAACAAAGTTTCCCTGAGTCATCAGGACAGTTGTTCTCCTGGAACTTGTCTAAAAAAATTCAAGAAAACTTTAAAGTGTGCTTCATTAATGACAATGGAGGATGGAAAAGTTTTATGACCCTTTGTGCCAATTATGGGGCCTCCAAAATCAAGGGAAAGGCAGAAGTAAATAATGCAGAACTCAGATTATTCCAATTTATTCCTTCTTCTATTGATCTGTCTTGGGAGTACTTACTTTGAAACTGGTATACAGTGTTTCTTTAAAGACCTCAAGGATGCAAAAAAGTATATGGAAAAGAATATTTTCCCTATCAAAGAGAAATTTGTAATGGCGTGGACTTGTGATAAACCAGAATTTGGAAATAAAACTAAATCTTGGGTGGAGGGGGCCCATCCCACTTTCAAAAAATTACTTGTGGGATCTTTGGGGAAAGTTTTGGATTTGTGGAAACACCTTGAAGGAACTATTGCAAGTCAAATCCAATCAGTCCATGCAGAACTTAAAAGCTCTTGAATAAAGTTGGGAGCAGGTCTTCCAAAAGAAATGTTACCTTTGGTTTAAAAATTTTCCATTGAGGCAATTAAACTCATTGGGGAAAAGTTTGAGAAGTTCAAGCACAACCATGATGGAAATTTGTGCTCCAAGTCATATTCAATAAAAATGGGCTTGCCTTGGTCCCACATTTAAGATGAAATACTAGCCTCAACAGGATTCATTGTGCCTGAGGATTTTCATCCTCAGTGGAAGTTAGACTATGAACCTTCTAATGAATTAAGTGGGGTTTTTTGAAGGGTACCAATTATTTTATTGAAAGATTAATTATTGGATTTCAAAATTGATATTTTTTTTGTTTTTGAAAGTTTGAAACAGATCCAGGGATTGATGAAAAACCTCAAATGTTCAACAAGTGGAATTCCATGTATAGGTAACAACCTAAAGAAGTTATGTTGGAGATTATAATGTCAATTCTAGAGAATACAGCTGATTTTATTGCCAATCCAAGGCTTGAGACAAAGGTATTGAGGTCAAGCCATTATCAACCAAAATTTAAAGCCACCCATTGTGAGCTTTCCAAATTAAAAGATGTTGAAAGAGCAATTAAGAGGGAAAAAATGTTTAAAAGGGGACAAAAAATACCAAAGACAGTAATTCTTCTATTTTTAGAAATTTTAATTTTTATGGTTTGATGAAATGATGGGAAAATGATTTATGTAGTGAAAGGATGGCTCTGCATCTGAATCTCATAGTTCAGAGGACAAGACTGAAGAAAGGGTTAAAAGGGGACCAAAAAGACCAAAGATAGTAAGTCTTTTATTTTGAGAAATGTTCATTTTTATTGTTTAATGAACTGATGGGAAAATTATTTCTGTAGTGCAAGGATGGCTCTTCATCTGAATTTCATAGTTCAGTGGAAGAGACTGAAAGTTCATTGGGCTCTGTTCCATTGGAATCAGATTCCTTTTCAAAGGATAAAGCAGAAGAAATGGAGGAGTCAAACAGAAGATCATCTTTTGCAAGGGTTGGTTCCTTCAATGAGATTAGAATTGTGGCTAACTAATTTTTGATTGTAGGAACCAAAGGTGAATTACATCAATCAAATACCTGAGAACATACATAATTTCTTGAAGAAGGTTTGGGATCCAGTTGATGATAGGATTTGTGGATTTAGAGTCATTTTGAAATCACTTGGGTATGATGAGTATGGATGACTTCAAGTAAGAAAACAAATTCTTGAAACATTGAGGAAAAATAAGACATGCTATTCTAAGATCCTTGGTGGCAGTAAACACATTGAAAATATAGGAAAAAGACTTGATTTTAATGAAATCAATGAAAATATTCCATCTTCAAAATAGCTTTCAAAGTTAGATATGAGTAAAATAATAGCAGATAATTATTGAACACCAATATGTTTCATTTCATTGGATTCATGTTGTACTTATACTCCTATGAAAATGGGGGTAAAAGAAGCATCATAACCAATATTCATTTCATTTGTTAATAATAACCATTGGGTCCAGCTTGTAGGTAAGGGAGATTTAATTCAAATCCTGGCCATAGTTTCCCAACCACTTTCCATGATTTCCAAAAAGGCCTCTGGTTGGGTTGATCAGCTGAAAGATCAACTTGAGTTGTATTATAATTTAAAGAAATAATTTTAATTTGATCATTTGGGTTTTGGTTGTGATACTTATCTTGTAATTCTATTAATATAAAGGTTTATCACATTTTGAACATCATTATGTTGAGTGTTTTTAGCTCACATAATTATGATGAGTCTTTTGAAGGAGATTTTATTGGTAATTCAGTTCAAATTTTGTTGGGCTTATCCCATCATAAGGAGTATTTTTAATTCTTGTGATGAGGTCTTTTTTTGGTTTTTTTACTTTAGGGCATGTCAAGTTGAACCAGTATTTTTTGGCACTTTTAATTTAGGGCTAGTCAAGTTGAACTTGTATTTTTTGGCACTTTTAATTTAGGGCTGCACCATAGACTCTTTCATTGTTTATTTAATTTTGGTTTTTTTACTTGAGGGCCAGTCAAGTTGAACTTACTCATATTTTTTCCTTTTTTTCCTTTTTCGGAACTTGTATTTTTTCATTTTTTTCCTTTTTTGGTGTTTTTGTTGAAAAATGAAAATATTTATTTATTTTGATTAATTTTTATTCACTTTTATTCACTTTTATTTTTATTTATTTTTATTTATTTTTCATTTATATTTCTTTTTTGGCCTTATTTTTATTCATATTTGTTCATTTTTAGGGTGTTGGATTTTTGAGGCCCCCAAACCTGGAAATCACGCGGTTTGGATGTCCCCACAAGGTCCCTCAACATCCCCAACACACCTGGTAAACCTGGAAAAAACGTGGTTTTTGGGGGTTTTCAAAAAAAGAAAAAAAATACTAGGGGATAGGAGGGCATCTCAGACCCCTGTAGAATAAATTTGAAGAATTTTTGCCTTTTTTCAGGCCTTCAAAATTGCCCTCAAAAAACTGGAAAAAAATGCTCCAAGTCTCAAATCTTTTCACATTTTTAATATTTTTTCTTGGTAATTTTGATAAATTTGAAGAGAAAAAAAGTTTTCAAATATTTCAGGCCATTCAATTAAAATTGTTTCAGAATTTTAGCACTTCACTTTCCCGCCAGAAAATGGGATTTACATAAAAAATGAGACATTATTTTCAATTCTTTTTTTTTGTTATTTTTCCATGAGATTTTCCAAATTTTAAGTTTTCAGTGTTTTATTGAGCATTGTGAAGGGCCTAAAAAATGATTTGGAGGGTTTTTTCACAGAATTTGGGTCCTGGAACTTTGAAGAGGATCAAGAGAAGAAAACAAGAAGAGGAAGATGAAGATGCTTATAGGCCTCCAGGGAATCCAATCTTTGCTCCCACAGCGACAGCCTCTGGAACTGAAAAGTTGAATAAATCTCTGAATTAATCTTGCTTTATGGTTCATTTATTAATCCCTTGTTTTTTGGGATGAAAATGAAAACATTGTCTTTTTAGTCTTCTAATAATTTTGAAGTGGTGGCTATTTATAAATTCAGTATGAATTTTTTTCTTTTTCATTCCATCTTAAATAATACTCATATTTTTTTCCTTAGTATCAATACAAAAATTTAATTTTCCCAAATACAGCCATACCAAAAATTTCACATGTTCAAGATGTGATGGGTGATGGGAACTGTGGGTTCAGATCAGTAGCAGTTAATTTGGGCCTTAAAGCTGAAGGTTGGAGCTCAATACATCAGGGAATCATCAAGGAAATGGAATCAAACTCTATCTTCAAGGATGAAAACTTCATGGATCAAGTCTGGGATGAAAATTTTTACAAAGCAAGAAAACATCTCAACCACACTTCTGGACCTGCCCCTCAAAGTTACTGGATGAAATTCCCTTTCCATTGTTTCCTGCTTTCAGATACATACAAAAGGCTGGTGGTACTTTTATCTAACTTGATGCCATTAACTTATTTTCCACTCAATTCAACTCCAACTGCCAATTCTCAAACATCTCAAATGTTTAATTATTTTGGAAGATTTTCAGCACAAAGTTTCTTTCCACCATAATTCTGAACTGTGGCCAGCTCCCCAATTAGATCCCCTTTGGAAGGCTTTTGCTAGCAAGTAATTACAAAAATGGGAAGACTTGATTCATAATAAATTGGAACTTGGTTTTGAAATCTTTTTTTCTGGTAGTAAAAATAATAAAGTATTAAAAATTGATCTTGATTGAATCATTTGTCTTTTTTTTTATCAATTTCTCATATTTTGTTTTTTTACTCATTGATTTAGAGCAAAAAACACCCCTGTTGTTTTTTCAATTATGAATTATTTGGGAAAAAATAAGCTACAAAAAAACCCTGGATAATTTTTTTATGTAAATCCCATTTTCTGGCGGGAAAGTGAAGTAAAATAATTCTGGAAAAAGTATAATTGAATGGCCTGATTTATTTCAAAACTTTTTTTCTCTTCAGATTTATCAAAATAATCAAAGAAAAAAAAATAAAAAATGTGAAAAGATTTGAGACATGGAGCATTTTTTTTCAGTTTTTTGAGGGCAATTTTGAAGGCCTTGAAAATGGCCAAAATTCTTCAGATTTATTCTACAGGGGTTCGAGATTCCCTCCTATCCCCTAGTATTTTTTTGGTTTTTTTTGAAAACCCCCAAAAACCGGGGTTTTTTTAGGTTTACCGTGTGTTTTGGGGGCGTTGGGGGATCTTGTGGGGACATCCAAAACCACGCAATTTCCAGGTTTGGGTGTTTGAAAAAATCAACACCCTATTTTTATTTATTTTCATGGGTGATGATAAATTCACAACTCCCAGTCGTGTGGGAGATTTTAGGGCCCCACACAACCCAATCAATGCATGGGGGCCCATACATGCATTGAATGGGTTGTTCCAAACAGAATTTTTATTTATTTGTTTTTGATCTATCTATTTACTTATTATTTATTTATTTATTTATTTATTTATTTATTTATTTATTTATTTATTTATTTATTTATTTATTTATTTATTTATTTATTTATTTATTTATTTATTTATTTATTTATTTATTTATTTATTTATTTATTTATTTATTTATTTATTTATTTATTTATTTATTTATTTATTTATTTATTTATTTATTTATTTATTTATTTATTTATTTATTTATTTATTTATTTATTTATTTATTTATTTATTTATTTATTTATTTATTTATTTATTTATTTATTTATTTATTTATTTATTTATTTATTTATTTATTTATTTATTTATCTATCTATTTATTTATTTATTTGAATTTGGATTTATTTTTCCGCAAATGGGTTGTGAATGGCTGCTCATGAATCCAGATTTTGTCATCAATGGCTGCTCACAACTACAAATTGAATTTTGAGTGGCTGTTTACAACTGAGCTTGGTTACAAACAGTCATTCACAACTGCCACAGGTCACAACCCAAAGTGGGTTCCATGTGGCGCAATCCAACCCTTTTTAGGCCATGAGGTTTCAAATTTAACATTTTACAAACCAAAATGATGAAATTAACATGACTTCTATAAATTAGAATACAACTCAAGTTTATCTTCGAGGTGATTGACCCAAAAAGAGGCTTTTTTGGAAATCATGGAACATGGTTTGGAAAATATGGGCAGGATTGGAATAACAGCTTGGAAAATACAAGCTGGACCCAATGGTTATTATTAACAAATGAAATGAATATTGGGTCTGATGCTTCTTTTACCCCCATTTTGATAGGAGCATAAGTACATCATGAATCCAATTAAATGAAACATATTTGTGTTTGATAAGTATCTGCTATTATTTGACCCATATATTAATTTGAAAGACATTTTCAAGATGGAATATTTTCATTGATTTCATTAACATCAATTCTTTTTTCTATCTTCTCAATGTCTTTACTGCCACCAAGGATCTTAGAATAGCAAATCTTATTTTTATTCAATGCTTCAAGCATTTATTTTCTTACTTGAAACCATCCATGCTCATCATACCAAAGTGATTGAGGAATGAATCTAAATCCAAAAATCCAATCACCAACAAGATGCCAAACCTCCCCCAAGAACTTATGTAATCTATGAGTTATTTTATTGTGGTAATTCAATTTTGGTCCCTACAATAAAAAATTAGTTAGCCACAATTCTAATCTCATTAAAGGAAGAAAAACTCACCAAATATGAGCTTCTGTTTGCCTGATTCATTTTTTCATCTTCATTGTTTGAAAAGGAATCTGATTTCAACAGAAGGGACCCTAATGAACTATCAGTATCTTTGACTGAACTATGAAATTAAGATGACACGCCTTCCTTGCACTACATAAATCATTTTCTCATAAGTTCATTAAAACAAACAAATGAACATTTATCAAAACAAAAGACTTACAATTTTTTGTGTTTTCTTAGTTGGTGCCCTTCTAATTCTCTTTTTCCGCTTAAGTTTCTTCTCAAAATTTTCAAATAAAGAATGATCTCTCCAGGTATTTGTAAATTTTGGCTGGCCTCTGCTTGATTGCAACACTTCAGGTTAAAGTATTGGCTTTGATTGATATTTTTCAGTCTTCTGAATCAAGTACTTCAACAGCCCGTGATGATCTTTTTCAGGATATCCCAAGATCATTGCATTGAGCTTCTCATGTAACTGATAATTGTTGAGAATTTCATCAACATCAAACTTTCAAAATCAAAAAGGATTAAATACTACTAAAGTAGGAATAATCATTCAAAAAGAATCAATACCATTAAACCAAATTAAAGAACTAGAACTGCAAGGGTTATAATCCAACCTCCACTGAGGATGAACATCCTCAGGCACAACAGACACTCTTGATGCTAGTAGGTCAACTATCTGGGGGGAACAGGGCAAACCCATAGTCTTGGAGTTTGACTTGGTGCACAATTCCACATCATGGTTCTGCTTTAACCTCTCTAATTGTTCCACAAAAAGTTCAATTGCCTCTAAAGACAACTTGTATCCCAATGGTAACAGTTCAGTGGGAAGAACTATTCCTATATTTATTCAAGAGTTTTAAAGGGTAGCCTGAACCAATTTAATTTGATTGGAAACTGTTTCCTCTAGGTTCTGCCAAACATCCAACATGTTTCCTGAAGAATTTTCAAGGAATTGTTTGAGATGAGCATGGGCCCCTTCAACCCAAGACTTGGTTTTATTTCCAAAGTCAGGATTTTTGCAAGTCCAAGCAGTTCAAAACATCTCTTTGATACAGAAGATTTTATGATCCATATACCCTGGCAAATCCTCATGTTCTGCAAAGAAACACTTGATAAAAGTCATAATGTAAGCAACGCAAAACTGGAAAGATTAACAGTAGAGGCAGTGATTTGGCACTTACTCCAAATTCTGCATGATTGACTCCTTGGTTTTGGATGCCACATACTTAGCCCACAGAGAAATAAATCTTTGACATCCTTCAAAGTCATTATTAAAGCGCACTTTACAGTTTTCTCTTATATTTTTAGACAAGTGCCACTGACAATGCTGTCTTTTTGACTCAGGGAAACTTTGGTCTATAGCATGAATCAAATTTTTTTCATGGTCAATCACAAAGATTTTGGGAAGTCTCTCAGGATCATAAGCCAGCTCCTTTAGTGCATTTACAGACCAAAAGTATAACTCAAAAATTTTTCTTTGTATAAAAAGAAGAGCTTTTTTGAAAGTTTTTGGTTGGATGTAATTCCTACAACATGAAATAGGGTGATGTTGTAATGGTTTGTTTTATAGCTACAATCCAATATAGAAATATGATGGAATTGTTTGCAAGGCTTTAATGACTTGGGTTGGGTCAAGGATAGGGCCCCAAAGTGACCCTCTCCACTGAATTTTGCTCAATGAACCTAACCTGAATTACCAAGTTGTTCAAAGAGGACCTCCATAACACTTTTTCACTTTAGTTCTTCAAGCGCTACCTTAGGCTTAGTTTTATAGATTGTTTGGTCATCAACGTACTTCCCACAATTAATCTTCTCAATTTTCTTTCCAGTTGAATATTATTAAGCCCATTGTTCACGCCTTCTTTGAAATTCACTAAGGCAATCCCAGAGATTCTTCTCAGTTGAGGATGCACTGAGGGGTGTGGGGATGGTTGATGGTTATTTTGATCATGTCTGTAGGAGATTTTTCACAAGGGGTGTTCCTTTGTGCAACTTTCACAGATTAAAAACTTACAACCAAACTTCCTTGTGTGAGTTTTACTTGACCATTTTGCAAGCAATTGCCCCAAGTAGGAACCATGTCTATCACAGGCTAAATCCACAGATTTATCAAGCATTGAGTTGAAAACTGTTAAAGTGTAACCATTCTTTATTTCCCATGTTTGAAAATAGTTTTGTGGCTCTTCCCTAGTAGGAAAAGCTCTCACAGGAGGTGGGTGAAGTGGATCTTTCATAGTTACATAGTCATAGTTACATAGTAATAGTTCAGTTTCCATTGAATTAAATGAGGCAAAGACCCAAGTAACATAAAATGTTACTCACCACCAGATTTCATGTCAATTTTTGAAACATTTTGTTCCTCAATTTTCACCCTAGATGAGGATTGAATGGGGGCTTCCAATGATTGATTGTCCAATTCCTTCTTGTCTGCAGCTTTGTTAATGGCACTATAAATGTAGTCCTTCAATGCGGCCATGTCCAAATAAAGAGGACTTTCCAATCTTCCTATAATTCAAAAAAAATTCAATGGTAATTCATTATTCAATCCTATTTTCAATTGAACAACTACAAAGTTTTCTCACTTTTGAGTTGAGAAAGATCAAGTTTAGTGGGACATTTGTTTTCAGTTTCACTTTAGTTTCAATGATTTGGTTTGCAGTTTCACTTTATTTCATTTTAGATTCACTTTAGATTCACTTGGGGATTGCTAGGTGTGGTCCAACAGTCCCACGTAGTGTGTCTTGATCCCAAATTTGGGTTGATGGAACCCAAATGTGGTCCAGGGGGTCTCAATAATTCTGGCACAACCCCCAGGGGGGTGCATACCCCAAAAAATGCGTCTAAAAGGCCATTTACGGGGGTACAAACCCTAAAAATGCTGTTCATGGGGGGTATAAAACCCCCCAGGGGTTGTACGTGTTTGAAAAGACCTTTTGGACGCGTGTAGACGCGTGTATGGGCCCCCATGCGCACTTTGGACGCGTCTATGGTCCCCAACGCGTCCATTGGGCTGTGTAGGGCCTTACACAACTCCCAAACAACTGGGAGTCACAAATTTATCATAAACCATGAATTTTATGTTGCAATATTGCAGCATATTGCATTCTGCTCATGAATGGAAAATAGGTAGAATTTTTATGTCTCCTTTAGTGTTTTGTATACATTATTTACATCTCACTTGAGATATAAATTCTTATTCAAAGAAATAAACCTTTGACATTTGATATTTTCATTTTTTCAATTTATCTTTATTTTTGAAATGTTTGAAAAAACTTTTTTTAACTTTATTAAATAGGGGTATTTATAATTTTTTTATCCTTCTTTATGTTTTTTAAAGAAAAATAAACAATAATTAAAATAATAAATAAGTTATAATGATTCATATAATGAATGAATAAATTTTGATGTATAAAGAAGATTGTGAACTATTCTAGGAGAAAAACCTCAAAAATACTTCCCCAATTTTAATCATGTCCCCAGTATTAACAACAAACTTCCTATTATTACCACCATCTTCCATTAATTCATTTATTTTCCTGAAATTTTGGCTTTCCTGCTTGAAAGCCTTGTGGTAAGGCCCACAGGCAGAGCCTTTTTTTTCAATCACCTTCTTCATCCTATACTAAATGAACTCCTTTCCATTTTCCATTAAAATATGACCAGTGTTTTAATATAAGTCCTCACCATAAAACAAGTGAAAGATTTGGCATTTTTGAAAATACATCTATTTTATTTTTGAATTTTGGATATCACCTATGCATTTGGAGATGCCCCCAGAGGAATCTTGAACTATTATTTACTAAAAATATCCCATCTGCTCCAAATATCCAACATTTATTGCTTGGGAAGAGATCCTACATGCTTGGGGCGATTTTAACAAGTTATAATTGCACAAGGAGGCCTTCCCACATCTCAAATCTCCAGAAAATATATTTTTTGATCAAATTATTCAAGAATAACCCTCCAGATTCCTAAAAATCCTGTCAGCTTGCTACTAATTACAGAGAAACCTGTGAAAGTACCACAGATTATAAAATATAAAATAATAAACAAAAACAACAAAATATAATAGTGAATTAAAAACAAAAAATATCAGTAAGAAAACCCCAAATATTGTTTTAATTTTGTATTCCACACTCAAATTTAGGAGGGGTCACTCACTAACCTCACCTTTGAATTCCTACTCCTCAACAAATTAAAATAATTTATTGAAAATGACCCAAAAAACACAGCCCCACCCTTGGGTTTTTGGCCAATTCAATATTTAACACATGCTGTCATGTAAAAAATTTTACCCTAAAATTCAGTAAGAATTGATTTTTTGTTTATAGTTTGGGAGTTGTGGACAAAATAATTTTTTTGTTTTTGAAATTCCCACATCCAGCCTGCGCTCTTCATATCAGTCCTGCATGCATGAACTGATCATTCCCCCATGCAAAGTATGCATGCATAACATTCCTGCATACAGCAGATCTGGTCTCCATGTCCTAGATTTTCAAATGCAAAATTGAAAACAGGTACTGCAGGTAACTACTACAACCTAGAAGGATCATCCATGAATATGGAATAACTTGACACATGCATTGCAGATGGTCCAAAAAGCTATAATAGGTCAAATAAAAATGTGGTTTGGTGTTCTTTGATAGACACAAATTAGAAGTGGACCAGGGATTACAACAACTAAGGAGTGGAATTTTCTTCAACAATAAAAAAGCACAGAACAAAATTAGAAAATTTTTTTGGATCACTTGCTATATTCAGGGAGCTGATTAGTTGGAATAAAAAAAGAAAACCCAAGTAACCAACGGCAGAAGATGAGTCATTGGGCACTTTGGATGGATGCAGATATGCAAATGCAGACAAAAAATGCAATAGGCAAACAGAGAGTTTAACAGTGAGCAAGGGGACCAGGACCAGGTTGAGTTCAACATTGATGGGATGGCAAGTGTGACAGATTCAGTGGATTGGGGGTGACAAAATGGGAATATGGAAATCCTTGAGAGGTTACACCAAAGTTCCACCCAAAAGGCACTGGGGACATAAGTTGAGCAGGGTCCACCCTGGAATGGGAAAGTAAGTAGACATTTTTTTTTGAAAGTTGTAAAGGATAGGGCAAGTTTCCAAGTGCATTTCCTGAAACTGCAGAAAGGCGGAAAATAGTAAGAGAGGGTATTTAAATGGGGTTGCTTCTTGATTTCTGGTGTATTTCATATATAAAGTGTGTGTGTCTGAGAGGACAAAATTCATCAAATAGAGAGTATTCAAACAAAGGGTTAATATAGGGGAATCATCAAATTATGAATTTAGCCTGAAGTCTTTGTGGGGAAGTGTTCAAAAAAACCTTTCTGAGTTATTTCCATTAGAGAAAACTTCAGAAAAAGATAAATTTCTTTTACTTTTACTACTATGCCCTCTGAATTGAAAAAGTGCAAGGAGCATTTCAGAGGAGTTTACCCAAAAACTACAGAGCAGACCTACTTTATACTTAAGCCTGGTTTTCTGCACCACATATTTGGGGGCCTCATTGGGAAAAATCTTCCTTAAAGCATTATACTCCTTATGCTAATTCACAAATTGAATCACTTACTTTCCTCTTGCTAATAGCTGTTTTTTTTATTATCATGGGCGAGATGTTACCCACATTGATGCAGAATATGACACCCTTCCAACTTCTGGCCACAGGTTTAGGATAATGTGCTGGTGGCAGAGGAGGTTGACCCGCTCCCCCACCAAGAGCAAAAATTGCACACAGGGTACCACTAGAAAGCCCAGGGAGTGCTTTACCAATCTGGTATGGAGAAGGGGAAAAAATACAACCTGGTCACAATCCATTTTTTCAATCCTGGACCAAAAACATCTTTTTTTTCTTGAAATTTTTTGAGAACATGGTCCTAGAGAAGAAGCAACAGACAAAGAAAAATTAGAGCAAATAGTCAACTTCATACCAGAGGAGGAAGATTTTGAGGATTTAGAAGACATGGTGGGATATTGGGGGAGTAATTGGAAGAAATTTCAGGAGGAGATGTTGGAGAAGTAGGGAAAGAAGGAACAGAGGTTTCAATAAATCAATAAAGAAACAATAGCCTCTGATTCCCTTGCAACAGGAGTGGTAAGATTGAGAATGAATTTTATTTCCTACTGCTATTGGTTTGATAGGGTTTTGAAATATTTAGTCTGCAAGAAGATTGTTTCCAAAAACACAGGTTTGGTAAAACAGATTTTTCTTTTGGGCTTTCATGAGGAATTGAGGAATTAAAGTTCAAGGAATGGAGGGATACCACTCCTACCAGAAATGCAGATATTTCAGAAAAAATTTAATGGGGAGCTTGAGCTACAAGAACTCATGAAAGATGGAGAAAATCTTAAGACTGTGACCAAAAACAGTACAGTTCTGAAAATAGAGTATACAAGAGAACCTCCTGTGACTTAAAAAAAGACCATGCAGGTCAGGGACATGATGGAGCAGCTAAAACTCTTTTTTGTGAAAAAAACACCAGGAAACTCAGCAGGGAAAACCAACCTGCAAACAGAAATGCCTCTGAAAACAATGCAAATGATCATGGGGGCTCTGCAGCCCCCACAATATCATTACTGCCTAGAAACAGGTCATGCAATAAAATCACCTTGGAAATGAGAAACCAAATTGTGAAACTGTGGGGAGACAATTTTTAAATGGTAAATGGGCAACAATGCTCAATAGGGAGCGGGGAATCATCTCTGCAAGATCAGGTAAGGGAGACAGCAGGGAAAATTTCCAAAAGGTGCAGAAGGAAGCCATTGTATGCTTAGACATAGCTTTTTTCCAAACAAGCTGGGAAAATCCAAAAGTGGAAGCCAAGGTGCAGACGGTCCAGAGGGATAAGAAAAAATTTCAGATTGAGGCAAGAATGGAAGTGGGCCTGCAGACCAAAACAAAGGATGCAGCAGAACCAGCGGGGGTGAGAATGGGTGCTTCAAAGAGAAATAAAATATAAATAGAATGGCAGATCTGTGGCCCAGACACCTGGGTAAGCCTTACTACGCAAGAATTGGAGGCAATATCCCCTGTAATGGCGGAGGAGATGATCAAAATTTTGCAGCAATATGCAGGGACTACAAAAGAAGGTTTTCCAAAAACAAAGACAGCATAGGTAGCAACAGTGGCCATCAAAGCAGAATGGGAGGAGGTATTGTGTCCTATTATGTGTCCATTGGGATATGTTCAGTTGAGTATTGGGAAGGAAAAGTGTTGGGAAATGGTCATCAGTGGATTTATGGTGAACACAACTCCTTCTAAACTAGCAAGAGAGTAGGGGATGGCCTGGGAGAATAAAGACTTTTGGGGGTTATATGTATGAGGAGGAGGGCATTGTGGAACACAACCCTTCCAAGTTATCAAGGGTATATCAGACACTTTCATTTTTTGTCTCAAAAGGAGAGGAAATTATCTTGGGTAAACACTTTCTTTTCACCTTCAAAGCCTCCTTGGAATAGAATAACTCCACATGCAAAGAAATGTTTATAGTTTCAGATGGGAGTGGTTGGAAGTTTGAAAACATAATATGTTGCAACCATGATTAAAAGTAGGATTTTTTAAGGTCAGCCACATAAACAACTTTCCATCTGTGCAGGAGGTTGACTGCAGAGGAGCAAGAGCATAGGGTTTTGGAGTGTTATGAGATAAAAGGGTGGGTATTGGTGATTAAGGGATTATCAGGTATTGGTATGGTTCAGTCACCAGAAGAAGTGAGTATTTCCATCTATGCATCACCAGTGGGGGCTAGAAGAAGCATTTATCCTTGTGCCAGTTGCAAGTCAGATTTTAGGAATCACAGAGAATTGTGAGTTGAAGATATTGCAAAAATTGGAAAGTTGCGGCATGAAATAAACAAAAGGGGCTAAGAAAATTAAACTGAGAAATGCTCCAATGACACAGTATTCAAATCAGCCATTGTGGGCCTTTGAATGGATTTTTGATTCTTAAAAAACATTTCTCACTATCTTTCCCAGTGAATTTTAACTCACAGAAAGCATTATGCAGGAATGCATTTTGGAGCTGAATTTTGGTCTGGAGGGATTTTTATTGGGGGAAGAAATAAATATGTTGAAGGGGGGTAGTGGTGTTGCAGAGGAAGTCCTTGTATTTTGAGACAGAGAAATGGGTTCTTCTCATGCAGAAAATTGGGGATCCTAATTGGATCCTGATGGTGTACCATGAGCCCCGGAAATTCAAACCAATTACTATTTAAGTATCAGTGCAGGATGAGTTTGCCAAGTTAGTCAGAGAATTTCTGCAGATGGGGTTATACATGTAATATTTTTCCAGTTACTCTACCCCCATTTTTTCCATATTAAAAAAGGATGGCAAGAGTTTGTGGATGGTGCACTACCTCCAGCGACTGAATTCATTGACCATTTGAGAAGCAGGCTACCTCCAAAGGTGGAATAACTTTTAGAGAACATGATGGGAAGTGCATGTTACAGATTAGTGGATTTTATGGGGAGATATGATCAGTGTGAACTCAAACCAGATTCCAGATGATTGATGGAATTTGAGACAAGACTAGGGCACTTGCAGTTAATACATCTACCCCAGGGAGAAATCAACTCTGTAGCAGTGTATCAGGCTCAAATTTTTTGGATCCTCCAGGAAAACATTCCACAATCAGTTCAAATATTTATTGAAAATGCAGGTAGAAAAGGGCTTATGAGTGACTATGGGGGAGAACTAAAAAAGAATCCGGGGATACAGGGCTGTGTGTGGCAATATTCCCAGACACTGGAAAGGATTCTCTTTTGGATTGAGGAATCCTGCTTAACATTCTCAGGGAAGAATTTTCCTTTGTTTTTTAACTCACTTGAGATAATCAGGCACAAGGTGTCTTGGGGGGGATGGCAGATCAAATTTTCTAAAGTTAACAAGGTTCTTGATTGGCTGGTACCACAGACTACTTCTCATATCTAACAGTTCCTGGGTTTTTGTGGGTTTTTTTGGATGTTCATTGTGAAGTTTGATGAAAATTCTAGCCCGCTGCAGAAACTTGTGAGGAAAGGGGAAGAATGGGTTTTGACTCAGGAATGTGATTGGTAATTTAAAAAAATAAAGAAGATTGTGTGGTAGGAATTCTGTTGAAGGTTTTGGAATACTCAAAAGGAGGTATTTGGATGGTGGTAGACTCTAGAAAGTTTGGTGGTGGTGGGGGGGTGTTGACCCAGGAGGACAAGGGGAAGGATTGACTGGTGCTTTGAAAATTGGTAATGTTCTTGGAAGTTGAGTTGTGCTATTTGAAAAATAATCTCAAGCTTTTCTGGGTAACCAAGATTTTGAAATGGATCCAGCATGCTCTTTTGGGAGTAGAATTTGATTTTATTGTGGATGTGGAGAATCTAGACCGGATGATTAATTATATCAAATTACCTAAAGCACAAATTACTAAATGGGTGGCTTACCTGCAACTGTTCTGTTTTAAAGTGATGCATGTTCCAGGAAAGGTTTTTATAATTCCCAATGCTTTTTCTTTTTATCCCAAGATTCAATGGGTAGAGGGGAGGGATGACTTGGATCTTGAAATGCGGTGTGTGAGGATGGGTGTGAAAAAAATGGGAGAAAAAATATTAACGCTGCTGCAGTTTGTTTGGTTTCTAGAACTTGTGGAGTATTTAAAGACTCTAGAATTATTGAAAACCTTGCTTGAGGCCATTGATAAATGGTTTTGTGGAAAGCACCTCATTTTTTTTTTGCCGGATGGGAAACTGTGGAAGCAAGCCTCTTTGCTTCTGCTGGTTGTGATAATACAATGGGAGGACCAAGAAAAGATTTTGTGGATCTTGCACAATGATATGGATCATAGGGGTGAGGCTGAAACAAAAAGTTGGGTTAGGTTCCATTGCCTGTGGCCAGGGATCTCTGAAACACTGTGGGATTGGGTTTGGAGTTGAAATATGTGTTAAAATTGGAGCAATTTTCTTCCTAGGGAAGTGAGAATTCCAGCAGGGGAAGATGCTTTTTTTGGGTGGGTGTCCCTTGATGTGGACCAAATTTATGCCAGGAAGTATGCATACCTGCTGGTGGCAAGAGAAAACCTGTCAGGATGGGTGGAGGCCCAGAACTTGGTGCATTTCTCTGTGGAGAATGTGGGTTTGTTCCTGAAG
The DNA here is from genome assembly GCA_025617555.3 of Puccinia polysora. Classification (NCBI taxonomy): domain Eukaryota; kingdom Fungi; phylum Basidiomycota; class Pucciniomycetes; order Pucciniales; family Pucciniaceae; genus Puccinia; species Puccinia polysora. The sequence goes on along the minus strand of CM062614.1, from coordinate 11,382,965 downwards.
GAGGATTGGTTTGCGCACTTTGTATTTTGAAAGTGTGGGGGCTGTGTAGCCCAGACATCAGCCAATCAAGGAATTTCTGGTCAAGTTGTGTGGGGAGGATGATAAAAAGTGGGTGCTCCCAGCTGTGTTTTTTGCAGATCAGATTTTGGTTAAGTGCAGGAAGGCTTTTTTGGTGTATGAACTCCTGTTTGGCAAGAAGGCACTTTTTACGGCTGATATCAAAATGTTGAACTACCTATTGGTCAAATGGCGTAATTTAAAATAACTGGAGGAGCTTGTGATGGACTGTGCAAAGCAATTTTTGAAGAAGGAAGAATGGATTTGGAAGGAATCTTGGCAACTCAAGAAGGATTGAGCCAATTTGGTGCACTGCTGGGATAGAAGGTGCACCAATTGGTTGTGGGATCTGTTGCAGAAAGGGGAACTTGTTCTGCTGTATAATTGGAGTTTGGAGACTCAGTGGGGAAGCCTTTTGCAGATAAATGGAAAAGGCTGTATTTGGTGGTCAGTCAATTTCTGGAGGAGTGGATGGGGACCTCTTGAGCGCAAAGCAGTAGCATCACATGTGAACAGGTTTTACACTTGCAGGTCCAAATAGTTTGAAAAGATGGAGAATTCAGGGGATGGTGAGGTTTTAGGGTGTATATGGAGGGAGTTGAGGATGCTGGTGGGGGAGCTTTGGAGGGCTCTGCGTATGAAAAAGCAAGTAGAAACAGAAAAATTGTGGCACTTGGAAAGCCAGTTCTCCTGCAGAGCACCCGTCTGCGGAGGAATGTGTCACAACTGCCCTGGTATGCAAGGGGCTGATAGCACGGGCACTAATGCCCACAGAACTAAGTATAGAGAGATGGGATTGATTGCAATGAAGATAGCTAGATTAATGACAAGGATGAAGGAATTAAGGGATGGGAGGAATCCAGGAGTAAGGCTCTTGAGGAAGACTGATGACTGAATCCTATAAGAGTAACACCAAGGGGATAGGTCAGGTGAGTAAGTTTGGCTGTTTGACTTTCTTGTGCTGAGATGAAACCTATTGGAAGTTAATAACCAGTAAGAAGTAGTATACTAATTACTTGAGGGGAATAAGTCCAGGAAGAAATGAGAGGCAAGTTTATGTGAGAGCTGGAGAGAGGCCTTCAGGAGGGATTACTGGTGCTGGGCTTGGATCCCCATGGCATTACATGTTGACCAATTTAACTGGAGGCAGTGGCTTGGAATATTGGTTAATGGGCCTGTCCAGAAAGGTGTGGCATTTAATGAACTGGAAGGTTGAGTTTTCCATCCAGGAGTATTTAATATGGATTTATATTATGAGACCTGTATGTACTTCTCATAAAAATTAGGTTGGAGGAGAGATTGAGGATGCACCAAGCCACAGAGAGAGAGGGAGAGCCTGAGAGAGTTTCCTAAGACCTTTAGGGTATGCAGGGAGATACTTCAGGAGGTTCAGCTGGTATATCCAGGGGTAGAAGGTTGCTTTTACTGAGAATTTCAGATGGCTGAGGGTTTAGAATGGCTGAGGAGACCAAGTCAAGTTTTGGTTATGACAGAATGTTAGGGACAACATTTAAAAGTCTGGAGGGGATTCTGGGTTATGTTCCTGTGTTTTCTATTTTTTAAGGTCTGTTTCTTTTATAATGTTCTTTCTTTTGTGATTGGGTTTGGGTGCGGGGGTTACAAGGAACCTTTCTGGGGCAGTCCAGGCATCTTTTGTTTTTTCCGCTTTCTTCTGCTTCAGAATACAGTCTTCTTTCCCATTGTAAATTAATTGAATCTTGGGTATGATAACCTTGGAATTAAATTTTGAACCATTTAATATGACACAATTGAGAGTGTGAGGTTGGATATTGTTGATTGTGATTTGAGTACCATTATAGGGGCCTCCTTTGATGTTAAAGTTTCTGAGGAGTGTGACTGGACATCCAACCTTCATTTTTATGTAATGGTCAGGGAAATTGGGCATAGATAATGAATTTAGAACGTCTTTGGGTAAGGTTTCTTCTCCTTGGTTGGCATTTTGATTGAGACTGTAGGAATGGAATATGTCTCTAGGCAGAAGTTGTAGATTATACTCATTTATAATTTTGAAATTGGCATTGAGAGGTGACAATATACATTGGGAATTAAAATATTCCTGCCTTCCCAATGCGCTCATTTTTGGGAGAATTGACCAATTATTTTCATAAACATGCATGAAAATGTTTTGTAACAATATCTGATCATCAATTGAATTCATAACTTGAGAATGCATGATTTTGATGTTTTCAATATCTGACTACTATTTCTTGTGGTATGCTTTCTTCATCAATCTAAATTATGGCTGATCTTTAATTGAATAGACCATAGTTTGACCCTGGAGTAATCTTACTATTGAGCTAGAAGATTATAGAATGAGAAAAAAATGAAAATGAAGAATGATCCAATAGGAATTAGTATGAAATAAATCTGAAAAAAATGACGGCTGAAGGATAGAAAGTAAAAAAGAATAATGATAAAATTTTTCAAAAATTGCAAAAGGGCCCAAGATGTGAAAAGGGTGACTGGGCAATTGACTTGACAAAATTTGATAGGTGGGGATTGTTTTGCAATTTGCCTTAATAAAATTATGTAATGGATTGGATGAGTCAACAAAGGTTTTTGAGAATATTTGTGGTCATTTAATGTGCATTTTCCATATAAAATTGTTCATTAACAGGTTTAAACAGGTTTATATATAGAATGGAATATAGAAATGGAAGTTAATAGAATTGTATTCATACCTAATAGTATTATGAATGATAAAATATGCACCTGGATCAGAAGAAGAACTTTGGAGGTGTTGGGAAAAAATTGATTGAAGACAATGAGGGAATTGCAAAGTGCTTCAAATATTCTGCAACAAGAAAAAACATCTTTACTAAAGGATGGAATGAGAGAGAAAAAAGTGATGCAAAATGCATCCAAAGGGCATCAGTGAGTTTAATTGCAAGTAGTCAAGCATAAACAGAAGGCATGGTACAATTATGGAGGAGGTAATAGGGTGATCTCTGAAACAATGCGCTCATGCTAGTATTTAGCATAGTAAAAAAAACAGACATAAATTAATGATAGAGTGTGCTGTAGGTAATAATAACCATGTTGGTATTATGCAATCAATAAGTAAAGAATCAAAAAATGAAAGGTGAATTGAATAGCAAGGCAAAGCACCAGCATCTTGAAAAGATAAGATATGAGAAAAAGGAAACAAAAATAATTTTTCAAAGACGCTAGGATGACAACTTTGAAAGCAAATCAATAAAAAAAATATAGTAACCCCTGTCAATAACAAAGAAGATCAGGTGGTTTTAAAGAAATTTTTGAACAGGAAAAGCTCAGAACACACTGAAGGGATAGAGAAGAGGATTCAGAATTTGCAGAATCACCAGAAGCATGAATTGTAAGAGGGGCAATCTTTTCTGAAAGCATGGTTGTAATGGGTTGGAGGCTGTAAACAAGAATCAAGGATTTTGTACAACAGTGGGCTTCCTGCAGAAAGTCAAAGGAAAAAACACATAAGGGAGAACCCGTATACAACGGAAATTAAAAAATTTGTATGAAGAGACCAAAATGATTATAAGAGGATAGTGATGAAAGTTTACTTAATCAGGGAATGCACCAGGCTCTTACTGGGTGGAGAATAAATAAACCACCATTTAAAAAAAACAGGGGTGAGAGATTCACAAACTGCTAAGCAAATGAATAGGAAAGGGAATGCTTGTAGCAAAGCAAGAGAGGAGAAAAAAAAAGTTTTCATTGGTTAGAACAAGACAGTACAAAGGTTAGGGATTGACCAACACAGCAGAAGCATGAAAAATGAAATCTTGATGCATGTTTTGAATGGGAAATTGGTTCTGAGGGGTTATGGAACAGTTGAAGCAAGTCTACAGTTACATAGAAAATCATGAATCCTGTAGGCAAGAGAAGCACACGTGGAGACAAGACCTCTATGAAGGAAAGCAAGGAAACTTGAAATAATAAACCATCAGTAGATTATGAAAGAACAGCTGTTGATGGTTGAATATTTTTCAAATGCACAATAAGCTTGAGAGGAACAGGAAAAGAATGAGAGGTAGTAAGCATGAAAGTAGCAAGCAATTTGGGAAACATCTTAGAGGTCCTGTATGTGGAGGTGAAATGAGCACGTCAACAAAAATTTTTAATAGTTCAAAAATAACAAAAGGTCAAATGAAATAAAAGGATTTGAGTAATAGCGGACAATTTCATTAGACTTGGAAGTCTTAAGAAAGCAAAGGGTTCTCAGAATTGAAAGATTAAAAGTAGATAGGAAAGTGATTAATGTTTGATCAAATGAGAAATACGTAAAAAAGAAATAAAATTAACTGATTGACTTACAAACAGATGTGAAAAACTGGGTGGCAGTGGTTCAAAGCCAAATGATGAAGGATGAAATGAAAGACACAACAATTCAATGATAGATTGAAAGTAATTATTGTGCAGCATAAATAAAACTAATGACACAGCCAACCACTTCAAAAGAGGATGCAAGGAATTTCCTGAATGGGAGAGAAGTGATAGTGAATGGATTTGAGTGAGACAAACCTATTTTTTTTGAGTTGTATAAATAGTAAGCTCAACACAACAGAAACCACCTGGGAAAAAAACCCCCCATGCTGTTTGAATATATAAAGGCTCCATTCCTTGCTTCAAAAAGTACCAGAAAGTAGGGATCCGGTCCTTGCTTCAAACAGTGCCATAAAGTAGGGATCCAGTCCTTGCTTCAAACAGTGCCAGAAAGTAGGGAAATAATGAGAAAATGAAATGAAAAAGTGACAATAAGAAACTCATTTCATTGAATGATCAAGCAGCATTCATCAAGAGGTGTGGGATTTAATGGTCTGAACTTTTAAAAATTCCTTATTTGGACCCCATCAAAAATTTTGTCACAAGGGCTGCTGACATGCAAGCAGGGCTTGGAACAAAGGGGACTCTACTCTCAGTAGGCTTGGAGGCAAGGATACTGGAAGATGCCACAAGGAGAAGAGTAGGACTGAATTGAAGATAAGGTGCTGATGACACTTGCTGGGATGAATTCCTAGTAAGAAGTAGTAAACTGATTTCTTGGTGAAAAATCAGGAAGGAGGAAGAGGAGGCCATTTTAAATAGAAAAGGTCTGGAGCTATAACAGAGGTAAAGTTGGTTGGGACTTGGACTACATATGTAATGACAAGGCAATAGTATTTTTAACAGAGGGGGCTGATTGGGTATGCTACTTTATTAGGTTAGACTGCTTCTACATTTGGGAAAGGTTGAAGGTCTGGGCTGTCTAAGTTGCAAGAGTACAGTTGAAGGATGTACAGTTTACATGTAGGTCATGACACTATGTACTAAGTAGAGAGAGTATGGGATAAAATCTACAATAGGATGTACATAAGGATTCCCAAAGGATAAACCAAGGGAGAGTATGGGTTAGACAGAGTTAATAAGGTTAGAGTATGTGCAGACCTGGTAGATTAAGTATGTGCAAGCCTAAGGAGTATATCTGCATACTTGTATGAGGTTAGACTATATGTAGATATGTAATGCATGAAGCTCCTGAGGTGTATAGTTACTGAAGACATATTGATATAAGTCCCCTTAGCCTTGAGGTTGAAGTTCCTTGGAAATTAGATTAGGCCTGGGGGTTAGATTGGGTTTGCTGAGGTTAGATGCTGAGGTTAGACTGAGTTAGGTGTCAGTATGACAGCAACCCTTGGTGAAAAGGAGGGCATCTCCTGATGACTATAAAAGGAGAGATTGAACAGGTCATCCAGGTTGTTCCTTCAGCCATTTCTAAATTGAGCTTTCCTTTTCCATACCCACAACCATCACCATCATCCATCCCATTACCATCCTTATCCCCCTACACCAGATCACCTACACCAACATATTCCATGGAGAAGACCAAAAAATATCATCCAGTCCAACAGTACTTCCCAAGCTGTGATAGATGTACCAAGTTGGAAAAAAACTGTACCACCAGTATCAAGCATAACTCCTCCAAATATGAAAGCTGTAGACAGTATGGAAGAGTATTTGATATGGATAAGCAAGGCAGGAAAGCTTTGGGGCAAACCCTGTGGGTCTTAGAGAATATTCAACCCTTTGAAGTGAAGGAAGCTCCAGATGATAATGCCATGAATGTGGGTTATTCATCCAGGATTGATGAGTCTTCAGGTAATTTTTTATTAGGTTTCTTTTTTTGGGATGATTGATTTATTGAAATGGGACTGGTAGTTTGATTGATGCAGGAGAGACTAAAAAATTTGCAGTAAAAAAGAGATAGTTTGCATCAAACTCGTTTTTGGCGCTAGATGGCATGTCAAAGCGGCAAGAAGAAGAGTGTGGAGAGTCTTTCATAACGTGGGGAACCCCTCATGTGGATTCAGACAATAAGGTTGTTGAAGTACCATCAAAGAGATTAAAAAGTAGGATTGTACGGGGGTCTGTCAAACATGTTGAAGGGGGTCATCAAACTGTTGAGGGTGTCAAAGGAAATTTTCAAAGCCTTGAAGGTAGTCTGATAGAACCTCAACGTTGAACCATTGAAGTGTTGAAGGTCAAAACTTTGATCCTCAAAGTCAAAGTGTTGAAGGCAGTTGTTAAAGCATCAAACCTTTGCATTGAATTGTTGAAGTGTCAACAACAGTCATTGAAGCGTTGAAGATAAAACTTTTGAAGAAAGTTTTTGAAGCGTCAAAGAGGATGAAGAAGCCAAGGGGAGTTCCAAGATGGAGTTAAGTGAAATGGGAGAGGATAGAGAAATACCAAAAATTGTTGGGAAAGGAAAAGAGAAGGATGTCATTGTCAAAGAAGGGGGCAGATCAGATGACTCCCTGGAGTTGGAAGATTTAAGGAACAAGGTGAAAGACTTGGAATTGACAATGAAGGTGGTAGAATACAGAAGAGATATAAAGAAAGGAATCAAAAAGAGGAATGATGAAGAGGTTTGGTTGGAGGAAATAGAAAATGGAGAGAGATTTTTGGAGATGATGGAGGAAAATAGGTTTAGAGAAGATTCAGTTCAGAATGAATATCAAGTAAATCAATCTTTTAAAGTTTATAATAGAAATTCTAGAACTCTAAATTCTAATCTTCAGGAGGGTTTGAAGAAAGGATGGGTTATTTGAATAAGGAAAGAAAACTATGGATTTTTAGAGGCAAGAAAGAAAAATTTTTTAGAGATAAAGAAAAGATTAGCTGAGGTTTTAGCTTTGGCTGGTCATACTTTTGAAGTGGGGACTACTGTAAGAGGACCTAATTCTTATCAGGTTAAAAATTTGAAACTAGTAAACACATGGATTTCTAGAGTAAAAGATTTAGAGGAATTGATGTGTGAAGCTATCTGAATATTTGGCTATATACAATTTTTATTATATATTTTTTTATTTGTCTGCTTTTTGATTTTTGATTTATTTTTATTTCATTTTATATTTTATTTTATATTTCATTTTTCCTTTTTCTCTTTTTTTTTATTATATATATTATATTTTTTTTGAAAGAAGATATTGATTGTATTTTTCCTAAGTAGAGAGAAAACAAGAAAAATTGGATTCATGGAATTTTTTGAAAGATATTTTATTTTTATAAACAAGTTTTTTTTTGAAGATTGGATCTGGTTTATGTATTTTAAGGATGTTTTTGGCTTTAAAGGATAGAGTGTATGGAAATCTTGAAGTAAGGTAGGGCAGTTGGTGAGATTAGAGTGAGGTTCCCAGGTGGTGCGTTCCTAATCATTTTGAAAGCCTTTCCATTCAACCAAGTAAATTAATTTTCCTCTCTTAAGTCTTGAGTCAAGTATCTGAGACACTTCCCATTCTTCTTCCCTGTTGATTTTGACTGGTTCAGTTGGTAGTTGGTGCCTGGAAGACAGTAATTTTTCCTGATATGGCTTGATTCAGTAGAAGTGCAACACAGGGTGAATAGTGGACCATTGTTGAGGAAGTTTAAGCTTAATTGAATTTTCTCCAATCTTTTTTCTGTAATCAAAAAGGGACCTAAAAATTTCTCTGAAATCTTATGAGTTGGACAATTATTTTTGATATTCTTTGAAGAGAGCCAAAATTTGTTTCCAACAGCAAATGAAGAAGTAAAATTACTTCTTTTTAGTTCAGAATATCTTTTATAGGTTTTAATTGACTTTTCCAATTCAACTCCTAGTTGTTTCTGATTCTGGTGAATCTGAGTTATGTAGTGACTTGAAGGTTGATTTTCTACTACATTTAGGCTTTCAAAGTTGGTGTGTTGACCATAAATGGTGAAGAATGGAGATTGCTTAGTAGAAGTATGGGTGGGATTGTTGTAGAAAAATTAAGCAAGGGGGATCCAGGTATCCCAGTTGTCTTGGTGATAACTGACATACATCCTAATAAACTGTGCTAGGATCTTATTTACCCTTTCCATTTGACCATCTGTCTCAGGGTGGTAAGCTGTGGAGAGATTTCTTTTTATTTGTAATTTTTCAAATAAATTTTTCCAGAAAGAAGAAACAAATAAAGATCCTCTGTCACTGAAAATGTCAGTTGGGAGTCCATGCTTAATGAATACATGAGAGATTAGCAGGTTTGCCAACTGCACAGAGGAGATATCAGTTCTGGTTTTAACAAAGAGGGAAATTTTTGAAAAAAAATCAACTACCAAAAGGATTGAGTCAAATCCATTGGATAGTGGAAGTTGTGAGATCAATTCCATAGAGAGTGAGGTCCAGGGAAGATCTGGAATTGGTAGGTGCTGAAGGATTCCAAAATTCTTGTGGTGACTGGTTTTTTTTCTGCTGAAAAGGTAACAAGAATAAACATAATCTTTGATCAAGTGAGTCATATTTTCCCAATGGAAGTCTCCTTTAACTAGATCAATTGTTTTGTCTTTTCCAGGGTGACCAGAAAGAGGAGAGTTGTGTCTTTGTCAAAGTATTTCAAGTTGGAGCTGTTCATATTCTTTGGGGATTGCTATTCTATTTTGGAAAATAAGAATACCAGTGTCTATATCTATGAGGTAACTCTTTAATTTTTCCTTTTTATTTAACTTCTGAATAATCTGTGGGGTTGATTTGTTAGAGATCTGGGATTGATTTAAGTTGTCCAATTGTCCATGAACCTGTTTTGTGGAAATAAAGAAAATTCTATAAGGTTCAAAGTCAGTGTATTTCAAGAGTTGTTTGAAATTTTCTGGGTTCTTTTCTGCATAGGGCAACCCCCCCTTGGGATAAACTTTTTCTTGACGTGAAAAGACATCAGGCACTATGGAGTGCTTTCCAGGTCTATAGACTATAGTAAATTCAAATTCAGATAGAAACTCAGCCCAAAAGGCTTGGTGACAATTCAAGACTTTAGAGGTCATAAAATATTTTAGAGACAGGTGATCAGTGAGAACTTCAAAGGGAGATGTAAGGCTGAGAAGGTAAGCTCTCCAGATCTTGATAGCCCATAAAAGGGCTAGGAGTTCTTTATTGTGGATTTCATAGTTCAGTTCAGAACTACCCAATATCCTGCTGTCAAAGGCAATTGGTTTTTTGGATCCATCAGGAGAGACTTGGGTGAGGACAGCCCCTAGGTCATATTCACTAGCATCAGTCTCCAAAAAGGTTTTTAAGGAAAAATCAAAATTTCTGAGAATAGGAGCCTTGTTAAAGGCCAGTTTGAGGTCCTCAAACTTTTGCAGGGCCCCTAGGGACAAAGGAAAGATGGGGTCTGAACCAGTTAGAGCAGTGAGGAGGTAGACCTTCCTAGAGTAGTTAATCATAAACCTGCAATAAAAATTATTAAAACCCAAAAACTGTTGCAAGGCCTTTTTTTTTGTTGGTGCTGGCCAATCCAAGATCTTTTGGACCTTGGAGTTTTCCATTTCAATGCCAGCCCTGTAGATAACGCAGCCTAATTATTTCACTGAGGAGGCATGAAATTCACACTTAGAAGATTTTGCATATAGGTTGATCTTCCAAAGTCTTCATAAGACTTCACACACATGAACTGTATTTTCTTTTAATTTCTTGGAAAAAATAAGTAATTCATCAAGGTATAACACCACACAGATGGTTAGGAGGTCTGTAAAAATTTAATTAACAAGAAATTGGAAAGAGGCAGGAGCATTGGTCAGTCCAAATGGCATGATAAAATATTCAAAACTTCCAAACTGAGTTCTGGATTCTGTAAGATGTTCATCCCCTTCTTTGATTCAAAGGAGATTATAAGCACCCCTGAGGTCAATTTTGGAGAAAATGGTAGAACCGGAGAAGACTGTTAATAAGTGAGTCATGGGAGGAATAGTATACCAATTCTTTGGAGTAACAGTGTTAATCTTGCAATAGTAAACACACAATTGCAAAACACCATCCTTATTTTTCAAAAAGAGGGCAGGTGAGCCAGTGCTTGAATTTCTGGGCAGATGAAACCTTTCTCTATATTTTCTTCTATATAGGCCTGTAGGGACCCATTCTCATGGTGAATGAGAGAGTAGATAGGCCCAACTGGAGGTAGAGGGCCTTCCAGTTTGATATGGTGATTTTAAGCACGGTGAGGAGGAAGCTTATCAGCTTTAAACTTAGAAAAAAAATCCAAAAAGGCATGGTAAGCTTTGTGAACTCTCTCCATCAAAGTTTAAATTTTATCAGTTTCCTCATCTTCATCTAGGCCTTCTGCAGTAGTCTGCTTTGGGCCAGAGTCAGAAGTGGAAATAATCATATTCAATATTTGAACAGATAGATCATCCTCTATATCCTCCAAGAATTTCAGAGAATTTCCAAAGAATATTATGTTCACAGAAGTGGTTTTTGAACTCAAAGGGAAGTGTTATGAGTGCATAGATTCTGAAAGGGGAGAAGGAGCAGTGACCTGCTGGTTCACTGTTGGAAGGTAAGTAGTTGCCAAAAAGAGTTCAACAGAAGGGGAATGATCCAAAGTTGGTTGGTGTCTTTGGTTGATCAATACCAATTGCCAATTTAAATCTGGGTTCCAGAAATTTAGGAAGTCAATACCTAGAATAATGTCTTCTTTTGGGGGAGTATCAACAATCAATAAATCCCATTCTAAGTTGGGAAAGGAGGGTAAGGAAAATTTGAAGGAAACCTTGTGAGTGATTTCCTGGTAATTTGAGTTAGAAGGACTGAAGGTAAATAAGAAAATTGGAGTGGTTAGAGGTTTGGGAGAAAGGGAAAACTTTGAAACCATAGATTTGGAAATAACAAATTGAGTTTCTCCAGAGTCAATGAGTAAACTATAGGCCTGATTATTGAGAAAACAAATGAAATTTAAGTCTTTAGTAGGGAGATTGAATGCTTTCCCTTCCAAATTATGTACCCAAATATTGGAGGGGTGATGGTCATGGAGTACCACATTTCCATCACCTAGTCTTTTCCCTTTTTTGTTTTAGCAGGAATGGGTTTCTGGCCAGTTCTGAAGTCTGGAAATTTCCTGCAGAGGCTAAATTTTTGATTAACTCCACAGTAGTTACACAAACCCTCTCTCTCTCTCTTCTAGACTTCTCATCAGCCTTGAGGTTTCCATCTTCACCTACATTGGGATTAGGACAATAAGTTGGAGCAGGATTGGGAAGGGGAGCCTTTGCTTTTCCCTTGAATCTACCTTGTTGGCTGAGATGTTGAGGTTCTGGAGGAGTTGGAAAGCTGGTTCCAGGTCTTGAGGTTTGATTTTAATTGAAATATCTTTCCCTGATCCTTTCATGGTAGCGGGTATCACGGTTAAGGACAATGTTGGTTAGGTCCTGCAAGGTTTCTTGAGTTCCATCATAACCAGATAGTTGGTCCAAAAGCCTGGCTGGAATTTGCTGTTTAAAATGAAAGAAGAAGGCTTTATCACCCCAGCCAGAGGCCTTAGTCATAAGTTTCCTGAACTCAGTGATATAGTTAGTTGCATAACCAGTATCTTTCATTTTAAGGAGGGTTAACTCCTTTTCAGCACATTGCATTTCCAGACAATCCCCAAAAAGGGTATGAAGCTGCTGAGTGAACAAAACCAAAGAGTTAAGTAGAAAATCCAGCTCATGATTACCAATGTTAGAACAATAATGCTGGATCCATTGAATGGCATTTCCTTTAAGGTAAGAGACTGTAAAAAATACTTTTTTCCTGTCATTAGAAAAAAACCTCTCATCATTAGCAAAGATGAGTTCACAAGCATGGAGAAAATGCCTAAGCTTTGTTGGGTTTGTCCCATCAAACTTGTCTGGGGAATTGATAGATGGAGATTTAAATTTAGAAGATGGTCCATGGTCAGCAGGTTTAGAGAGATGGGTGATTGAAGTGGTCATTTTCTGATATGACCAGTAGAGCAGGGTCAGTTGAAGGGCCCTGAGAGGTGGAAGGAAGTTTAGTAGCTGGGGCAGGTGATGGGATTTCTGTTGCATTAGAAGTTGGGATAGGATTACCCTATGCGGAGGGTAAATCCAAGCCATTCAAGATTCTGGAATCAAATCCTGAGTCCTTATCCTCTTCTTCATCTTCTCCTGGGATTGGGAACAAGCTGGAATCATAAGCAGGAGATTCCAAACCATGGTAGCCTGGGATTGGGAACTTTCCTGTGACTCTATGGAGGCTAGCATTGTCAGAAGAAGGAATTGTAGCAAAGGATATTTGGGGGATAGGCTCCAATAAAACAGTGTCCATAGGAGTGGAAGTGGTAGCTACTGGTGCTGGCAGGTAAGAAAAAGTTCTACCTGTTCCACAAGCTCTGGGAGTAGAAAGGTCAGTAGGTTCAGTGATACCTCTCCCTTTGGAGCTCCAGGTAATAGCTGGGCTATAGATGTGGGAAAAATGAGAACATTGTGGAGGCATTCTTATTTCTAAGAAAGATTAGTTACCCAAAGGGATTTCTTCACCTAGAACAAGAAACAAATGATTGAAAGTATTTTTCCCCAATCACCTTAATTATTGATCAAATTAGACGTCAAAGAAACTTGGAAAAGCATTGAAGTAAGGCATCAAAGCATTGAAGCATCAAAGTAAGGCATTAAAGCGTCAAAGTCAGGCGTTGAAGCCTCAAAGTAAGGCGTTGAAGCATTGAAGCAAGGCATCAAAGAAAACATCAAAGATGTCAAAGCAAAAAAGTCAACGTGTCAAAGAAAAACGTCAAAGCATTGAAGAGGGGTTTAGACAATGGGAATTTGGGGTTTTTATAGCAATATAAAGGGTAAAATTAAAATGGACACGATTTCAATAGCCAATTCAAGGTTGGGGAAGGGTAATAAAGCAAAAAAAATGCCACAACTCAATAGCATGATTTGATGCTGCAAATAGGGTAAGGATTGTTGGTGGTGAAGAAGGAATTATTGGGGAAGAAATCAGTTTGATTTCAAAAGGGCTTCTGACATGCAAGCAGGGCTTGTCAAAAAGGGGACTCTACTCTCAGTAGGCTTGGGGGAAAGGATACTGGAAGATGCTACAAGGAGCAGATTTTTACTGAATTGAAGATAAGGTGCTGGATGACACTTGCTGGGATGAATTCCTAGTAAGAAGTAGTAAACTGATTTCTTGGGGAAAAATCATGAAGGAGGAAGAGGAGGCCAGTTTGAATAGACAAGGGCTGGGACTAAAACAGTGGTAAATTTGGTTGGTGCTCAGAATACACATGTAATAACAAGGGAGTATTCCAGGTAACAGAGAGGGCTGATCAGGTATGCTACTACATTGGGATAGGCTGCTTCTACATTGGGGTAAGGCAACAGGTCTGGACTGTCTAAGTTGGGAGATTAAAGTTGAAAGATGTGCAGTGTACATGTAGGTCATGAAACTATGTACTAAGTAGAGAGAGTATGGGATACAATCTACAAGGGGATGTACAAAAGGATTACCAAAGGATAAACCATGACAGATTATGGGTTAGACAGAGTTAATAAGGTTAGAGTATGTGCAGACCTGGGAGATTCAGTATGTGCAATCCTAAGGAGTCTATATGAATACTTGTATGAGGTTAGACTATATTTAGATATTTAATGCATGAAGCTCCTGAGGTGTATAGTTACTGGAGACATATTGATATAAGTCCCCTGAGCCTTTAGGTTGAAGTTCCTTGGAAAGTAGATTAGGCCTGAGGGTTATATTGTGTTTTCTGAGGTTAGATGCTGAGGTTAGACTGAGTTAGGTGTCAGTATGACAGATGTATAACTTGGGGTAATGCACAACTGGTTTGAGGGGGTTCTGAAGCACCACTGGGTCAAGCAATCGGGATTTCACCAAGGATCAACCTCTTTCAACAATGATTCCAAAGACACTAGCAACAAATCTGACCCAGAAATCAGTTATACCCAAGCCACCTGGAAAAAAAAATGTTACTGCATGTTTGGAAGGCATTAAAGGAAATTGTAGTACCCTGAGGTGATTCCCACCTTCCCAAGAACTTAGGAAGTGCTGGCCAGGGAAAACCTAAAGCAAGTGAATGGCATGCACTCTATGCCTTCCACTTGCCAATTGCTCTTCTTGAATTCATGGTGAGCTCAGCTGAAGATATGGAAACAAGCTCAATGGACTTTCAAAATCTTGACAAATTTCCAAGTCTTGTTGTATGCAAAATTACTCTGACAAAGAAGCATGTGGATTTTTGCAATCCTCAAAAGTTTCCTAAGGATTATCAACTTTATACAGATACATCAGCAAGTCTCTTCAGAGATATTCTGATTAATCCCAATCACCACTGCATTCTCCACATACCTCAACAAATGATGTCAGCTTGCTACTTAGCGCAGAGCAACCTGTCACATTAGAGAAAAATAAACAAAAATAATAAATGATAAATTAATCAATTAAAAAAAGAAGAATTAAAAATTCCATTAATATTATTTTGGAAATGGATTCCCCACCCAAAATTAGGTAGGGTCACTCACTTACCCTACCCTTTAAATATCACTCCTTCATATTTTAAATAATTATAGAAGAAATGACCAAAATACCACAGAACCTCTATGGCACTTTTTTGCCAATTTAATATTTCACACATATTTTCACATTTAAGTTTCACCCCTAAAATTCAGTAAAAACTGAGGTGTTGTGTATATTTTAGGAGTTACATGTAGAAATGCGTTGTGTCACAATTCCTGTGCGCAGTCCTGCATCCCTACACAATGCCTGCACATCTGTAGCACCCTTTACGCATCATATTCCTGCGCGCAGCTAATCTTTCCACACATGCAGAGGATTCTACCCTGCACACATTTGAATGGACTGATCCTTGCCTCAGGATTGGTTGTGACTAATCTGACAACAGGTACTGCTCACAAGAGCTACAACCTAGTAGGATCCACCTGGTATATGTAAAACCATTACATAATCATGAAAAATGCTCTAAAAACCTTAAAACTTAAATAAAATTAGCTAATAACTAATTTTCAAGTATTTTAAATTAAAAATAAAATATTAAGAATTACCAAGAAAAAGATGGATCCTAATCTTTGAAGACCACCAAACACAACAAGGAGTGGCCTTGAAAATTATTAAAAATTTCCTACATGATCAAAAGATAATGGACAATCAATAAATATCCACATCTGACCGCTTCAGTTCAATATCAATAGTACAAATCAAGGATAAGTGCAGAATGATCAAAATAAAATAGTTAACATAATAACAGATCCTGTAGCTAAAATAGTACAGAAATCCAGCAGATCTGAGATCAGCTGATTGAAAGCACCAAGTGGAAGTGCAAAATTTTCCCTGGCTGGCTTGCTAGCCTCAGCTCATGAGAAGAACCCTCTCTGCGTGCCCTGAGAAGCCCTTCATCACCCAAAAAGGTATTTATACAGACCTTCTTTGGCTTATTGTTCCCCATCAGTTTTACCAGGAATTTATTATTATCAAACATACACCATGTCATTGTTAATCAAGTGCTTATAAAGAGATAAGCAAGTGATTTATGACTTAGTCTTCAGTATTACTACTATTTCCAAAACCAATCAACCTGATTCATTAAATTATAGTCAAGCAATGAACCCCATCTGCTCTGAAACCCTTTATCTGAATCTTTGCAGGCTTTCTGTGTAATTATTGCTCATAGTGAGTTGTTTGCTTTCTTCCTTGGCCTGTGTGCTTTTTTCCCAGCCATATCAGTGGATAAGTCTTTATAAGGCACCCATCATCATTCCAAGTTCTTTACACTGCCTAAGGAGGCCTCTTGAAGAGATTTTTTTTGTCTTTAAAGATCCCCAGTAGTATAAGAATGTGGCCCCTCTTTTCATAACATATTTAAAACCTTTTTAACCAAACCAAGTAAACCTTGCACTAGCTCTTGAAATATTCATTATTTGAGCTTTTTAAGTGTTTATTTTTGGAATATTATTATTCCAGTGTTTTTATCACTCTCTGTAGCTAAAGGACTGCAAGGTTCCTGGTATCAGAGAGCTCAAAAATGGAGAGGTGGTGTCTGCTGATGGAAATTTCTGAGTTTTCCAGTGAGAAATTTAATTGATTACTCCAATAAATTCAGAAAAATGGGAGAATGGTTAAGCCTCTAGATTTTAACATGATTACCACACTGCTGATCACTATTCATTTCACAGGGAAGATTAAGGAGCCTTTCATGCGTAAATTTTTCCAGAACCAGAAATTCAAGCTAGTTTTGAAGGATTTTGAGCTCAAATTAACCGGAGATCAAGCAGCAACAACTTCTCCAAAAAGAAACTGGTGGGGATAAGCATTGAGTTTTAAACACTTTACTGAAAGAGGTCCAAAAGTTTAAACCAATGGTAAGGGACTATTGACACATTCCCAATTCATCAAACTCAATGGTTTTCACCAGTTATGCAATGGAACATCAATCCTTTGAGAACTCAAAAGGTTTGTTTTTTGGAAAGTCCCCACCTAACATCTGCGTGAAGTATGTCCACAATGGTGAAGAGCACTTTGGTTGGGTGGTGGCAGTGTACACCATATATCAATATGAATAGGCAAAGATTATCCAGGTGGTGGTGAAAGGCATGGATAATGCCTTGAATTTGCTGGATATCCGCCTAAACAACAGCTTTTTTGGGATCATTGAAGACCTTGGAGTGGCGCTGGGGACCACCAGGACCCTTCAAAACCTGTGTTTGCCTGATTAGGTGACCAACCTTGTAGGATACTGAAATCTCCCTGCCTGTTCAAAGGAAATCAGAACCCCCCTGGTACTCTTGAATCCCATTCAAAATGATGTGTACTTGCCGTTTAATTTTAAATGATCAATTTTTTCTGTTTTTTTTTTTTTTCCTTTTATCAAGTGGTTTAGCTTGTAAACAGCCATTTTTTCAAATTTTATGCAACTAATTTAAATACTCATTTCTGTCAAAGGTTTTTCCTCTCAAAAAAAAACTGCTTCCTGCTCAATTTTTACATATGTATACTCAAGACACATGTTCTCCAAGACATTTTTCATTGAAATAAATTTCTCAAACACCTCAAAACAAATTCCCAATCAGATAAGCAGAGTTACAGGAAATTTCAAGTAATTCATTTCGAAGCATTCCCATTTTAGTAAGATCCTCTAATATCAGAATACAATATACAGATCCCAGACAGTTCATGTGAGCAGGAGATATGAAAGAAGAACACCCATTTTTTTCTTGGTATAGGCCACTGAATAAAATTTAACACAAGCAAAAGAAGGAAAAAGAAAAATTTTCAAGACCAGACCCTGCCTTCATCATCAATCATCATTTGATAGGGCCTATTGCAATTTTCATCTTCCTCTTCTTCATTCACATAATCCTAATATCGCATGTCATACTGTCCACCATTGCTTCCCTTGCTATCTTCATTGTGATCCAAAAATTGGTGATCACTTTCATGCGAGGAGCTTCTTCCCAATTCATTGCCTGAATTATCTTCCAAATAAATCTCCTCCCCATAATAGCTTTTGTTTTAGCTTTCACTCAATTCATCACCATTTTTCAAGGATGCTTCCTTGATCTCATGTGAGAGTTCAAATGGGACTGTAAGCTTATCCCAAAATTTTTCAGTAAAAGTTTTATTAGACATAGATTCATTGGGATCCTTCTGACCCAAAAAAGATTTCTGAGCATCTTTCAGGAAAGACACCTGCCATATGTCAGAATATTTTTGCTTTTGGTCAGGCAACAGGTCATTGAACCAATTGGGATGAAAGTAATCTATTGGCAGATTCTTGGGAGGTTGGGAGAATATTGATATTTAGGGGTTGCTTGGAGTGCATTGAGTGCAAAGTTGATCCCTCTTACCATTCATCATGTTTTCCTGCTTTATTCTAGCATCAATTCAAAAAAAGAACTTTTTTTCATTCTCTGATCTCCAAGGTAGATTATTGATGGTTTATCATTTATTCTTGGCCAAATACTAATCATTTCTATGGGTTTTTTCTTTGGACAGAACCTTGCTTTATCTTTTTGGAAGATTAAGCCTTTTGGAAAATGCCAATCAAATTTCACAGAGATGGTGAGATGAAGCAAATAATCATCCAGGCCTTTGAAAGTGATATATTTTATGGACCCTGCCTCTGGCCTTGTGTATAGCTTGTTTTTCAAGACCACTTTGATAGTTTCAATCCTCTTTGAGCTTGAAAATAAACTTCTGGGCTTGATGAAAGTGGATGTAATGGTTGTAGGCCTGAGTAAGGAGCCCAATCTGATCAATGTAGAGCAGATTGAAGTTCATTCATTTGTATGCACCAAGGAAAACAACTTGACAAAAGGTCTTGATGGCCTAAACACTGCATGCTTTGTTGTACAATGAATCTGGGACATTTTTCAGGGTGGGTGCCAATTGACTTATACCAAGCCAAGCAAGGGTGGCTTGAATATATAAGATGAAAAAACTGTCAAAGGTTCACAATACCCTTTCTGATTTTAATTTAAACAGAGCGCATGTTACAGATGGATTCAATTTTAGTGTCATTGATCAACTGGAGTTCAGCTTCATTGTTGGCAGCATCCTCAACTTCAGTGACTAAGCTGAAACAATTATAGAGCTCCTTGAGGTTATAAGGACAGGGGGATTGAGGAGCAGCCTTTTTTTCAACATAGACCCAATGGATATTTACATGAACGTACAAAGAATCCTGCACCATCACAGATTTGAGTCAGCTTTGAAAGGTTAGGGTGTGTACAAAAAACTGGACACACCCTTGTCTGCAATGATTTTTTGGGAACATTTTTCAGTCATTTGATGGATACAAATAATGGTAGGAGAAGAAGCCGGTGGTGCTGATTAGTGTTGTATATTGTCTCTTTCAGGGGTATCTTTACTTGATTGTTTCCATTGGTTTCTTTTTCCTAATGGAGGGATGGGTTTTCTGGAATGAACCTTGGAGGGGCCAATACCCTTGGCTTTCAATTTGGCACCCTTGGAAATTCAACAAGATTTGATGGGACTAGGGACAGTCTTGGATAAAGGCGGCACTGAAGCAGATTTCCTAGGCTTTGCCTTACTATCACAACTGAACTCAAGGTTGGTGACATTTTGAGAAATCTGCGTAATCACTTCATTCTTGGCTGCAATTTTAGCTTGAAGGTCCTGGATTTCTTGACTTGAATGAGCCATGGTGGCCTTGACAGCGGCTTAAATGGTGGCTTGGAGGTCCATGTGGGATGGTGATTTTGGATACAACAAGGGGAAAAGACTATGGATGGAGTACTGAAACAGCAGTGGGGTGGGTGATTGAAGGCTTTACTGGGGTTTGGGGGTATGGAAATTGACAGTCTGAAAGGCTAAATAGATGGCTGAGGATTGTCACCAGACAGGGCAAGATGGCTTGCGCAAGCTGAAGATAGTCACACTGGCCAAAAATATTCACAGGAACAAATGATTTGAGATTCTCATGGGGAGCGTGTTGCATATGCATATTGTCAGAGCAGGCAAAACATGGAATTGTTGCCTTCTTGCATGTTGTGCCACCTAGTCTATAGGACTGATACCAACTAGACCCTGAACACTGTTAAGGCCATCCAGAACCAATTCAGAACTGGTTTCATTTTTATGTGCATTGACCTGAAGACATAACTCCCTTTCAATTTATGTTTTGGTTCAACCTTCTAACCTGTGTATCTACATCTATTGATACTACCCTGTTTAAGTGGACTAGTTGCTGTTTTTCAAAAAATAATAATAAAAGACAATCTCCAGGACTAAGACACCAGGATTTCAACACATCCAACTGTAGATAGAACCAATTTGACAAAATTACAAGGAAGGACCACTATGGTTTTCAACTCTGATTATTTCCAAACCACCACAGTTGCACTCCATCCCAGTTTTTCAAGCTTCCCTGGTATACTGGAATTTCCCCTTACCATTTTACCAACAATAAACTTTCAAATTAAGTGCTGAAATGGTTGCTTCCTTTTCAGTCCCCATGAATCAATTTTCAGTCCATTTTGCTTATTTGGAATTCCCTGTTTCTTAATTACATTTTTCATCATCATTTTAAATTTGAACCCTCCTTTTGCCTTCAATTCCAAAAAATTGTTTTCTGTCTTTCAAAATTGTGAGACAATAGATTATGTCTCCCATATTATTTCCTTCCTTCCTATTTTGGAATCCAAAGTGATATTTGTGGCTCAATATATCTTAATTTTGCCTCAGCATCTCCTTTTTTGTTTCTGGAGGCTTTCTTTGTTGCAGCTTGGCTAATTTTTTTATCTGCAGGTTTTTTCTATAAATAGCCACCAAAACACATTTATTGGGAGCTATATCAATATTTTTTAACCAGCCAAATTTTAAGAATCCTTCAGAGGACTTTTCTTTGGAGATTTCCCCAATGCTTTCTTCTTCTTCAACAAGCATCCTTACTATTTTCAACAAATGGTACAAACCATGAAGCCTAAACAATTTTTTAAATTATTTTGTCTCACTTTCCATCTGGAGTTAGCTTTTAAACTGGGAATTTTGAGTTTTTTAAACAAAATTTATATTTTTATCCAAAAGAAAGCATTTTAATTAGCAGGGCTTTGGGAAAATTTGAAATAATTATATGATGAGCATCTTTAGTTGGCCTGAAAATCTGACAATATATTAATAAAAGAAATTCTCTGTATTTATTTATTTGAAGTGTTTTTCTTTTGGTTTTTTTAGTTTTCTGAGCAGCTATCTCTCTCCAAAGTAAGATTACACATAATAAATTATGAGGTATTGATAAATAGTGACTTAAACATTTGGAGGTGAGGTTGGAGATGGTGCAATATTGTGGAGTCCATTTTTTGTAGAAAGGATGAGGAGATTTTGAATGAGCTCATATTTGGATGTAATTTAAAAAACAGGGGTTTTCAATTATTTTAAAAGCATTTTTTAGGGTGTGGCTACATTTATATTCTATAATTGAAAAAAAAGAATTTATTTATGGGCAACTCTGAAACCTGGAACACTTCTTGTGAGATAATTTGTTCCTTTTTTTTGAAAAGAAAAGAAGAAGATTGAGTAAAAACCACTAGTAAATAAATTGCATATTTCTAACTCTGCTAAACCATATTTTTTATTTTCATTTCTTCATTTATTATTTCATTTTCCGTTTCATAGATTTTATTTATTTATTTTTATTTTTATTTTGGGTGATGTTAAATTCACGGCTCCAGTCGTTTGGGAGCTGTGTACACAGCCCCACACGGCCTGTGGGAGTTGTGTGGGGCCCCTCAATGCATGGGGGCCCATACACTACTCCATATAGTTTATAATTTATTATTTATTATTGATTATTATTTATTATTTATTATATATAATTTATAATTTATTATTATTTATTATTTATTATTTATTATTTATTATTTATTATTTATTATTGATTACTTATTATTGATTACTTATTATTTATTATTTTTTATTTTTTATTTTTTATTTTTTATTTTTTATTTTTTATTTTTTATTTTTTATTTTTTATTTATTATTTATTATATATAATTTATAATTTATAATTTATAATTTATAATTCATTATTCATCATTTATAATTTAGTGGAGGCTACACAACTTGGTTTTAGTTGTTTAGCGTGCCATACAACTCAAATGGGACGTGTAGCATGCCACACAGCCCATTTGAGCCGTGTAGCATGCCACACGACCCATTTGAGCCTTGTAGCATGCCACACGGCTCATTTGGGTTGTGTAGGGTGCCACACGGCCCATTGAGCCGTGTACATGGCTCAATGATCCGTGAATTTAACATTACCCTTTTATTTTTCTACCTTCATTTTTTTCATTTATTTTCAATTTTTTCTTTCTTCAAATATCATTTAAATTTTTTCCAAAAAAATATCAAAAGATATTTTGAATTCTATTAGTTTCTTTTTCATTAAATTTGAAACAATTTGAATAAATTTTTATTTGAAATTCAAATTTCTTTGATTTTTTTCCTAGGCAGGGTTTATTTCTTTTGGAAGTCTATCAAACAGAAACAGGAAATTTCAAATCCCAATTATCCTAAAAAAGTATTTATAATTGATTTTTGAATTTTCTTTGTTTTTTTTTGGGTGATTATAAATTCACAGCCCAAATGGACCGTGTACACAACTCATTTGCGCGGTGTGGCGCGCGTCACAACTAAAATTTGGTAATTTAGCCTCCACACAACTTGACTGTAGTTGTGCAGCCCCCACATGGCGGCCCGGGTTGTGTGGCACCACACCCAACTACATTTGAATTGTGTGGGGCTGTACATGACTCATGTATTTATGTTCTGTGCCACAGATCTGCAAGCGTTGTGGGCCACAAAATCAATGAAATAAATAAACTAAATGAAAATACAAAAAAGAAACATCAATCAACCAAAAAATCAAAAAATCAAAAAATGTTGATTTTTTTGGTAAAAAAAAAAAAAAAACTGATGACAACCCAAATGCCAAAAATTAAATAAAAAATGAAATATTCTATGTGGCAGCCCTAAAGTATAAGTGCCAAAAAATACAAGTTGAACTTGACTAGCCCTAAAGTGAAAGTGCCAAAAAATACAAGTTCAACTTGACAGGCCCTGAAGTAAAAACACCAAAAAAAAAAAAGAAAAGTAACTTGACAAGCCCTTAAGTAAAAAAACCAAAAAAACAAAACAAGTTCAACTTGTTTTAAGCTGATCCCATCACAAGAATTAAAAATACTCCTTATGATAGGATAAGCCCATCACAAGTTGAACTCACTTACCAATAAAATCTGATTCAAAACACTCATCATAATGATTTTAACCCAAAAACTCAACATAATGATGTTGAAAATGTGATAAACCTTTATATTAATAGAATTACAAGTTAGCTGCATCAGAATTACAAGTCATATGGAAACCCAATGATTAAATTATCTCTATACTTGAAGTCTATAATCTAGAATACACATGCAGTTGATCTTTGAGATGATCAACCCAACCAGAAGCTTTCTTTGAAAGGAAAGCAGAGGGTTTTGCTAAAATGGGGGGGATTGGAATCATTTCTCCTTCAATTAATAATAGAACCCTGTGGTTATTGTTGACAAAGGAAATATAAATAGGCTCTGATTGATCTATAACTCCTTTTTCATTGGAGTATAAGAACATAATGACTCCAATAAAATGAAACATATAGTTCTGGCATATGTGTCTTCTATTATTTGACCCATATCTAACTTAGCATGCCATTTTGAAGAGGGAATCTTTGCATTGATGTCTTCAAAATCAAGTCTTTGTTTAATATTTTCTACCTCTTTTGCACCACCAATCATCTTAATGTAGCATGCTTTATTTCTCTCCAATATTTCATTCATTTGCTTCCTCACTCCAAACCAAACTTTTTCATCATACCCAAGCCATTTAGCAATGACTATAAATCTGCAATTCCCATCACCAATTGGATCCCAAACCTTGCCCAAGAACTCATTTAATTTCTCAGGTATTTTATTGAGGTATTTCATTTTGGATTCCTATAATAAAAAAATACTTTGCCAAAATTCCAATAACATTAATTAATCACATCAATACTCACCAAAGATGGTCTTCTGGTTGAGTTTCCTGCAAATCTTCTCCCTCTGAAGAGGATTCAGATTCCAAATGAAGTAGAGCTAATTCACTTTCAGTCCCTCCCTCTGAAATATGAAATTCAGATTCTAATCCTGCGGACTTGGACTAGCAATTAACATTTTAGCATCATCAGTTTGCGAAACCCAAGAAATGGACATTTCAAAAAAGAAAAGACTTACAATTTTTTTTCTTTTCTTATTTAATGCCCCTCTAATTCTCTTTTCCCCCTTAAGCTGCTTTTAAACATGTTTGAATCAAGAATGATCTCTCTGGGTATCTGTCAATTTTGGTTTGCCTCTGCTTGATTGCAAGAATTTAGGTTTAAGTCTTGGCTTTGATTGATAATTTTCAGTCTCCTAAAACAAGTGCTTTAACAGCCTGCAATAATCTTGTTCAGGGTATAATAAGACAATTTTATTGAGCTTCTCATGTAACTGAGAATTGTTGAGAATTTCATTAACATTGACCTTTCAAAATTCAAAAGGATAAAATATTATTCAAGTAGGAATCATAATTCAAAAATCATTAATCAAAAAGCATTAATCAAAAATCTTGAATCAAAAAGCATTAATCCCATTAAACCAACTTACAAAAATAGAACGGCATGGGTCATAATCCAAACTCCACTGAGGATGAACATCCTCAGGCACAACAGATCCTCTTGATGGTAGTAGGTCACCTACCTGGTGGCAATAGGAAAAACCCATAGTCTTGGAGTATGAATTGGTGCACACTTACCCATCATGGTTTGGCTTTAACCTCTCTAATTGTTCCACAACAAGTTTAATTGCCTCTACAGACAACTTTTATCCAAATGGTACCACTTCAGTGGGAAAAGCTATTCCTATCTTTATTCAAGAGTTGTAAAGGGCAGCCTGAACCAATTTAATTTGATTGAAAACTTTTCCCTCTAGTTTCTTCCAAAATTCCAACATCTTTCCGGAATAATTTTCAAGGAATCATTTGAGAGTAGCATTGGCCCCTTCAACCCAAGACTTTGTTTGATTTCCAAAGTCAGGGTTTTCGCAAGTCCAAGCTGTTACAAATTTCTCTTTGATATGTAAAATGTTATTATCCATATACTCAAGCACATCCTCATGGTCTTCCAAGAAACAATTGATACAAGTCATAATTTAAGCAACCCAAAACTGGAAAGAGTAACAGTAGAGGCAGTGATTTGGCAATTACTCTAAGTTTTTAATCATTGACCTCTTCCCCCTCCTTTGTTCTTAGCCCAAACAGACATAAAGCTTTTCCATCCTTCAATGTCATTATTAAAAAGCAATTTACAGTTTTCTTGTATGTTTTTAAACAAGTGCCACTGAAAACACTCTCTTGTTGACTCTTGAAAACTTTTTTCTATGGCAAAAATCAAAGCTCTTTCACAGTCCATCACAAAGACTTTGGGAAGTCTCTCAGGATCATGAGCCAGCTCCTTTGGTGCATTTACAGACCAACTTTAGAAATCAAATTTTTCTCTTGTTATAAAAACAGGATCTTTTGTTAAATTTATCTGGTTGGCTTTAATTCCTACAACATGCAATGGGGGGATGTTGTAATGGTTTGTTTTACAGCTACAATCCAACATAGAAATATGATGGAATTGTTTGCAAAGCTTTAATGACTTGGGTTGGGTCAAGGATAGGGCCCCAAAGTGACCCTCTCCACTGAATTTTGCTCAATGAACCTAACCTGAATTACCAAGTTGTTCAAAGAGGACCTCCATAACACTTTTTCACTTTAGTTCTTCAAGCGCTACCTTACGCTTAGTGTTATAGATTTTTTGGTCATCAAAATACTCCCCACCATCAATCTTGCTCAATTTTCTCTCCAGTTGAATATTATTGAGCCCATCATTCACGCCTTCTTTTAAATTCACTTAGGCAATCCCAGAGCTTCTCCTGAGGTGAGGATGCACTGGGGGGTTTGGGGGTGGTTGATGGTTATATTGATAATTTCTGTAGGAGATTATTCACAAGGGGTTTTCCTTTGTGCAACTTTCACAGATTAAAAACTTTCACCCAACCTTCCTTGTGTGAGTTTTCCTTGACCATTTTGTGAGAAATTTCCCAGAGTAGGAACCATATCTATCACAGGCTAAATCCACATATTTATCAAGCGTTGAGTTTAAAACTGCTCAATTGTAACCATGCTTCATTGCCCATTTTTGAAAATAGTTTTGAGGCTATTCCCTAGTAGGAAAAGCTCTCACAGGAGGTTGGTGAAGTGGGTCTTTCATAGTTACATAGTCATAGTTACATAGTAATAGTTCAGTTTCAATCAAATTAAATGAGGCAAAGACCAGAGTAACATAAAATGTTACTCACCACCAGAGTTCATGTCAATTTTTGAAACATTTTTTTCCTCAATTGTCACCCTAGATGGGGATTGAATGGGGGCTTCCAATGATTCATGTTCCAATTCCTTATTGTCCGCAGCTTTGTTAATGGAACTATCAATGTAGTCTTTCAATGCAGCCATGTCAAAATAAAGAGAGTGTTCCACTCTTCCTATAATGAAAAAAAATGCAACTGTACTTCATTATTCAATCCAAATTTCAATTGAACAACTACAAAGTTTTCTCATTTTTTGAGTTGAGAAAGATCAAGTTTAGTGGGACATTTGTTTGCAGTTTGACTTTAGTTTCAATTATTTTGTTTGCATTTTCACTTTATTTCACTTTAGATTCACTTTAGTTTCACTTGGGGATTGCTAGGTGTGGTCCAACAGTCCCACATAGTATGTCTTGATCCCAAATTTGGGTTGATGGAACCCAAATGTGGTCCAGGTGGTCTCAAAAATTCTGGAACAACCCCCAGGGGGGTTGTATACCCCCAAACACGTGTCAAAACAGCCGTGTACAGGTGTGCACAACCCAAAAATGCTGTTTATGGGGGGTATACGCCCCCCTGGGGGTTGCACCTGTTTGAAACAACACTATGGCGGCGTGTATGGGCCCCCATGCACACTTTGGACACATTTATGTGCCCCCATGCATCCATTGGGCCATGTAGGGCCTTACACAACTCCCACACAACTGGGGGTTGTGAATTTATCATCACCCTTTTTTTAAAAAAAAATTACAATGTTAAAAAATCCAATCCTCATTCTTATCAATTGAAGAGAATCAGACTCTTAATACTGAAGATATTGATAAATATTCCCTACAATAACCAATCCAATTCAATAAATATAATTGGTTGCTCCCTTTCTACTCATCATTATTATCAAAAAATTTTCAGTTTTATCAAGATGTGCAAGTATTTCCTCAAAAGCCTCTCTAACATTAACAATCAAAATATATAAATCCTTCCATTAATTCCTAGTAAATAATATGGGAAAAAACCAAAAACCTCAGAAGCTGCTCCATATATCAATATCCACATGAATTTTCTGATATTTACCATTTATAAGCCCCTGACTCATTTTTAAAGCCTCCAAGATCAAGCACTGAATGTGTATTGGAAACCCCTCAGCCATGGCTTTCTATTTCCCTCATCCTCTTGAAAGCCCCCAGCTCAAGCTCTGAATCTGTATTGGAAATCCCCAGCCATATTTTTATTTCCCTCATCTGTATTCACTTTGCAAATAGATATTATTTTAAAATTTTCCCTTCCAGAGTTATATTCAATTTATCACAGAGAGTCATGATAATTCTTTCTTTCCTCAATTCTTATTTTGAAAAACATATTATGTAAAATGATGAATTTTAGAGTGTACCAAATTTAAATTGATTCTTTCAGGAAAAATATCAATTTTTATAAAGATATTTTTTTATCAAAATAAACCAAGAAGAAATGGGTTGAACTGAAAAAAATCAATTTTTAAAGAAAAAAATCAATCAGCATGAAATCAGCCATTTATTTTTTTTTTTGAATACTTTGGCTCTCATATTTCCTATTGATATTATTTTCAGGTCTGATTCATATATTTATACATTAAATTTTAAAGTTAATTCAAAATAAACAATTGAAAAATAGAAAAAAAAGTTGAATTATCTAAATTTACACCTTGATAATTCAAATTGGTGATGCATGGTTGATAAGATTTTTATTTTTGAATATAAATTCTTGTTCTGACATAATTTCTTTTCAATCAAAGAAAGAAGGAATTTACCCTAAGATCAATCTCAAAGAGATAGCTGTAATAAGGACTTCGTTTTGAAGTTTGGAATGATTGATATTATCAAGGTAATCTCAAGAATCAAAAACAATTAAAAAGTTACAGGGGGCCACCTCATGTAAAATTTTATGAATATGATGAGATTGAATGGAATTTTCACAAAATATCTCCAAGGATCCTGGGTATTGTTTGCAATCTTGAAGCCCAGGCTGAATTGAAACCTTCAAATTTCCTAAATTTACACCCTTTTTTTTGAATAATGCAGTTTTTTTGTGTTCCTTTTCCTAAATTCATGCATTTATTTGAAGAACAACATGAATATATATTTCTTTCCTAATTCAGGCCTTTGGCATATTTTCTCACTCCATGAAGGCATGTAAGATTTTAATTTTTTACCAATATAAACAAAGGAATGAATACATAAACCCAAGTTTTCACACACCTTCTCAAGGTCTGAAGTGATTCCTGTCGTGAGAAAACAAGCCCATAAAGGGCTTGTGCATGCTTTTTAGGGTTTCAATGGGCTCCCTGCTGTTTTTAAACACACCTTTTGAGGTTCAAAGGGGCAATTATTTTTAGAAAGGACACCTTTTGAATGAATTTTGGGATATGGATACTTTTAAAAAAACATCAATTTGAACCTTGGGGGGATAAAATGAGATCCCCACACCCCCAATGTGGTCTGTTTGGAGTAGACTATTTTAGAAAATGCAATTATGGAAATCCCTTGAGTTTATTTAACATTTTAAATCAAAATAAATATTGTTTTTTTAAAGGAATTCAAATTTGGTCTCAGATTTAAAAATAATTCTCTCAATGTAATAAAAATAATAACAATGATAAAAATTCATTTTTATTTCACAAAATGAAATATTTCTGGTGGAATTTAAAACCTTGGAACCAAAAATAAAACATATAAAGGTGCTATATATACATTTGACTAAATATTTCCACAAATTTTTCATCAAGTAAAAATTTTGAAAATTGAGAAATCAAAAATTGATTCATTTGAATAAGCACAGAGATTTGCAGTGGGCTGAGAATACTTTTGTACCAAATATAGAAAAAAAATTAGAATGTTGCATATAAGTATGGAGAAGTGGAATTAAAATATTTTAGAATATTCCTAAAAGAAATTTATTTAGTGAAATCATAGGGCCTATCAGTGTTAAGACCTTCAAAAAATGAGATGGCTCATTTTTGACATCCCCCCTTTTTTTCCTTAAAAAATAAATTTTCATGAAAAGGAAGTATTCATTTTAATTTTTTTTAGAAGATTATTTCCTGAAAATTGATGGTATACACAAAAGCAGCCATTTGATATTCCCAAATCTTTAACTCTGATGCGCCTCAATAATACTAAACAAAGCAAAAATTTATTTCTTTGAATAATAATTCAGATTTATTATAAAATTTGAATATTTTTTCAAAAAATATAAGAAAAAAATACAAAAATGCTCCAGATACCTATTGCATGAAAGGAATCCAAATGTTCTCAAATAATTAAAAAGAAAAGAAAAGAAAAGAAAAGAAAAGAAAAGAAAAGAAAAGAAAAGAAAAGAAAAGAAAAGAAAAGAAAAGAAAAGAAAAGAAAAGAAAAGAAAAGAAAAGAAAAGAAAAGAAAAGAAAAGAAAAGAAAAGAAAAGAAAAGAAAAGAAAAGAAAAGAAAAGAAAAGAAAAGAAAAGAAAAGAAAAGAAAAGAAAAGAAAAGAAAAGAAAAGAAAAGAAAAGAAAAGAAAAGAAAAGAAAAGAAAAGAAAAGAAAAGAAAAGAAAAGAAAAGAAAAGAAAAGAAAAGAAAAGAAAAGAAAAGAAAAGAAAAGAAAAGAAAAGAAAAGAAAAGAAAAGAAAAGAAAAGAAAAGAAAAGAAAAGAAAAGAAAAGAAAAGAAAAGAAAAGAAAAGAAAAGAAAAGAAAAGAAAAGAAAAGAAAAGAAAAGAAAAGAAAAGAAAAGAAAAGAAAAGAAAAGAAAAGAAAAGAAAAGAAAAGAAAATAAAATAAAAGAAAAGAAAAGAAAAGAAAAGACAAGAAAGTAAACATCAATGTCTACAATTATAGGGCCTATCAGAGTTAGCAAACACACCATTTTTCTGATGGAGTGTTTCAACCCAAATTTACAATTTCAAACCTGCCATCAAAAAATTAAAAAAACCACTTATGTCACAAAAGGGGCGTCAGGGATACCCAAAAAATAAGTGGAGCTTTTTGAATATAGTATATAAAGTCAACAATCAAACAGGAGATCACACCCCACTTCATTTTTTCTCTGAAATCTCCAAGCCCAACATTGCTATCACTCCTTTTAACTCATCTTTATTCCCCATTCATCAGTGCACTCCACTCTACATCTCTGAATTTTATCAATCAGCCTTTAATCATTGTCATCATCCTACCCCATAAACAACCTTGTCTTCCTGAACCCTTCTCAAGATTATTTTTATTTCCCTCATTTAATCCACCAAGCCATCTACTAACTTGATCAACTCAATCCAAAAATCTGCTGACTTACAGTCATCTTGAAAAGAATCTCAAACTTTCCCCAGTCAAAACAACAAAAACAACAACAACAACAACAACAACAACAACAACAACAACAACAACAACAACAACAACAACAACAACAACAACAACAACAACAACAACAACAACAACAACAACAACAACAACAACAACAACAACAACAACAACAACAACAACAACAACAACAACAACAACAACAACAACAACAACAACAACAACAACAACAACAACAACAACAACAACAACAACAACAACAACAACAACAACAACAACAACAACAACAACAACAACAACAACAACAACAACAACAACAACAACAACAACAACAACAACAACAACAACAACAACAACAACAACAACAACAACAACAACAACAACAACAACAACAACAACAACAACAACAACAACAACAACAACAACAACAACAACAACAACAACAACAACAACAACAACAACAACAACAACAACAACAACAACAACAACAACAACAACAACAACAACAACAACAACAACAACAACAACAACAACAACAACAACAACAACAACAACAACAACAACAACAACAACAACAACAACAACAACAACAACAACAACAACAACAACAACAACAACAACAACAACAACAACAAAAACAACAACAACAACAACAACAACAACAACAACAACAACAACAACAACAACAACAACAACAACAACAACAACAACAAAAACAACAAAAAAAAAAAAAACAAACAAAAGCAGCAGCAACAACAACAACAACAAAAACAAAAACAAAAACAAAAACAAAAACAACAACAATTCCCAACTCAACACTTTCATCTCTTCACTACCAACTCATTCACCACCCTTCCTCCTAACATACCCCATAAAATATTGATTTCATCCTTTTACTTGATTGCTCTATCCCTCCTTCCATCCACCTAGATCCTCACTGGTTCTCAATTGCAACCCACATTATCCTCATTCCGAGCATCTAACCTCTTGTGATGGACATTTCTAGTCTAAGTGGTCCTTTGATCCAATCCCTAACATGCTGATTCATTTAAAAAACCCTCACCATTGATAATCCCTTGCCCTAGGGGTAACTTCATTCATGTTGTCAATTATTCTCTAGGGAACCCTGCAACCCATCTAATTTTTGCCATTCCTGATACTGTCCAAATCATGTCATTGCTACCTTGAATCTTCCCCAGGAACCTTTTATATTATATATAAAATTCCCATTTCCTTGTGTTTATTCATTCCCTTATCTAGGGTTTTTGATTTGGTGACTGCAATTGAGTAAATTTTTCAAGGTGAACCTCTGATTTTTTACTCCTCCTGGTTCACATGCTTTTGGGAGGATAATTATAGTTGTAGTAATTTTCATGAGGATCACAACAGAAGAAACCATCCTTCTAGTTGTTCTGAGTAAATCCATGGCCAGGCAAAGTTGATGAACTGGTAAGATGAGTCTCCCTTGGCTGTTGCCCCATCAACTAATCTGATCAGAAGGCCTTCAACTATGGCTTGTCACCAGAAAAGCGGGAGTTAACAACCAACCAAACTCGCTGAATACACCACACATGATTTTTTTTGTAAAAGTATTTTTGGTTATACAGATCCCTGATCAACCAAAAGGCAAACCATGCCTATTTTTTTCATTTTTCATATTTATGTTTTGATTTTTTCTTTTTTTTGAAAAATTTTCACCCTTGTAAGTATGTATGTACATACATTAAAATTGAGATCCTCAGCTAGTAAAATGTTACTATTTTTTTTTAGAAACCTCTTCAGTTTATTTTGTGAGACAAACAATGATTGGAACAAGCTTCGAAGAATGGTTTTATAAAAAATCAGGGGATAAGTCCAACCACTATCCCATTTCCGCCTTGTGCATGCACATAAAAGAACCCTGCACTTCCAATGAGGACCCTCTACTTCTCAATGACTCTCAAATTAGTGATTTGATTTAATGCATGTATGTACAAAATTGTGATTGGGTATACTGCCAGTAATGTGGGAGCATTCAATCTATTCCCAAGTCAAATTAAATATCAGTTCTGGACCCCAAGGCATACCCAACCCTAAAATAGATTCCAAGATCCAACCCACGGGTATACCCAAAGGTTGGTTACTTATTTTGGAAGGCCCAAGCAATACCCAAGAAATCAGGTAAATACCCTGGGCCCAATATTGAGTACCCTTTACATTAACCAACATGCACCCTTATACCCTCCATAGCTTTGAATCAACTCCAATATCCACCCTTACCTCCCCAAAATCAACTCAGATATCATTCCATTCATTTTGATTTGATTCTGCCCCACCCTACACCCCCACCAAAAACCCTAAGTCTAATTTGAATCAGGATTGGCATTCTCAGGAATGTTTTTATCATCCTCATTCAGCCAATCTTGACTCAATCAACACAATTACCTTTCACTGAACTATATTCCTGTTTTATCTCTTTCTGCTCCTTTTGTATGGCAGATATATTTATTTGCCAGTTTGCCGTGCGTATTGCAATAAATATCCTTGTGGTCATTTTGAATAATATCATTTGTGTGTAAGTTTCAATCATATTGTTGGATTTAGTCTGGTAAAATCCACTTTATTTTCTGTCAGCTTATCTCATCAGGCTCTCCCTCCCAAATTTGACAACCAGGGAGCCTCAAATACCCCCCCACCCCCATTGATTACAAACACCATTCTCAATCCCTCCCATCTCTACATTCACACTATGTGTAGCCTCAAAAAGCACCCTATCACCATTGATATGGAATCAAACTCTGACAAGAAAATGAATCAATCTCAACCTCCTTCTGGCCCCAAAAAACACAATGGAACCCACCTCATTTCAACCAACAATGTCAAAACCTCAACAAGCCACAAAAACACAACTGCAATTAACCCTTCTTCAAATGCCGGTAAAAGCTGGGTATGGTCCTACTTAATCAAAAAAGGAAGCAACAACACAGTTATTTGTATTTTCCCTCTTCCAAGTGAACATGCCTGTGTTAAAATCCTCCTTTGAGGTAAATAAAAAAGCACCAAATCAATGGGAGAGCATCACATGCAAATTTGAAAAATTCCCAATCCTCATAAAATCTTGGACAAAAAAAGCATGATTGACAGCTTCATTCAAGGGGAAAGCATTGAAAAGATACTAAGTCTTACTTTTTCATTTGAACCATCATCTTTGACTTGCCTTTTTTTTATTTTAGATGGAACTCAGCCCAAAATCATTTAAAAAAAATGATATCTTATTTCATTGCAAATGAAAACCTCCCATTTTTTGATTGTGGAGTGCTCTTCTTTCATCAAACTCTTGATTCTCAAAAATTCACTTGTCCCTTCAATTCTCCCAAAGCAAAAATCCATATCAAATGAGGTCCACACTCTTTATACTGCCCACCTTGTGCATATCAAGCTTTTTTTGTTGAGGTTAAACCTGCTAACATGATGTATCACCACAGTATGCTAGCTGTGCAGTTGCACCAAGACCAGTAATACCCAACAACCCTGGCAGCCACAGTGTCTTTATCCTATTTGGTAAAGGCAGAACTCTAGCACATGTCTCAGTCTTTCTGAGGTTTTGGGTTCAACTCCCACCAGAAAAATCTTCATTTTCACAGTCTTAAAATTTTTTGATCAAATACTGGCGGTTGCTCTGACCATTGATGCATGGAAGTCCCCAAACTGTATGGCTTTCTTGGGTATAACAGCCCAAATTATTTACTCCAAATGGAAAATTATTGATATTTCCATTGGAATGTCCACAATATCTGTTAAGTTTTAATGTTTTTAATTTCATTTTTTTTAGAAATTGATCCAACAATCATATTGTCTAGGATCACATACCGGAGCAAACCTTGGAAATGTCTTTTGTGGTTCCCTTGGAAAGTTTTTTTTGGTCAACAAAGTCTCAGTAATTATGGACAAAAACGCATCAAAAAACCTCACCATGGCAAAGCAAATTGGGGAGCTCACCAATCATCAATTTGACCATGAGATGGATCTCTTGGACTGTATGGCCCATACCATCAAACTTGCGGCAAAGGAAGGCCTCAATACATTTGGGTTGGGATATGATTTGGAATCAAACAGCAACATCACATTAGATCCCAATCCACTCTTGATTTCCAATCTTTTCAGCCAGCCCAATGGTGAAAATTTGAATCTTGGTAATTTCCTGCAACACATCCATGGACTTTCCACTTGGGTTTGGTAATCACCTCCATATTGCAGGAAGTTTCAAACCTTTTGGAAACTCTGCAAACAATTCAACTTTGCCACCAACTCAGCATGTGTGCTAATTCTTGATTTCAAGAAACACTTGAATTCAACTTACCTTATGATGAAAGATGATCACAATCTGAAGAATACATGCAATATTTTTTGCAAGCAATCTCTGAAGAATACATGCAATATTTTTTGAAAGCAATCTGATACCAAAAAGTTTAAGATCACCTCTGTTGAATGGGGGAAAGCTGAACAAATGATCAACTTCCTGGAACAACTGCATGATGCAACCAAAATACTCTGCTTGGTCACATACCCTACCCTGAGCTATGCCCTCTCCATCTTCATTGCTCTGGTAGGTGATATTTGTGAATTTAAAACACACTATGATTCTGAGAAGCTTATCCCGGTTGCAAATGATATGATTTCCAAGCTGAAAAAGTACTTGTGCCATTTGTTGGCTGAGGTGGCTCCAACCTGTGCCATGATATTGGACCCCTGGATCAAACTCTATTGTTTCACTGATCAGCACAAATCAATACTTGAGCATCTCAATGTAAATATCAGTCCACCAACAGTCCTAACAATTTTTAGGACCAAAGCCCTCAAGTTTCAATCAACCCAGCCTTGTTCTGATTCAACTGGAGGTTAAAGTATAAGTCAAAAGGGTAAGTCTCAAAGTAGATTGGGAAGAAAAATATCCCAATCTAATTGTGGAAAAGGTGATATTGAGTCCAAAATCCACCAATATAAATCTGAGATTGAAGAACCTAAAGAAACAAAAATCCTTCTTTATTGGAGCTTGCAAGTGTCAATCTACCCCACTCTATCCAGGATGTCTAAGCACTACCTAGGGATTCTTGCCACAAGTGCCCCTTCTGAACGCGTCTTTTCCTAATCTAAATCCATTTTTGGGACTCAACATGCCTCCCTTGAACCAGAATCAATTTAATATTTTTTGTGCTTCAAAGATTGGTATCACAGATTTGGAAATTTGGTGTTGTAATTTTTCTTTTCTCATAATTCTAGTTTTTGTCTAACAAACACATAATCAAATTTAATACTCAAATAACTACATACAATCATTGTTCTTTCCAAGCTATTTTTTATACTTCTATTTTTTTTAACGCGTGATTGATTGTAATACACAAAAAATCTAATTTAAAAAATACAGAAATGCCTACATTAATATAAAAATATCTATATCCTTTGATCTGTCCTGGAGTTTGAGGGATGGGTAAGCTCTTATGCTTATAATTACTAAATTCTCCAAAGTATTTACATTAAGGTTAGCTTTACCTTCCCTTTTTATATACATAGGATGAGAAACATGTGTTGGTGTGGAGTTGTGGTATGGATTATGTAATGAATGTATGTATGTATAGTGCATATTCATGTAGCTCCCTTTATTTTATAATCCATATTCACTAAATTCCCCCCCACAGCAACGCATTGTTTCCATTGCGTCCAAGGTATCCAAAGTTTGCCAGTCCTGTGTACAGGTTGGGAGGAAAAGAACAGTTGTAGGGTTCTCACAGAGTGACGGGGTGAAATTTTCAACAGATGCCAGACAGCAGTGCACACAACAGAAGAACTTACGTCTATGGGATCCAATCAGGCTTCTCAAGGAAATTCCTGGTGAATTATTCATTCTTGACTTGCACAAGTGCTTTAGTCAGGATGTCTGCTAACTGGAGTTTGCCCTTGATCTACTCAAGTTTTAGATTGCCACGGTGCAGATTTTTTTTCATGAAGTGGAATTTGTGATCAATATGTTTTGTTTGCTTAATGCTTGATTTGTTCCCTGCTATCTTTACCGCAGCTTGGTTGTTGGAGAGGAGTACGGGAGTTAGGCCTGAAAAAATTGTTGTGATCAGATGGTGGGGGTATAGCATGTTAAGTTTTGTCCATGTTTATTCCCTGCTACTAGGCTTGCGGGTGCTTTGTTGGTGAAGATACTTCAATTGAAGGCACCAGTTCCTCTACTCTTTTCTCACTTGTACCCTCTTTTCTCATATTTACTCAGATCCTTGGTTCCATCACTGATCTCCTCTTCCACTTCCTTCCGCTTAATCACTCTTCTTCTCATTTCCATCACTTGCCTCTTCTCATGAACCTCAAATAATCTCTTGCCTTGTCTGCATTCCCGGTGAGATATTCTTGTCTTTATCTTTCTTTCTTGTATCTCCTTCTCATCTTGTTGACCTTTTTCCATTCAGCCTTCTCTCCTCACTCCGCCTCATATTCCACCAACTACTGCTTCTTGTCTCTGTTCCTCAAACTCCAGCACCTGTCACCCTCAGCCTCATCTCACTATGGCGGATTTTTGTGTCTCTCCACTACTCTAGTTGCTTCTAGACTCAATGTTGATCTTGTTTTGCCCTCTCAGTTTCCAGTTTTATGTTCAATCAATTTATCAATTTAACACTGTTAAAAGCCAAAAGGCTCCCTCACAATTCAACCCCTAACTCCGGACAATCAAACCATAAAACTGGAAAATGGTGGCCAGCTTAATCTCAGAAGGATTCAGGAAGGCAATGCTGAATTCTGCTCTCAACACCATCCCCAGACTCAGCAACAATAACTACAATGTATGGAAAGACAAATTGAATGCCATCCTGGATGTTTGTGAATGCTCTGGGCCCATCAAAAATGACTTTTCAACTCTGGACAACAAAGTTAACAATGAAATCAAATTTCTCATTATCTCTAGGCTGGAGGCGTCTACAAATGACAAAATTGTCACTCCTCAAAACATGAATTCAGAAAAACTCCTATGGAAGTCCATCATCAAAAAATATGCATCTTTGCAAGAATTGAATAGAGCTACAGTCTTCAACAACTTCTTATAACTGTGATTTGTGCCTGACAAGATAGAAGATTTCATAACCAAGGCAAAAGTGAGCCTTAAGAAATTTTCCAAGGTTGGAATCATACTCCCAAAAAACATCCTGGCATACCATCTGCTGTTCAAATTTCTTGAATCCATGAAAGATTTTAAACATCAAATTATGCACACAGACAAGGAGCTTACGGTGGAGTACGTCCCAACCACCTGACTCAGCTAAAAAATGAATCTTGCGTGCGAAATTCTCAGGATAATCAACAGTTGAGGAGGGAGGTTGCTCTTACCAACATCAGACCTACTGGGCCAAGTCATGCCGAGAAACATGGAGAACAAAGGGATGCACTGAGGGATACCACAATTGTAAACAGGACAAGAACCATTCTTCCAATAACTGCTGGCATTTGCATCCTGAAGTTGCACCCAATTTGTGGAAAGAGGACCAAGCTAAATTTAAATTTTGTAAAATTCAAGCAAAAACAAACCCTGTAGCTCACTACCTTGCTCTTCTTACAATGTGGATCAATCAAGGTAATCCCAATTCAAAGTTTATATTAGATATTGGTGCATCTATACACATGATTAATGATAGTTGATACTTCAAGGAGATGTTTCCCTGCAAATACCAAATCATAAAAACCGGAAAGAAGGGAGCAAAACTTGATATATAAGGCAGAGGCACAGCATTACTGATCTGGGGAAACTTTACACTTGAACTATCTAATGTTTTATATGTACCCAGTCTAAATATCAATTTTCTGAGTGCAGGTGCTCTCAATCAAGCAGGTTAAACTCTGCAAGCAAGCAGAAATCAATTCAAGGTCTAAAAGGATTGGCTCAAGGTGTTCGGAGGGACTATTGTGAACAATTTGTATTCTTTAGAATCCCCCCTTTTCAATTGCACTCAACTTCTCTCTCAATCTGAAAACCTGGCTTTTACTCTAGAAGAGGAACTTATGGAGATCCATTGCAACTACAGGCACGCATCTATTTCAAGAATTGAAGGTGTCATGAAGCATATTCTTCCTGAGGTGAAGAGAAAGTTTGAGTGTATCTACTGCGTCAAGGGCAAAATCACCAAATTTTTTTTTAAGGAAACCTCCACCAAGGCAGCAAAGGTTTTCAAACGGATTCACTTGGAACTTATGGGACCTCTCAAGCCACAATCCAAGGGAGCAAATTGCTTCATCCTGACTCTGGTAGATAGCGCAACTGGATACATTGGTGTGTTTCCTCTTACCTAAAAGGAGGAAACTCCTGAAATCATCATTGACCTGATAGAAAAAGAGCACTGATGTTGTGGATATTATCCGTCAGAAGTTTTTTTGGATGGCGGATCCAAATTTTTGAATTGTAAACTGCAAGCTTTCTACGACAAAAATCACATCTTCCAGGTGGTTTCCAAACCCTATCACCCAGAACATAATGGAAGAGCAGAGCAAGAAAATAGGACCATCATTGAATCAGCAAGAACTATTCTGAAGGACGGAAAAATCTTGTCTTACCTGTGACATGAGGTGATCACATCAAGCTCCTTCATGCTAAACCAGATTTCCAGAGACAAAAACTCCAACACACCTTGGTTCCAAGTGCATGGACACTCCTTGCTGACATCTTACCTGAAACCTATAGGATGTCCGTGTAATTACCTACTCTCACAATGGGATAAGGGAAAAAATTTAAGTAAAAAGGAGAGGAAGGGATCTTAGTAGGCCTCAATCCTCTCTTCCATTTGTATTGAATCTTGAATAAAGCTCATTCTTTCATCTCCACTAAGCATGTGAAGTTCTTAAAAATTCCTAAACCCCAAAATTCAATTCTGTTGATTGCAACCAATGACTTGCAAAAAGGCGCTTGTAATGTGGAATCACAAACCTTGAAGGATGAACATCCGGATATCTCTCTACTCAGGTGCAATCCAGCCTTCACGGAATTTAGATCCTTGCTGGCCGATGAATTGGACTTGGAGTCCAATTGTTGTTCCTTGCAAGACCTTGAGTCATCAGAAGCGGATAGCCCTAGTTCTCACATCAATACACCTCCTGTTGCTCATCTGCCCACCTTGCAACCTCAGCGCTCAGATCCTCTGCCTCCTACTCAACCTTCTAGAAACCTCAGAGACCGCTCCTCAATCAAACCTCCTGAGTGTTACAGATTCTTTCACTACCACAATCCCAAGAGTTACAACAACGCTGTGACATGTGAAGAGAGTAACAGGTGGATTGGAGCCATTGAAACAGAACTCTTGTCTATCAATTCCTTCAATTTCTGGGAGGATTATGAAGGACCCAAACCCTCAAACCCTCTCCAAACCACCTGGATCTATAGACTGAAAGAAAACTGCCATGGTGATCCGGTCAAGTAAAAGGCTTGTCTCTGCGTGCAAGGCTGCATTAAAATTGAGGGACTGGATTATTTCAAAACCTTTGCCCCTATGGGGAAACCATTGACTCTCAGGCTGCTGATAGTGTATGCATTGAAGTCCTCACAAAAAGTTTGTCAGTTTGACATAAAAAGTGTGTTCTTACACTTGGAAATAGACAAGGAAGTCATTATCTGAACTCCAAAAGGCTCTAAGCAACCCTCAAAGTTTCTCAAATTGAATAAATACTTGTATTGATTGAAGCAATTGCCCAAAAAATGGTACCAGACTTTAAAGGTGTTGTTGAAGGAAATTGGTTTCTACTAATAAGCTTGCAATCCCTGTCTTTACTTCTCAAACAATGGGAAATCTAGACTGTTCTTCCACTTCAATGAGTTTATCTTGGTAGTTGATGGTCAAGATTTTTAAAATAAATTCCTGCGCAAATTCAAGGGATCCACATCTCAGGATCCAAATACTATTCTTGGGATGAAATTAGAAGTCAAAAATGATCAAATTCTCCTAAGTCAACCAAACCACATTCTACATGGACTTGATGAATTGGGTCTGACCAATTGCAAAGGGTCATCTGCTCCTCTCACTTGCAACCTTCAACTCACGCCTGCCTCCAAGAAAGAAAACAAAAAGTTCAAGGCTCTCAACATCAAATATTAGTTGGTGATAGGGTTGCTTAATCATATAGCTTGCTACACCAGACCCAACTTCAGCTTTGCGGTGTTGAGTCTAGCTTGCTTCAATACCAAGCCCGGCATCACTCACTGAAACAAACTAAAGAAAACCTGGAAGTACCTGAAGTCAACTCAACACTACCAACTCAAACCAAAATACCTTCCTCAATAAAATGCCCTGGAATTGTTCTTGGATGCTTCTTGGGAAGACAATCACAATACTTAAAAGTCTCAAACTGGATACCTGTGTGTTGCCTTTGGAAGCCTTGTTTACTGGAACAACTGAAAGCAAAAGAATATAACTTGGTCTTCCATGGATGCTGAATTGAATGCATTGGTTGAGTTCTATCATGAAGCAACATGAATCAAGGCCTTAATGAATGAAATCTTCTTGTCATAACCAGATACCATTCCCCTCAATATTGACAATAGTGGTTTAGACAATAAGATCCAAAAATTTGGCTCAAACTCAAAAACAAGGCATCTGGACTTGAAGACTAAGGGAGTGAAGGAGGAACTCAATGCTAATAAAATTGAAATTAAATTGATAAAATCAACACAAATTCAGGCCGACTCATTAACCAAATATTCCTCAACTCAGAGTCTGTCATTGCTGTTTCCCTTTCTTCAACCCAATGCTTCTTAACCTTTCTTCTCATAATATCTCATCAGGCATGGTGGGTTGTTAAGTTTTGTCCATGTTTATTCCCTGCTACTAGGCTTGCGGGTGCTCTGTTGGTGAAGATACTTCAATTTAAGGCACCATTTCCTCTACTATTTTCTCACTTGTACCCTCCTGTCTCATATTTACTCTGATCCTTGGTTCCATCACTGATCTCCTCTTCTGCTTCCTTCCGCTTAATCACTCTTCTCCTCATTGATTGCTCTTCTTCTCATTTCCATCACTCACCTCTTCTCATGACCCTCAAATAATCTCTTGCCTTGTCTGTGTTCCTAGTGAGATATTCTTGTCTTGATCTTTCTTTCTCATATCTCCTTCTCATCTTGCTGACCTTTTTACATTCAGCCTTCTCTCCTCACTCCACCTCATATTCCACCAACTACTGCTGCTTTTCTCTGTTCCTCAAACTCCAGAGCCTGTCACCCTTATCCTCATCTCACTATGCCAGATGTTTGTGTCTCTCCACTACTCTTCTTGTTTCTAGACTCAATGTTGATCTTTTTTTGTCCTCTCAGTTTCCAGTTTTATGTTCAATCAATTTATCAATTTAACATAGCGCCTCCATTGAAGGCTATCAAAAGCTCAATATATGCCTGACATGTTGAATGTGCCCCACAGGATTGCCCGCAAGCTCTCCAACTGATGGGGACGCCCCACAGATTCAGGAAGTGACCATGCAATGACCTGGACCCTTTGCCACCCCAGCTGGCATCCGCATAAAACCTAAGTGGCTTTTCATTGTCCGTGGGCTCATTACATAGGCTGAGGGTGCAGGCCCCCCTGATGTAATAGATCAGCCGGGTGAGTGCGTCAAAATGTTCTTCCCCTGGGTTCATGGAAAAATGCAGCAGGTAGTTGAAACCAAAAGCTATGTTGGGCCGGGTGCCCTGCGCAAGGTAGAGTAGAATTCTGATGCAATGGGGGTATCCTTTTTTTGGTGCATCAGAGACATTGGATTCCAGATTGGTGTCCATCAAGGGGGTTTTCTCTGTGAGGAGGGAGTTTTCAGTTGCAATGATTTTGTCAACCAGTGCAGGTTTGGAGAGAAGAAATCCAGAAGCAGTGGGATTCACACAGATGCCTACAATGGAGGAAAGGCAGTCATTCCACTTGAGTGTGATCAAATTCATGAGTTTCAGCCTCAGGGTTGAGAGGAGGTCCTCATTTTCAGCTGTGTGTATTCTGTTGTTGACATGGATCCACAGAAAAGCCTTCCCATTTGGCAAGTTGTAGATTTAGGTGCTCTGATCCTCATTGTTGGACACAAAGCCAATCAATTCAAGCTTTTGCTGCAGGTGCAGACACCAGCAGCAGTATGCTTGCTTTTTGCCATATAAGGACTTCTTAAGGAGGAGCACTTTTTCCAGAAGACATTCATGCCCAATTGGAGGATGCAGTTAGAGTTCTTCATCAATGGAACTATGCAGGAAGTTGGTCTTGAAATCAAAAGATTCCAGAGGTCATGAGTACTTTCTAGAGATGGCCAATGCCATCCAAAGCAATGAGAAGGCTGGTGTTGGGGAGAAGGTGTCTTCAAAGCTAACTCCTTGCTGTTGGGTAAATCCTTGTTCAAAAAAACCATTCCTCCCTTTGGAAGAAGGATACATCTTGCTGCCGCTTTGTTTTCATGACGTAGCACAATCCCAGGATTTTGGATTTGTCATCCGGTGGGTTTCACACTTCAAAGACATCCATTTCCAGGAGGGAATGATTATACTTGGAAATTGCACCCTTCCACTGGGTGGCATGTTCTGACTTTAGAGCTTGTGGGATGGAAGGGCTGTCCAGATTGTTGCCTATAAAAGATTGGAGTTTGGAAAAAAAAACCATCTTGCTCATTGAGGTTGTTGCCAAGTTCAAAATCCCCCAATTGTTTGCATTTAATTGGGTAGGCGCTGGGTGAGGGTTCTGAGGGGCAGACATTGACTTTTACTGAGACACAAGTGAGAAATTTCCCAGTCTTGTCATCCAGGATGAGCCATCCTTTGGATTCAGGGCTGACACCAAGGTGCCTTCCCTTCTTTGAGTATGGGTTGAGCTGCTCCAAGTGCATGTGGTTTTAGGGGTAAGCAACACATCCAAAAGGACAAAGAATTTCCAGAGATGGGTGTTGAAGCAGGGAAATCCCAATAGGGGTTTCTTTCTGGTCCCAGTGCACCAGGTGATTTAGGATTTAGGCCATGTTCCTGAACGTCTAAGGCCAGTATGATTTGGCAATGCCAGACAAGTGGATTATTTTTTTGGCCATCTCAGATAGTGTATGATTTGCTCTCTTGATGGCCCTGTTCTGATGATGCTCATAGGGGACT
Source organism: Puccinia polysora (assembly GCA_025617555.3). Lineage (NCBI taxonomy): Eukaryota > Fungi > Basidiomycota > Pucciniomycetes > Pucciniales > Pucciniaceae > Puccinia > Puccinia polysora. Next base: position 11,339,286 of record CM062614.1, on the reverse strand, counting down.
GTTTTCTCATTCAGGATGCCAAGGCCATTCAGGTGCAAAGACAGAATTTTTTTTGTTGGACAAATTCCAGCACATTGTTGGTTTTCAAGCTTCTCACAGTGAATGGAGAAATGTTATTGAATTGATTTATCCATTTGATTATCTTGAAGGGAGCCTTTGGCTTAGTCTTGATGGGAAGGCCAGAGATCATTCCAGATTCAACATCCAAAACATTGAGTATGAAGCGGCTGCCATTTTGGCTAGGTTCAAAAGGGCCAATAACATCCGCAGATACAACATTGCGAGGTGAGTGGCATATGTCTTGGGAGGCTAGCGGTAGCAGTTGGTTCTGGGCCTTTATCAAAGAGCAGGAGGTGCAAAATCCCATGCTCTCATTTGGAGGGGGCCGGATGTGGTCAGCTGCCAAATATATTACAGTGTTTTTGAGCATTTGTGTAGACAAGTGACCAAGTAGATCATGGATATAGCAAGGGTAGGAGGTGATAGATTGAAAAAATGGTTTGATAAGGGCTAAAAAACAGCAGTCTTGTTGTTCAAAAGTTTTAAAGATGGTGCCATCCTGTACAAGAGTGTACTGAGACCCATCATAGAAAATGTTGCCATCATTATGTTTGAATTTCCCACTAGAGATGATTGTGCCATCAACATGGGGGCAGTAGAGCATGTTGGAGATTTTCAGGGGACCATATATTGTGAGGAGTAACACATTGCCAATTTTTGTCATGGGAAATCAATCTGTAGAAGCAATGGTCAGACTCAGATCTGTGTCTCTCAGGCTAGTAAATAAAATAATGTTTTTGGTAGGTTATCTATGGCTCCAGAATCAATCAGGGCCTCCTCCACAGGGGTTGATGCCTTGCCAATGGAGGATATGGTTCCAGTCATTTGGTTGGCCACAAAAATTGGGTGAACCACATGTGATTGTCAGATGGCAGTACTGGGATTCATTAGCCTAGGGTCTGCAATTGGTTGTAGGCCCAATTTTTGTTGGGGGCGATTGGCCGGCCAATTCCCCCATTTGTAGCACCTCTGGCAGGGGTTGCGGGAGTTTGGGTTGCTCCAGTCCCAGTTTCCAGGTTTTTCCATGCAGGAATCATGCAATGGATCAAGGGAGGGAGACACCAAGAGATGGTTTCTATTGGTTGGTTGATTCTGCCCACATCCATGGTTGGCCAGGTGTGGTGGAGGTTGGTGTTGGGTACAATAGCTGAGGAGCAAGCTGGATGGGATATCCATGATGGAGGAGGCATGTTGCAAGAGAAGTTCTAGAACATATTGGGAAGGAACCGTGAATGCCTTGCTGATTGCAATGCAACTATCCAACACATTGGTGATTTCATGCTGGCAGTGGGTGATGTTCTGATGTAGTCCAAAAGACAGGATTTTGTCAAAAGAGAAGCCACCTATGTTTTGTTCAATCTCCTGTAGGCTCAATTTCATATTGTTGTATGCTCTGTTTGGGTTGGACTTGGTGTTTGGATTGCTGAAAATTTGTGACCATTGTGCAACCAGGTATGACCAGGAGACCATGCCAAAGCAATCAAAGAGAACTCCAAAATCTTTGTGTCCTGGTCTGGATGACACAAAAGGTGAGAGCAATGGATCAATACTATACTCCACAACTGTTCCGGTAATACAATCCCATTTGGGGTGGTTGTCAGGGGTGGTTGAGCTGAATTATTTGCTTTCATTGAAGAGCTGCTTGAGGCATAGGTTCAGTACCTGCAACCACTCAAGGAATTTTTCCCCATCCCCTTTCAGGTTGGGGTGCAGGCCCTTTCCTACTTGTTTGTATTGGAGCTGTGTTTGGGCTACCAAGTCAAGAGTTGGAGTGGCCTTTTGCTTCTGGAGGGTGCTCAGGATGGTGGTGAGGTCCAACAGAGGCACAGAGGGTTCTTGTTTCTTTGATGAACTGGCAGCTGTGGCTGGTGAGGCTTTGTTGTTCTGAGACTTGATACGGAATGTCTTGCTGGATCTAGTTGTACCTGCCAGGATGGGGTTTTGAACGTGGGGTGCTTGACTGATGGGTTTCTGATTGAGGGTCAGTACAGGAATGCCTTGCAAGTATGGATTCTGTTTAGAGGGAGGTAGGAGGGATTTTTGCGCTGGTAAGCATGCACAGGCTCATAAAATGTAGGGATGGTTAAGAATTTATGTTTATAATTACTAAATTCCCCCAAGGATTTACATTAAGGTGAGCTTAACCTTCCCTTTTTATATATATAGGATGAGAAACACATGTTGGTGTGGAGTTGGGGTATGTATTATGTTTATGTAATGAATGTATGTATTTATAGTGCATATTCATGTAGCTCCTTTTAGTTTATAATCCATATTTACTACAGGACTCCTGCAATATTGCATGTGTGGCTATAAAAATACCCAATACCCGGTTTCAAGAATGTGCATGAACAACTCCAACCTGAAAACTTCCCAGCCCATACCCAATGGCTAGAGGCAAGAACAATGCTTGGCCCAACCAGGTCAAGTATTGGTTATGGCCCAAACCAAGTCAATTGGGGTCCAGCCCTACTCTTCACAGATCTATTTACATTTTTTGGCTTGATCAGATTTGGTTTTCATCATAATTTGGCCAGTTCAATCAGACAGACATCAGGGTGTTCATGGGTTGGGCAAACCCACGGAATACCCGGACCCGGTGGGTATCTATCCAGGTCTGGGTAGGGTGGTTTCAGAAAAAGCTTTTCTCATCCCAACCCCCCTCAAGCTGCAGCGGGTGTGGGTATGGGTTTGGTTGGTTCTCTTAGATAGTGGGTTGACCCATGGGTACCCTATTTTCTTTTTCTGGGGTTGTTTGATTTCTGTAAGTTCAACCCGGGATGGCTTGCATGCTGCGGGGGGACTGCTGTCAAACATTGTAGTCAATTTTATGTAGTCACCCTCAAGCAACCATATTGCAACAAAAGTGTGGAGACTCCTTTGGGATTGGGTAAAGCGTGGCAAATAGCTTGCTGGCAGTCACTTGAGGGGGAATTTAGTATTACAACTAAAAATATAATAGAGCAATACTAAGGGTGGCTTTGAATTGCCTGCCCCTCTGAGTACTATAGTAGTCTCAAAACAATAAAAGAAAAGATATTTGGTGGCTGATTTTCAGATAGAGTTGCTACTATAGTAGTCTCTATCAGACCTAGGATCAATGTATTCAAGCTTGATAAGGAAGAAATGGTGGAACAGATGGGTGACCTGGTGGATAGAAGCTGAGTAAGGGAAGAATCCTTTCTCTAGTCTTATCCTTTATATATTCTTTATTTTGTTTTATTGGTTACTGATGAATACTCCCTTGATTTTACAGGTGATGTTTGATAAAGTTGAAATGGTTGAGCCTATACTTGACAACTGATGATGATGGTTGATGATGATTGGTGATGATGATTATGGATAGGTGATGATGATGATGGCTGATGATGATGACTGATGATGATGATGGTAGGTGATGATGATGATGGATGATGATGATGACTGATGATGATGATGGTAGGTGATGATGATGATGGATGATGATGATGACTGATGATGATGATGGTAGGTGATGATGATGATGGATGATGATGATGACTGATGATGATGATGGTAGGTGATGATGATGACTGATGATTATGACTGATGATGATGACTGATGATGATGGTAGGTGATGATGTTGACTGATGATGGTGACTGATGATGATGATGGTAGGTGATGATGATGGATGGTGATGATGGATGGTGATGATGGATGAAGTTCAGGTTATGGGTACATGGTGGTGATGTTCAAAGGTATGGGTTATTGAGTGAATAATGGTGGTGGTGGATGGTCAAAAGTATGGGTTATTGGGCTGGGTCATGGTCAAAAGTATGTGTTAATGATGGTGGATGGCCAAGGGTAATGGTGGTGGTTGATGGTTGATGGTGATGATTGATGTTGATGATGATGGTGATGGTGATGTTTGTTGGTATGGGATATGGGATTGGTGATTGTTACAGTATGAGTTATGGGATAATGGTTGAGGATGGTAAAAGTATGGGTTAAGTGTGAATAAACTCCAGAGTCTCTTTATTGCAGTTCAACATATATATATGTATAGATAGCTCTTGTAATATTAAACTTTGGTCAACAATAAAGAAGAAGGAAGAGCAGTCACGGGTTGAGTACTGAGATAACAGAGAGCGTGTACAAATACAAGATTATTGACGAGAAGGAAACAGAAACGGAGTGACAGAAATGAGACTTGAGTTATCACCTTGGTCGAGTGCACTACTAGTGGTCTTGGCAGATTGATCGTAGGAGGAGAGGTTGTGAGTAGTTGCTCCTCCTTGATTCTGATGGGATGCCAGAGATGAGTTTGTGTGCTGTACCGGGATTCAGGCTGACTGCTTGAGGATTACAAGGACGGTGGTTGGGTGAGGGACAATTATCGAAGTGACGGAGGGAGTTGACGCGAGAGGATGTGGGGGAACACTTGTTGGGCTGACATTGGGATTGCGGCCTGGTGGGGAACTGAGTACACTCGCGGAGCCGGTTGGTATGGCTACGCACGGGAGCTGCGGGATCTTTAGTTGACACTCCTCCTAGATTCCGCGGCGGTGAGGTGTAATTGAAGTCTGGCCTGGATTACCTTGACATAACCAAGCGGCTTTGTAAGGATATCGGCGATCATCTTGTCCGTTGGCGTATGTTCAACAGAGATTAGTGATTTTGATACCAGGTCTCTGATGTACTGAAATCTTATCTTGATGTGGCAGGAGTTCGGATTCAATTGGGCTTCTTTGCTTATGAAATTGGCCCCTTGGTTGTCGTTCATTATCTTTGGTTTTGAGATTGAGATCCCAAGACCAATGATGAGGGTGGACAACCATCTGATTTGTTTTGCGCAAAGATTTATCGCTACAAACTCCGCCTCCGTCGTGGACTGAGCAACTATGGGCTGTTTCTTGGTAGTCCAACTGATTGGGTTACCGTATAATGTAACTACATATCCAGAGGTTGACTTCTGCGAGTTGATCGATCAACCGTAGTCCGCATCTGCCCAGCCGCATAGTTGATCTCCAGGATTGGTGGATTTGGTGAACAGGATCCCAGTGGAGGTGGTTCCTCTCAGGTATCTGAACAGGTGCTTAACCATCTTCCACTGGGCTTGCGTTGGTTTATTAGCGAACTGTGACAGGAGGTTGACGGTGAACTGTATGTCAGGTCGGGTGTGGATAGCCAAGTGTATCAGTGTGCCTAGTGCTCGTTGCATGGTTTTCACGTCAAAGTCCGGTGATTCTTGTCCCACCACGTCGTGTATGTTCATAGGCGCGGGGGCTTTGACGGCGTTGAGCTGCTTGAAACCAAAGTCCTTCAGGGCCTTCTCAGTGAAATCCCTTTGATGCATCCTGAGCAAGCCATCTCGATTCCATTCTAGGTTATAGCCCAGATGTTGAGTTGGGCGTTCCTGGAGCTTAATTTTATACTTGCCCCCCAGAAGTTCCAGAAACCGCACGATCTCAGTCCAATTGTTGCCAACAATAAGGCCATTGTCCACGTGTAGATGCATCCAAAGAGTTTTTGACTTGTTTACAAAGGTTGATTTGTCATTGACTGAAGGGCTGAGACCAAGTGAGAGAAGTGTTTTGGTGAAGTGGGTGCGCCAGCACCTTGGAGCCTGCTTAGTCCCGTAGAGGGATTTTCAGCCGCCAGACCCAGTCTTCTTTGCTGGGCGCCTCAAAACCAGCCACTTGAGCCACGTGAACCACCATGTTGATGTTGCCATAGAGAAAAGCTATTTTGACGTTGAATTGGAAGACGTGCCAATCATTTTGTACCACAGCCGAGAGAAGTACCTTGAGAGACTCGCTCCGGCCAACAGAAGAGTAGGTGTTGAGGTAGTGACGGGGATACTCCTGGTGATTACCAAAGCATACCCACCTTGATTTGCGACGGGTGACCTTGCCAAATTCATTCTTCTTTTGCACCAGGCGCCACATGCTGCCAATAACTTTGTTGTTGTCCGGCTTCGGAACCAGGGTCCCCGTTTCATGCATGAGAAGTGATTGGTTTTCAGCTGACATCGACTTGATCCACTTGGGAAATTTGTTTGGGTTGGCTAGAGCCTTATCAACCAAAACAACCTTGCTGATGAGTGCCTTGTCCGCATTGTCGTCGTCAATATGACTGCTAAGTAGTCGTCTGGTGTGCGGGAGAATGGACGCTGGATCAATGTCTGCTGAGACGTTCTTTGGGGCCTTGTCAAAGTACTGCACGTAGGCATAGCCTTTGGGTGCCTTGAGGGGAGGATCTGGGTGGTCCCGTTGGGCGACAGGTTCATCGACGGGCAGGGTGGGACACAGCGTGGCCACGGGAGAGGCCGTCAGCGGTAACGTGGGAGGCATTGAGTTGGCAGGAGTGGGTGTTGCCAAGGTGGCTGGGCGTGAGTGCGATTGACGGCGTGACACAGGAACGTGGACAGAGACAGACGTAGTTGCGGCGTCAGGGGGTGGTGGCATGAGTGATGCACACTGCGGCAGCGAGGAAGGGGACTTCTTTAACGACTGAGCGGAGTGATAGGGGAAGACTACACGAGTCGGCGTAAAGTCTTGGCTTACCACAACCTTGCGCCTGTCAGGGTCCAGAAATTGGCCGGCATCCAAATATGGTTCATATCCCAGAAAGAGGAGAGGCTTGGATCTAACCTCAATCTTTGATGGGGGAGAGCCATGCACATGCACCTTGAGTCCAAAAGGAACAAGTGTCAGTACGTTTCGGATGGGTTCTATGGTTGCATTCACCTCAAGTAACATGCTAACCAGCGATTTCCATCCCAACAACGCAGAGGGGAGTAGGTTGATCAGCATGGATGAGTACCTTGCGGCTTCATCCCAGTAGTTGATTGGCACATCTGATTGGGCAAGGAGGCAGCGTATTTTTGTAAGAATCGTCTGGTTGAATTGCTTGGCAAGTCCGTTTGTTTGCGGTGAGTCGGCCGGGCCTTGCTCAAGGATGGTACCACGCTTTGAGAGGAATTTGCAAAGCTTTGTTGATCCAAACTCTCCACCACAATTGCAGTGCAGGAAGCCCGGGGTGACGTCGAGTTGGTTTCTTATCTCATGAATGTAACTGACGATCTTCTCCTTGGCATCGGATTTATTCTTCAGGACGTAAATCTTGTTGAGCCTCAAGTAGTTGTTGATGATAGTCAGTATGTAGGATGACGACTGCTTGCACAGGGACGTTATCTGTAGGATGTCCATGTGAAGACGTTGGAACGGTTTATTTGAGGTGGGCAGTGGGTTTGAGTGCAACCTTTGCTTGATCTTGCATTCCAAGCATACGTTGCACCCATTTGAGGACAGAAAGGGTTTTGGAATGGGGATCTGATGGAGTTGTAGGAATTTCCTTAGATAAACATCCGACGGATGTCCAAGGGTGATGTGCCAATCCACCGAGGCATTGGTCAAGTCGACAGCGTTGATGTTGGGAGGAGGGGAATAGTACGAGATGTACAGGTTACCAATCCGCGGGAACCAATAAACTATTCAATCCGCGAGCTTTACCAGTACCGTGCGATGTTTGTGAACTACTCTTAAACCGTGGTCCTCCAGCTGGGTGGCCGAGATTAAGTTTCTAGGTCCGTCTGGAGCGTAAAACACAGGGAAGATCGTGGTTCCGCCAATGTTCAGTTTCCCGACGTGAGTGACTTTGATGCACCCACCGTACGTACTCAGCTGTTTAGTGACTGGAGTTGGATCAAGAAGTAGCAATAGATTGCACACCATTGATCTGGATGCTCCCGAGTCGTATACGAGTTTGATCCTGGGATCTTCTGGGACGTATGTGTTGTAGAGGGTGTCTTCACTGATTAGAAAACCACAGTCATCTGGGTCAGTAGATTCATTGGCCACCACGAGGACATTGTCCGCTTGATCATAAACATGGGATTCCTCAGAGCAGTCCTCTGCCACGTTGATAGAGTGTTGAGAGCGTAGTTGCTTGAGTTCTCAATCTAGCCTTTCTATTTGGGCAGCCAGGGACGTTTGTTGAGTGAGTCAAGGGCAAGATTGTGGATTCTTTTGAGTTGGAGCCACTGAGCGGGGACGGAAGGAGGGAGCTAGCGATGGAGTGGGTGGTGGCTTTCTTACATCTGGCTGACGTGGGCGTGACGGATTGCTGGACGCATAGTAACTGGAGTCTACCGAGTTAGATTCTCGTTGCGAGTCTTTGAGCAGAACTCTTGTGGAGACAGCCTCCAGTGTGAAGGGTCAAATATTGTATAGCTTTGAGGTGATACTAGAAATCATGTTGTCTTGTCTCAGACTCTTGATAAAGAAGACCGCCGCCAGTGCCGTTGAAATGTTGATGATTTGGTTTTTGGCTGGTTGGCTGTCGATCATATCCGTTAGGTTTACGTATGCATCCTTGAACGACAAGGTGTGTTCTCGTAGACTTCTACCCGGTTTGTAAGTGAGATTCACCAATCGGATGAGGGCGTCCCCAATGACAATCAGCGAGTTTTTGCCACACTTGTTTGCAAGCAATTGGTAGGCCCTACTGAAGTTTGATTTGCTGGACTTCACGCAGGATAGTAGGTCTTGTTCAACGGAGTTCCTTAGCAGACTGGGAGCCAGCGTGTTCTTGCAACGGTAGGTTTTTGAGTGCGAGTTGGCTTTGATCCATTCGTTGTCTAGGATTTCCTTGTGCCCTTTGCCTATGATTATATCCTCAAACGCGCTTTTCCAGTTGTGCCAATTGTGCTGGTTGAGCTTTACAATTTTTGACTTAGTCGAGTAATTGTCATCGGAGTCGTCCGAGTGGGGGATGTGTATGGGGTGTCCTTTGCCGTCAGCCATTGGAGAGGGTACCTAAATTCGACGTGTGTTTCTATTCAAGAGCTATATGTTCTGAACCAAGAGTTGACTCTCGCTACCATGTGAATAAACTCCAGAGTCTCTTTATTGGAGTTCAACATATATATATGTATAGATAGCTCTTGTAATAGTAAACTTTGTTCAACAAGAAAGAAGAAGGAAGAGCAGTCACGGGTTGAGTACTGAGATAACAGAGAGCGTGTACAAATACAAGATTATTGACGAGAAGGAAACAGAAATGGAGTGACAGAAATGAGACTTGAGTTATCACCTTGGTCAAGTGCACTACTAGTGGTCTTGGCAGATTGATCGTAGGAGGAGAGGTTGTGAGTAGTTGCTCCTCCTTGATTCTGATGGGATGCCAGAGATGAGTTTGTGTGCTGTACCGGGCTTCAGGCTGACTGCTTGAGGATGACAAGGATGGTGGTTGGGTGAGGGACAATTATCGAAGTGACGGAGGGAGTTGACGCAAGAGGATGTGGGGGAACACTTGTTGGGCTGACATTGGGATTGCGGCCTGGTGGGGAACTGAGTACACTCGCGGAGCCAGTTGGTATGGCTGCGCGTGGGAGCCGCGGGATCTTCAGTTGACATTAAGGGTGCCTAGGAGGCATGGTGATCCCTGGAGGGGAGGATGAGGGGAACTGATGATTGGGACCTGGATGGGGGAGAGAGGCCCTCTATTTATAGAAAATCCTGCCCTCAGGGCTGCCCCTGAGGGTCTCCCTGGTACATTGAATACAGTTCATGAGGCATTTTTGCTGGTCAGAGGAGGAGGCTGTGCAGGATCTACATGCATGTACACCCTTGCATGCATTGCTGTGCTGCATTGATACAGGTGCCCCCTGCATAAATTACTTCTGTATAGTGGTGGTTGGTCATTTGTTTGGTCCTTCATGCATTGACTTGCATATATTTCTTCTGTATACAGCCTTTTGTTTGGTGCTGCATGCAGGATCTTGCATATATTAGTTATGTATACTGCTGCAGGTTTGTTTGGTGCTGCATGCAGGGTATTGCATATATTAATTATGTATGGTTGTGCTGTATGTGGTATGTACTTGGAGGCATCCAGGGTATGTCCATGACTTTCACTGGTCTGTGACACCTGGTAGGGGTATGGGTAGGCCAGGGTTGACTTGGGCTGTATCTTCTAAACCATGAGAGATAGAGGGGTACTTTGGCTGAGTGACTAGGGGTTATTTTTGGTCTAGAATCCATTTTTGAGGTCTGTTTGATGATTGGAGCCATCCTTATACTAGAAAAGTGAGTCTGATGGCTATAGGTTAGGTTTTGGAGCACCACAACGGTGAGCTGTCCTAATTGGGACAACTCTGTAGTCGCGCGACTACAAACTCTTTCCTCCAATCTCCTCTCAATCTCTTGCCATTGCAACCAATCCCTTCTTCAAAAAACAAACCATCCCAGACTGATGGCCAAAGGACGCCCTCAAGAACTTGATTGACCGTCTCCATTTCTTGTTAGAACCTCAAGACCATCGTAATTTGATCAAACGATTGAGGAGAAAACCATGTGGCCCCATGACCCGCTGTCGGCCCGCCAAGACCCGCCTCAAGCGGCCCATCACGGGCTTGGATGTAGCATTGAGGATAGCTGACCCGACCCACCAAGACCCGCCTGCTGGTGGGTCGGGCATGGTCACTCCTCTTCTTCGCCGACCCGGCCCATGAACACCCTGAGACATACATACTTATCGACTTACATCCCCACGCCACGACGTACGGATTCGGAGTGATGTAGCACGTAAATATTCTTGTATGTATTTATGTAGCTTGGTTGTTTTTTTTTTTTTTTTTTTTCTCTCTCTCTCTCTCTCTCTCTCTCTCTCTTCAACAAAACAAGCAGCTGATCATGATGACATCATAGCTACCTACTGGCGAGCGATCTCCAGATGAGGAGCGATCCAGCTCGATAGGACACTCACTAGGGAATTCTAGGCTGATGATCAGATCGATCCCCATCTCGGCCAAGGTGACCTGGGCCGCACGCAGATCAGATTCAGGAACCATCTAAGTCATATGAAGAAGACCACTGTGGATGATCCTGACGAGGTGAATAAATTTCACGGCGTCGTACGGTGATCGAACTGACGGCCAGCCCATCCACACATCGAGCCGGACTCCTATGAATTATGAAGATCGCTCGCCAATGGGATGTTGTTGTTGATCTTATAAGCCCAGCCGGGGGGCTCATGATCATCATCTACGCACGCACGTATGATATGTTTATGTATCTATCATGTAGGCTACGTCATGCGGTCCTTGATTCCCCCAAGGCGATTCGAGGACTTTGAAATTCGTTTCTCGGAAACAAATACAGGAGGCTGACTGGATGAATGCAGTATGTATGCACAGTAGAGATACCCAGATGCATAGGTATAGAGATACATTTGTACGAGGGTAAGCATGGTAGTGTTGTTGACTCGGATCACGCCTTGGAGTGGGACTCGTGGTTCTCTCCACCCGGCCGTCGCCCGGGCCATCGGCCATCCGGTGGAGGCAGAGGCTCGGATCTGGGTGACCGGCTGCTAAATCAGTGATCGTGTCTCTTGACTGGAGCTAGCCTGGTGTCGAAGATGTTATCTATATTGAGTCGTATCGTGGTGGAGTGCTCGTGGTAAGGTAAGTGATGTATGTGTATGGCTATGGATTGAAGCTGATTGGGTGCCAGAGTAGTCATTAGATTAGTACCCCCTTCCTCAGCTCGAGTTGCCGGGCGGGGAGGCGAAGGAGCTCGAGCCAGATTGGATCATGGGTGGAATGGGTGGTGGTCAACAGCAGAGCAGACTGCCCCGACTGGTCATCAGGAATTCACTCGAAAGGAAGATCTTACACACCCACTGCCCAGGGTGATGGGCTCATCGACACTTCTGCTTCATCGAGCGAGTGTTGAATATCGAGACTCTTGACTCCTTATCCAGTCTAGGGATCTCTCTTTCCATCAACCCAATCCAATCGAGCAGTTTCGAGTTGCTCGATCTCTCTCTTTCCTCTTACACTTGTGGACATACATAATAATACTTACCTGCCCTAGTGCTACCAGCAGATCTGGATCCGATCGGGTCGAGGGGGTCCGGTCAGATCATTCCAACTTACAAGTCACACTCCACCTTCCATTTCCCATTTCCCATTTCCCGTTTCCCATTTCCCACTCCGCATTCCGATCGTTTCTTCTCCCTTGGCTGGCTGGATTGTGGATTCCATGGATGATCCTTTCGATCAGTCTCGATGCTTTGCAGTCCTACTGTCACGTTTCATACTGGGATCGATTCTTTAAACACCCATCTCAAAATTACATAATAAAACCTCGGATCAGAAGTGGGTTTAAACTGTAGCCATATACTTATAATCCGAATGTGCGTGTGTATGTGCACCAATACACTGTGCCCATACCTTCCACACCACCTTCATGACTCTCTCTCTCTCTCTCTCTCTCTCTCTCTCTCTCTCTCCCCGTAACCAACTAAATAACTGATTTCAGCCCCAGACTACTTTTTTCTCCCAGTGGTCCAACCCGCATTCTGCTTCTTCTGCTTCCTGTCCCTGTCTGCGCTCAAGTAGCAATCACCCAGTGAACTTCCATCCCCACCTCCGTCCCTCCTCCTCTCCCTCCCGAGAAGTGTCTTCCATCATCATCGATCGGATTAAAACCCCCACCGGGCCTCCACCATTGTGCTTCGGTACGTTTGGTTCCTAACCCTCAGCCTCGGCCCCAAGATGGAAGCTCAACTCACTCTCTCTTATCCTTTCCAATCTCCTCAGAAATCCCTCACGAATCCCCATCTCAATCGAAATGTCGGACCTCCCACCTTACGCCATCGTATCCAACTCCCTACCCATCTTGTCGGAGCATGAGATCGACCTCAACCGACAATCGATCGTAAGAGTCAACTCATCATCATCCTCGGATACTACTGATCACTCGCCAATCTCCGCTCTCTCGTCTTAAGGAGGTCCCAGGTACTCGAAAACCTGGTCAAACTGGCCATTACAGGAACGCTGCATTCCCCAACTTCACCACCGTCGAAACGCCTGAACGTCAATTCCCTCGTACCGAGTGTGAGTCATCTCGATCATGGTCCCGAGTCGAAGAACGAGTTGACTGACGGGGATTTTTTTTTTTTTTTTTTTTTATCCTTTGGGATTCTCGTCTTCCACCGATCCTTCTCCAACCATCATCACTCGAAATACTAAAATCGATCTCAAACCCGGTTCGGATGCTGTCGATCGTTCGAATACGTACCCGGTACGACTCTGGTCATCATCATCCACAGATGAAATATTTAACTTTGGCCTCGGAAGATCGTACCATAAACCATGCTTTGGTCATCGACCCATCAATCCTATCACTGGAGAATTAGAAAAATTTTTCGTCTGGCAATCTTACAAGGAGATCGATCGTAGAAGGACTGAGTTCGGTAGTGGTCTATTGAAGCTTCAAGCCGATGGTCTCCTCGGTCAAATCGATCGTACCGGTTGGAGCGTGGGTATTTGGACTCACAATCGACCTGGTCCGTCATGGCTTTCTTCTTTCTTCTCTTCGCTCTCCACCAGTCGCTTATCGTTCTCGTCCTGGACTTCTTGGCCCCACGATCGCCTCATCTCCCCATCAAGAGTGGCAAATTGTTTATCATGGTTGCGCAGCTTACTCACTCGTCGTCGTGTCCCTCTATGAGACACTGGGGCCCTCTGTTGTCGAGTATTGCATTAACCATTCGAACACTCGGGTCATAGTCTCATCAGCCTCTCATATTCCCGATCTCCTCAGAATCGCCGAGTCTATTCCGACCGTCAAAGTTATCATCTCTGCCGATCGCTGGCAAGACCTCCAGCCGGTTGAACCTCAGACCGTCTCAGCTGGAGATCAACGTCGTGTACTAAAGAGTTGGGGTGAACAGCTTGGGATCCGAATCTTTGATATCGAAGAGAGTAAGTCGTGAATGTGTTTCCTCTCCTCCGGTCCGAAGCCCTCTCTACTGAATCCTACCTTTCTCACTCTTTCATCTGGTCTCCTTCTCTGATCTTGCGATCAAAATCTGCCCCACACCCCTAGTCGAAGCTTTAGGTCGAGAGCATCCATCCGCTCACATTCCACCCCGCCCTTCGGATATGATCTCAATCTGTTACACATCGGGGACCACTGGGATGCCCAAGGGTGCCCTGTTACATCATAGCGCCCTCGCTACGGCCTGCGTTAGCAACTTACACAGTCAAACCTGGGTCACCGATGACGAGATGATGCTCTCTTACCTTCCCTTGAGTCACATCTACGAACGTTTCTTTGAGGCTTACGCTATCGGTCGGTAACTTGCTCTCCACTTTTTCCCCGCTCAACGACTGATTTACCATCATCGTGATTGCAGCCTTGGGTTTTCCGATCGGATACTCCTGCGGTGACAACTTGAGATTGCTGGAAGATGTTCAATTATTGAAGCCTACCATATTCCTCGGGTATAGATTGGATTCGTACTCCTTAAAACCGTACTCTTCGAGTATCTGATCAACAAATCTTTTCTCACTCGCCTAGTGTTCCCCGTGTGCTTAACCGAATTTATCAAGCCGTCATGGCTCAACTAGAAGCTCCAGGCTTCAAGGGCAAGCTGGCAAGGCGGGCGCTACAGGCAAAGTTGGAGAACTTGAAGACGACCGGATCCAACACTCACTTCTTATGGGACAGGCTGGTATTCAATAAAGTCAAACAAGCCCTCGGAGGAAGAGTGAAGGCAATCGGTTCAGGATCCGCACCGATCGCACCTGAAGTGATCTCATTCATCAGGGTGGCTTTTATCTGTCAGGTGGCCGAGGGTTATGGTTCCGTGAGTTTGAAATGGTCTTCCTGCAACACTTGTCCTCTCTCTGTCTCCCTTGATTCTTTTATTTGGTCCATGGTTGTCTCCATTGAACCCTGATTTCGAATCGGTAGACCGAAAACAGCGGTACCTGCACCAAGTGCTATCTTTTCGACCCCGATCCCAACGGGACGACTGGTCCTCCCCAAGTTGGTATGGAAATTAAGTTGGTCGACGTACCCGACATGAAGGTATGCGAATGTCATCTTAAAGACCCTCTCAAGTCTATAGTCTGGTTGGGATATCGGTTGCTCATCGCTGAGGATCACTTTCAATTTGATCATGGGATCATTAGTATTTCTCTACGGATAAGCCTTATCCAAGAGGTGAAATATGCGTTCGAGGTGGATGTTGTATTACCGGATACGTCAGTTGATCACCTTTAGTCGTGCCCATCAATCGCTGCCCCCAACTCCGAATAACAGTCGCCTAAACCATTTCGACGTTTATTTGGTGATTCTTATCAGTACAACGACGAATCAAAGACCAAAGAGTTAATAGACTCAGAAGGATGGCAGCATTCGGGCGACATTGGATTAATCGATGACAAAGGCAGAATCAAAATCATCGATCGAATCAAGAATTTACTAAAGCTCGCTCAGGGAGAATATGTCGCGCTTGAAAAAGTTGAAGGAACTTATTCTGTCAATCCGTTAATTAGTCAGATTTATGTTCACGGTGATTCTCTCAAGTCCTACTTGGTCGCCGTCGTCGTACCTGATCCCGTTGCATTTTCAGGTGTGTTAATTCTTTCCATCTTTTTTTTTATCGTCATGCCAAGTCTCAGTTTAGTTTATATTTCGACCACTTTTTCTTGAAAAAAAAACACAGATTTTGCCAACAAAGTTTCGGGTCGGGCGGTCACACCAGAAGAAGCGTGTTTATTACCCGAGGTTCGAGGTGCAATATTGCGTGAATTAGACCAGACTGCTACTTCTGCCAAGTTATTAGGGTTTGAAAGGATCAAAAACGTTCATTTGACTACTGAAGCTTTTTCAGCTGAGAACGATCTGCTCACTCCTACCTTCAAGCTGAAAAGGTTTGCCCTCCAATGCCCTGGAGAATTCTCAACTCTTTCCCACACACTCGTGCTCAAAATCTCGGTCATTGACAAGCCGAGATTAACTGATTGCTAATTCAAGTCTGTTTTTTCCATGATTTTTGTTTTTTCTAGACCGGTGGCGAAGGCCAAATTTCAAGCAGTCTGTCAAAAGCTATACGACGAACAAGATGCCAGAGGTGGTGAAAGTAAAATGAAACTTTGATTTTTTAGAACCTTACATCGACGCTTCAAAACTTGAATGGCTCAACAAAAAACTTGCTGACTGAACTTGAGAGATTACAATCACTTGGCAACTAAACAGTGTATAAAACGTATTTCTTGCCACGCTTCTATCGGGCAGTCGGCTCTTATTTGATGGTTATGCTATTATGTCATCCTTGCCCTGGCTCGCTTATATTACTTTCACCACATCGTTGTAATTTAAAAAAAAAAATAAAACACCAAAGCTACGCGATCCAAGCCTCCTTGTTTTTGCAAAAAAAAAAAAAAAAAAAAAAAAACTAGACAGACATTTTGAAATTCGCATGTCCTCCCTTTTTTTCTTAGTTCTGATATATTTGTAATATTGAAGAGAAAAAAAACTCAGCGCAATCACTCGTTATAGGTTCAGTTCCAGCATTGATACTGTTGATTTTCCTCCTAGGTTGTTGGGATATATTCATGCGGTTCACGTCGGCTATAATCAGAAATCCAAGATGCTCTATGAATTACTACTCCCTTTCGATCAAGGTTGTTGCTTAGCCAAGCAGCCGCTAGATCTTGATAGGAGGAGAGACCCGTGGGCACGTTTGAGCAAAGGGGTTCCTTGAAGGTCAATCAACTCTCCCGTATACACCATTTTCTCTCTCTCTGGTACATATGTACATACATGACAAAAACATATGGTCAGTTCAGCCACCTTCATCATCATCCTACATCTCAAGACTATTATTGATGAGAACCGGACGGGAAGTTTGACTGTTACATAAGTCTTTTTCCTCGAGCTCTGCTTGGTCAAGGCATTCGGGAGATACGTATGTACAGTGGCTAGACAAAAGTCATGGGACTGTTTGTCAAAGCGACCACACCCGGGTACTTTAAACAATGTAGATGAAGCCCTGGGTGTTGCAATCTTGCTGTTGACCATCCCATCTTCAGGCTCCCACTCCATCCGACCCATTGCCACATTGCCACCGACTCGGTTTTTCAATTTCGATGGCTGAACGCTCGATCGATTCAAAAAAAAAAAACAAACATGGTAAGTCATCCTTTTGAAATCTTATTCTTCATCTTTGATTCTGATTCACGATTTTGTTTTTTAATATTCAGTCCACTTTGGGTGATTGGTTGTTTCAGAAGATGAAGATGGTCAAACCATGGGTGGAGGGTAGAATTGCAATGGTCCGAATCCAGTTTAGAGCGATTTCAAATCAGACTAACTCAAAATTAACCTCAGACCAATATAGACTCAAGCAGCTCGAGGCACCTCAAAGCTGAACAAGAAGTACAAGACTTGAACAAGATGACCATCAGATGCCCACAGAGCTCGAATAAGAATTTATACTATCAGTTTCAAGAAAACTGTCCTGTTTTTTTTCGTAATTCTTGTCAAAATTTTCAAAGTTTCTGTCCTCTGTTTTAGTTTATTTGTCCTATCGTTTCAAGTTGTTGTCCTATATTAAAGTTTTATGTCCTACTTTTTACTATTTATGTCCTGCAATGCAATGCAAAAAAAAAAAAAAAAAAACATGTCCTTGCCATAAAAAAAAAAGGCTGTTCGGTCTTAGAATGTTTTTGTCCCAAATTTTCAGGTTTTCTGTCCGCCTGTTAATTTGGGCAGACAAGAGTTTTTTTTTGTTGGGGAAATTGAGTATAGAAAACTTGTTAAAAATTTGTTTTCTTCTCATTTCAACCAACATGTGATTTTCTCTTGCCTAAATTAAGTACAGGAAATCTTTTTACTTGAGTAATTTACATGATCAAGTAAAGCAAACCAAAAAAAAAAAAAAAAAAAAAAAAAAAAAATTCAAAGAAATAAACTTGAAAACTTGAAGGTTGATATCAGAGGTCAATGTTGGAGGTTGATGTCAGAGGTGAGAGGTGTGGTGTGAATGGGATGATGTTGGAGCCTGGAGTTCAATGTCAGAGGTGAGGGGTGTGGTGTGAAGGCCCATGCAGTCTCCTGTCTGGTTTTGGAAAAACCCAGACAGGAAACCCAATACAGGTGACCTGTCACTAGAAAAACAGAGCTAAAGATTTTGCCTGTATGTGCCTGGTTTTTGCCCCAGGCTGTCTGGCCATTTCAATATTTTGGCTGGCCAGACAGACATGTGCAACACAAAAAAACTCCAGACAGTTTTCTTTAAACTGATAGTAAGTGGTTTCCATGACTTCCAACCTAACTATCTCAACATTATCATCACCATCTCACCAAGACAATCAAAAAATCAACATTGATCAAAATTGGGTTTAATTATTTTTAGAACCTCTCAATATTAATTTTTCTTCTATGAAAATCATTCCTTTTGATCCTCACTCACACCCTCCTAAAGATGAAAAAATATAAATGGTACAGAATTTTTCAATTTTTCAATTTTTTTTTTTCCCTGCAGCATATCTTTTGAATGTTTTGTGCTTTTTAAGATTTTGTTTAAAACATTATAATTTGAAATTTTTATAAATTTTGATTGTTGTATAATTAAATTACAGATGCTGAAAGATCTAATCCCATGAGTAAATTTAAGTACATGCCTTTTTTTTTTTGGACAATAGATTTAGCTTGGAACACAGGCCTGAAAATAAACTGACTGTTTTAGGTCAGTTGGTCCCATCATTTTTGACTATCCACTGTACATGCATACATGATCCAATCTAACCTTTTTTTTTCTTTTCTTTTCTACTTTTTGGTGGGGGGGGGGGATCCAAACCTCATTTATGGGGGTGTTTTATCCTGGAGGGGGGATGGATGATGACCATCAAAAGAAAAAGATGTGAGTTGATTTGATCAGGTTCTCAGACCAGCTTGCCCTCTTTTCACATCCTTGGTCTCAATCAATCAAACCATGATGAGGAAGAGAATGTTCTCTTCAGAGTAACACTCAAGGAGTCTGGGGCCCAAAGTAGTTTTTCTTGAGCTCATTGATTTGAATCAAGTGGAAATTCTTGTGAGGAAAAGAGAGAGGTGGAAGGAGCTTGTGACAAGGAGCATTGTGAGTGGGATCAGGAGGCCAACAATAATAATTTAGGGTAAAATTGTGATATTAAACAATAAATTGGATTGATTCAATCAACTTATTCTTCCCACTCTCCTTCTCCTTCTTTTTCTTTTATTTTTTTAAAAGAAAATCTACATCTTAAGAGTTGTTTGGTCAGTTAAGTTAGTCAGTCAGTCAGTCATTGGAGGGGAAGACTTGTTCAATTGACCTAATTTCTTGAATACTTGATTCTGGTTGGTGGCAACAAGATGTAGAAAATGGAACTATCATCCCCCCTCCCTGGCGCACCATTTTCAGGTTTCAACAGTGGTGCACCATTTTTTTTTTTTTCAAGTGAAAAATTTCTCCCCCACAAGTTGGAAGACAGAAAGAAAGAAATTCCAGCCTTGTCTGTGATGTCCAATTGGGCACAGACAATTAGGTAGGATGAATCATCATGGGAAAGTTAAGAAAGGAGAGACTTTTACCACCCAAATTACAGTACTTGATTTCATAGTTTGATGATTTTGTAAAAAAAAAAAAACAAAAAAAAATCATGTTCATGAAGAAAACATGAAAAGGACATTGAAATGAGGTAAGCAATGATTTTGATGAAGAAAGCAAGAAAAAAAATTAAAATCAATAAAAAATAGCTTTCAGGAGCCCAAACTTGCATAGGGTCCCTGTTATAATCCTCATCTGGATCATCATCAACAATTATTGAAACAGAGTTCAGCTGGTTGTCCTTCTCCCACTGTTTGAAATCAAACACTTTTTCAATGAAGGCATTCTTTCTTGAAATGATGGGAAGACTTGGGATTTCATTTATTAAGATCCCATCTCCAAAGTCTCCACATCATCTGGGGTGATGAATGCATCATATGCTTGCATGTTCTCATATTCAGAAGTTTGATGGTTTGAATTGCTTCCCTGGGATTGTTGAGAATTCAAAGCTGGATCACCTTGGAGTAAGTGTAATTTCACCTGGCTCAATATTTTTTTAAATTTGAAGTCTTCATTTGGTTTCTTTCTTTTCTTTTTTTGATAGAATTAATTATTGAAGAAAGATACTCAACACCAGCTTCATGAGGGAAAATCTGAAAGACTTGTATTGCTATCTTTTTCAAAGCACTTAATTTATGGAAGATAGGAGCAGACATCCAATAATTCAATTGAAAAGATGGTAGGCCAGAATCTTCAAGACAGAAATTGAAAGGGAAGTGGGAATTTGAATAATTATTGATTGATTTTTGAAGTGATAATCCCTCAAATCTATTACAATCCCAATTTTTGGCAAGTTAAAGTATCATTTTACCAATTTAAGCTAGTGAGTGTTTTGGAGATACTGCCATCAAAAAATTTGATGGATGAAGAAAGACAGCAATTATTTAGATATTATCTTGAAAATCAAAAGAGGACTTGTAGAGTACATTTAGTGAATTTCTCCTGAAGTCCTCAAATCATAAGGATACTTCAAAAGCTTTTATGAATTTTTAAGTATTAAGAAGCTCTTTCCAAACATCTTCCAAGTTTGTGTCACGTCCTTCTAAATGACCTATTGCAGTCACTACTGGATTGAGAATTCAAACCATAACAGCATTTTCAGTAAATTTATCATGATTTCCAATGATTTTCAAGACACTCTTACTTCTGGATGGAGCATCCACCACAGGGTTCTCCATCATTTCCATGAAAAAATTGAATTCACCTTCATTCTCTTGAACCTGCAAGCATACTTTGGCCATTGAGTACCAAGGTGTTTCACAGAGGGTTTGAAGACCATGACTGATACTATTTTCAACCCACCATTATGAGAGATGCTCACACCAGAGTCCAGAATTAGTCAAGTAGTTGACTAGAGTCTTGTTCCCTTTTATGAATTCTTGCATGATAGGATAATTTAAGAATTTTTGGCTATCAAATTAAAAACAATTTTGAGAATGTTTGGATGCTCAGCATTTAAATTGTCTTGAAACTTGAACATAACTTAGGGAGAATCTGTGACAAAATTAGAAATTTCCATTTTTCCAAAGAAGAAGAAATTTGAATTTAAGGAAGCAAGAATCAGGGGAAAAGTTTAAGAATAAGTCTTCAAAACAAATTAATTAATTTTTTTTCTTCAATTGATAAATTAATATCTTGTTTATATCAATAAAAATTAAAAGGTCAGTGTTAAATTTGCATACCAACACAACCCATTCATGACTCAAAATGGGTTGTGTGGCGGGGTTCCCAACTCATCTGAGTCATGAACAGCCATTTGCAACCTGCAGAGTCTTGAATGGCCATTAACAACTTGACATGGATTGTGAGTGGCCGTTTGAAACCCATCTGAGTTGTGAACAGCTGTTTGCAGCCCATTAAAAACTTTTCACAGACCATTCACAACCATTCACAACCCGTTCACAACTCCAGGGTTGTGATTTTTGTGAGCAAAAAAAAAAAGTAAAAGAATTAAAAGAATTAAGATGAATAAAAATAAATGAAAAACTTAACAAAAAACAAAAAAAAAAAAACAAAAAAAAACCACCAAAAAAAGTTTTTTAAAAAAAAATAAAAAAATTGAAAAAAAAAAAAAATTGAAAAAATTGAAAAAAAAAAAATAAAAAACATTAAAAATTAAAAACAAATTAAAAAAAAGTGAAAATCTCACAACTCCAGTTCCATTAATGCACATTCATTTCCCTTTGAATAAATAAAAATAAACAATCAAAAAATCTACAAAATCAAACAATTGTGCCTGAAAAATTGCAAAAATCAAAATGGGTAAATAAAAATTAAAAGAAACAATGTACATAAAATACAACCCTGAAGCAATATAATATTTGAATAAAATACAATAAAAACACCTCAATGAACTATCCACAAGTCAAATACACCAAAAAAAAAACAAGTTAAACTTGTGTTAAGCCAATACCATCATGAGAAGTAGAAAGACTTCTTATGATGGGATCAGCCCAACAAAAGTTGAACTTATTTTGTTGGGCTAGTGCTAAACTAAATCAGCCCCACCCAAAAAAGGGCTAGTCCATTGAGGTGGACTTAATACAAGTTGGCCTCAATGGACTAGCCTTAAAGTAAAAATGCCAAACAAAAAAAAGTTCAACTTGTGTTAAGCTTATCCCATCATAAGAAGTCTTAAACCACCTCAATGGAATAGCCCTGAAATCAAAATTATCAAAAAAAAAAAACAATTTAAACTTGTGTTAAGCTGATCCCATCATAAGAAGAAAAAATAATCCTTATGATGGGATCAGCCCAACACAAGTTAAACTGAATTACCAATAAAATCTCATTAAAAAAACTCAAAACCATGATTTTAACACATAAAAATCAACATAATGATGTTCAAAATATGATAACCCTTTATATCAATAGAATTGAAATATCAGCATCAGAAATAAATCCTAGACTAAACCCAAATGAAGAAATAAAAACCTCAAATGATGAAACTATATGATGATTATAAATTGGAATACAAATCCAGTTTATATTTGAGATTATTAACCCAACCAGATGCTTTCTTTGAAGTAAAAGAAGATGTCTTTGATACAATGGGATGGATTGGAACCATATCTCCCTCAAGTATTAAATGAAACCAGTGGTTATTGTTGACAAAGCAAATGAACATGGTATTTGAGGGTTCTTTTAAACCCATTTCAATAGGAGTAAAAGTAAAACATGAAGCCAAGGAGATGAAAAAAGTTGGCCTTCCATGAGTGACTTCTATGATTTGGCCCATATCCAACTTTGCAAGCCATTTTGAAGAGAAAATATTTTCATTGATGTCTTTAACATCAAGTTTCTTTTAAATCTTTTCAACCTCATTGATACCACCAAGTATGTTAGCATAGAATGCCTTATGTTTCCTCAATTTTTCAATCATTTCCCTTTTCACTTGAAACCATCCACTTTCATTGTACCCAAGTGATTTGGAAATGACTCTAAATCCACAATTCCCATTGCCAACAGGATCCCAAAGCTCACCCAAGAACTTTTGTAAGTTCTCATGTATTTGATTGAGGTATTTAATTTTTTTTTTTGATGATCAAAACCTAATTAGAAAACATTCAAATCACATTAATGAAAGCAAGACGCACCAAATATGAGCTTATGGTTTAATTCTCCACTTCTTCTTCCTCAGAAGAGTATTCTGATGAGAAATGCTGGGGGGCTAATTCAATTTCAGTCTCTTCCTTTGAGCTATGAGATTCAGATTCTAAACCTAAGGAATTTTAATATAATCATCATTTCTCATTGGTTCATTAAACCATAAAAATGAAAACTCCTCAAAATAAAAGAATTACTATTTTTGGTCTTCCTGGTCCCCTTCCAACCCTTTTTTACCTCTTAAGTTCCCTATCCACATGCTCAAATCTTGAAAGCTCACAATGGGTGTCTTTCAATTTGGTTCCACTGCAGCTGGAACGTAAGACCTTTGGCTCAAGCCTTGTCTTGGAAACCAAAGTGATTGCATTCTTCACCAGTTTTTTTAAAATCTGCACTTTAAATTATTCAGGTTGTCCCATAAGAATTGAACTGAGCTTTTGAAAAAAATTGAGATGAGTCAAGCACAGGATCCATTTCAAGCTTTCAAAAATCAAAATAAGCACTCATTAGTAAACTCATTGACCATTAGTAAACCAAATAGTAATTGAAAGCCCTCATCAAAAAGAAATTCAAACAATCCAACAATCCAACTTACTAGACTAGAAGGGTTATAGTCTAACCTCCACTGAGGATGAAAATCCTCAGGCACAATGGATCATCTTGATGCTAGTATTTCACCTAAGATGTGGAAACAGGACAAGCCCATTGTCTTGGAATATGACTTTGAGCACACCTTGCCATCATGATTGCACTTTACCTTCTTGAACTGTTCCCCAATGAGTTTGATTGCCTAAATTGACAATTTTTAACCCAAAGGTAAAAGTTCTTTTGGAATAAAATTTCCTAACTTCATTTCATAGTTTTTAAGCAAAAAATTCACTGATTTGATTTAGATATCAATGGTTCCTTCCAGGTATTTTCACACATCAAAAATGTTCCCCAAAGATCCCACAAGTGATTTTTTGAAAGTAGCATGGGCCGCTCCTACCCAAGACTTTCTTTTATCTCCAAAGTCAAGGTTAACACAATTCCACGCCATTAAAAACTTCTCTTTGATAGGGAAGATCTTTTTTCCCATATAATTGAGCACATCCTCATTGTCTTTCAAGATCAACTGTATCACAGTTTCAAATTAAGCAATCCCAGCAGAGATGAACAGAAGAAGCAATAAATTGGCCTACTCTGAGTTATGCATCATTGAATTCTGCCTCCCCCTTGGTTTTAGAGGCCGCATAATTTTCCCAATGTTTCCTTCCAGGTTTTTCCAAACATCCAAAGTTTTCCCCAAAGATCCCTCAAGTAATTGTTATAAAATAGCATGGGCCACTTCTAACCAAGACATTGTTTTATTTCCAAATTCCAGCTTGACAAAATTCCATGCCATCACAAACATATCTTTGATAGGGAAAATATTCTTTTACATATACTTGAGTACATCCTTGCAGTCTTTCAAGAAGCACTGTATAAAAGTTTCAACATAAGCAATCCTAGAAGAGATGAACAGAAGGAGCAATAAATTGGCCCACTCTGAGTTCTGCTCCCCCTTAGTTTTAAAGGCCCCATAATTTGCCCACAGAGACATGAAACTTTGCTATACTTCATTTCCATTACTGAAGCAAAATTTTCAATTTGCTTTAATATTTTTAGACAATGGCCAAGAGCACAACACTCTGGATGAATCAGGGAAACCATGTTTAATTGCACAAATGAGAGATTTTCCAGTGTTGGTCACAAAGACTTTTGGAAGCCTCCCTGGATTACAAGCAAACTCCTTTAGTTCATTCAATTCCCAACTGTAGAACTAAAATTTTACTTTTTCATAAAAAAAAGCCTTTGGAAAAGTTTTCCTGTTGGCTGCCATTCCTACAACATACAATAGAGGGATGTTGTACCTATTTTTTTATAAGTACAATCCAACAAAGCAATATGATGAAATTTTTTGCAAAGTTTTATAGACTGAGGATGATCAAAGAACAGGGTTTCTAAGTGACCCTCTCCACCCAGTTTTGACCTGGAAACCCACTGCATTTCTCGGAGAATTTTAAATATCACATCCATAACACCTTTCCCCTTGAGTTCAGCTTCCCTAAATTTTTGCTTAGTGTTAAAGATTGTTCTATCCTCAATGTATTCTCCACAATCAATCTTTCTAAATTTAATTTCAATTTGAACTGTATTGAGCCCATCTTTCATCCCTTCCTTAAGTTGGTCCAAGGATAAACCAGAGATTCTCCTCAGTTGAGGATGCACTGAGGGTTCTGAAGATGGTTGATGATTGTGTTGGTCATTTATAATGGAGAGGCGCCACATGGGATCTGCCACTTTGAAACTTGCATGTACCATGAATTGACAGCCAAACTTCCTTGTGTTATTTTTCCTTTGCCTTTTGGTGAGCAATGGCCCTTCATATATGCCATATTGGTCACAGGCTAGGTCAAGGTATTTATCTATTTTTGACTTGAATGTCATGAATGTGTAGCCATGCATGGCTGCCCATTTTTGAAAATAGTTCTTGGCTTCTTTCATACTAGGAAAGGATCTCACAGGAGGAGGGCCAAGGGGTTCTGGAACCTCATAGTTAAATATTTACATAGTTACAGCCACCATTTTTACATTAGTATTTATCAAGCCAAATCATTCTAAGTCAAATGGCATATGAAATGTGACCCACCAGCTTGAGTCAATTCCAGTTTTGAAACATCTTGTTTTTCAATTGTAACCCTAGATGAGGATGCAATTGGGGATTCCAATGTTTTATTTCCCAAATTTCAGCTTGCTACTATTTACAGAGCAACCTGTCAAATTAACAAAAATAAAAAATAAAAATAAATAAATAAAGTATTAAGAATTAGTGGGAAATCCATAAATATTATTGCAGAAATAGATTCCCCACCCAAAATAAGGTAGGTTCACTCACTGACCCCACCCTTGAAATATAACTCCTTCATATTTTAATGAATTAAATAAGAATTGACCAAAAGGCCAAGGCACCAATATGGCACCTTTTGGCCAATTTAATATTTCACATATGTTGTCATGTATAGGTTTCACACCTAAAATTCACTCAGAATTGAGGTGTTGTGTATATTTCAGGGGTTAAACATGGAAATGTGTTATGTCACAATTCCCGCGCGCAGTCCCACGTCCCTACACAACCCCTACGTAGCTGTAGCATCACATTCCCGCTTAAAGAAGTCCTGCGCGCAGCATATTTTGCCACGCACGCAGGGGATCCTACCCCGCAGGCATCTGAGTGGACTGATCCCCTTGTCAGGATCAGTTGTGACAAATCTGACAGCAGGTACTGCTCACAGGAGCTACAACCTAGTAGGGTTTACCTAGCATATGTAATAATGTGAAATATGCATTTTAAATGGTATAAAAAGCTTAAAACTCAAATAAAAATATGATATAATTAATTTTAAAGTATTTGAAAAAATAAATCAAATATTGAAGGTCACCACAAAACAAAGAGATCCCAATCTTTGAAGACAACAAAACACTACAAGGAGTGGCCGTAAAAATTATTAAAATTTACCTACGTGCTCAGAAAATGATGGAAAATCAATGAGTATCCACATCTGTCTACTTCAAACCAATTTTAATAGTAAAAATGAAGGATAAGTGAAGAATGATCAGAATTACACCATTAAAACATTAACAGATCCTATGGCTAAAATAGTACAGATATCCAGCAGATCTAAGGACAGCTGATTGACAGAACCAAGTGGACGTGCTAAAATTCACCTGACTGGCTTACCAGTCTCAGGACATGAGCAGAACCCTCTCTATGTGCCCTGAGAAGCTCATCATAAACCCAAAAGATATTCATACAGACCTCTTTGGATCCATTATTTCCCATCAGTTTTACCAGGAATTTATTATTATAAATCAGGCGCCATGTCATTGTTAATCAAATGCTTATGAAGAGATAAGCAAGTGATTTATTACTTAGTCTGAAGTATTATTATTATTTCCCAAAACCAATCAACCTGATTAATGAAAGTTTAGTCTTTCAATCAACCCCATTTGCCCTGAAACCCTTTACCTGAATCTTTTCAGGCTTTTCTGTGGATTATTGACTCAGAGTGAGTGTTTAACTTCCTTCCTTGGCCATTTTTCTGTTTTTGCCGGCCATACCTGTCAGCTTGCTACTATGTACAGAGAAACCTGTCATAGAAACACAAAACTATAAAAAATAAGAATATCTAAATTAACAAAAGAAGGGGTGAGAAATCCATAAATATTATTAAAGAAATTGATTACTCACCCAAAATTAGGTAGGGTCACTCACTGACCCCACCCTTGAAATCCAAGTCCTTACATTTTTAAAATAATTAAAAAGAAAAGTACTAAAAATTACAACACCAGTATGGCACCTTTTTGCCATTTTAACATTTCACATGTGTTGTCACGTATAGGTTTTACACCTAAAATTCATTCAGAATTGAGGTGTTGTGTATATTTTAGGAGTTACAGGCGGAAATGTGTTATGCCACAATTCCCGCGCGCAGCCCTGCATCATTACATACCCCTACGTACTCATAGTAGCAGTTTCCCGCGTACTAGAGACCCGCGCACAGCTAATTCTGCCAGGCACGCAGCGGATCCCACCCCGCGCACATCTGAACTAACTGATCGCCGTGCCTGGATCCGTTGTGACTAATCTGACAACCAGGTACTGCTCAAAAGAGCTACAACCTAATTAGGGTTGCCTGGCATATGTAACAAGTTGACATATGCATTAGTAATAATCTAAAAAGATCAAAAATTAATTAAAATTAATAAAAATTAAGTTTAGAACATTTTTTTAATTATAAATTAAAGATCAAGGATTACCACGTAAATAATTGACTCTGATCTTTGAAGATCACAAAACACTACAAGGAGTGTTCATAAAAATTATTAAAAATTATCTACGTGATCAACAGATGATGGAAAATTAGTAAACGTTCACATCTGTTCACTTTAAAGCAATACTAATTGTACAAATGAAGGATGAGTGCAGAATGATCAAATTTATGCCATAATAGATTTACAGATCCTGTGGCTAAAATAGTACAAAAATCCAGCAGATCTAAGATCAGCTGATTTTCAGCACCAAGTGGACGTGCTAATCTTGCTATGACTGGCTTGCCAGCCTCGGCCAATTAGCAGAACTCTCTCTATGCGCCCTGAGAAGCTCAAAATCACCACAAAAAGGTATTTATACAGACCTCTTTGGATCCATTATTCCATCATCAGTTTACCAGGAATTATTATTATCAATCAGACACCGTGTCATTGTTAGTCAAATGCTTATGAAGAATCTAAGAAAGTGATTTATGACCAATTCTGTAGTATTATTATTTATTTCTTAAAACCAATCAAACCTGGAAGTTTAGTCAAGCAATCCACCCCATCTGCTCTGAAACCCTTCCTATTATTGCAGGATTTTCGTGATAAAGTGCTCAGAGTGAGTGTTTCCCTTCCTGTCTAGGCCAGTGTGCTGTTATGCCCAGCCATTAGTGGAATAAGCCCTTTCTAAGGCACCCATCTTCATTCCAAGGTTCTTAAACTTACTAAGGAGGCCCCTTGAAGAGAGGTTGCTTTGTCTGTAAAGACCCCCAGTAGTATAATACTGTGGCCCCTCTTTTATATAAATATTGAAAACCTTTTATTAACAAACCAATTAAAACTTGCGAATGCTCTTATTATATTATTTATTTGAGCCTCTAAGTGTTTATTTTTGGAATAATAATAATTATTATTATTCCAGTATTTTTATCACTCTCTGTAGCTAAAGGACTGCAAGGTTCCTGGTATCAGAGAGCTGACAATACCAGTGGATAAGTCCTTATAAGGCACCCTTTATTCATTCAAAGGTTCTTAAACTGCCTAAGGAGGCCCCTTGAAGAGAGGTTGTCTGTCTGTAAAGATCCCCAGTAGTATAATACTGTGGCCCCTCTTTTTATAAGAAATTGAAAACCCTTCTAACAAACCAATTAAACCTTGCACCAGCTCTTAAAATATTTATTATGGGTAATTTTAAATTTACGGCTCCAGCCGTGAGGGAGCCGTGTAGGGCCCCACACAACCTGTGGGAGTTGTGTAGGGCCCCTCAACGTGTGAGGGCCCATACACTACTCCATATAACTTATAACTTATTATTTATTAATTATTATTGTTTATTATAAAAGAAATAAAAGAAATAAAAGAAATAAAAAATAAAAAATAAATAAAAATAAAAATAAAATAAAATAGATAAAATAAATGAAATAAATAAATTAAATAAATGAAATAAAAGAAATAAAAAGTTGTTTAGAATGCCACACAACTCAAATGGGATGTGTAGCATGAAACACTGCCCATTTGAGCCGTGTAGCTTGCCACAAGGCTCAAATGGGCCGTTTAGCTTCCCACACGGCTCAAATAAGCCGTGTAGGGTGCCACAAGACTCAAAGAACCGTGTACAGAGATGTGTACACGGCTCAATGAGCCGTGAATTTAACATTTACCATTTATTATTTGAGATCTATAAGTGTTTATTTTTGGAATATCATTATTCCAGCATTTTTATCACTCTCTGCAGCTAAAGGACTGCAAGGTTCCTGGTATCAGAGAGCTGACACCAAATGCCTACTCAAATCAATAGATTCTTCCAAAGCTTTGTTAACAAAACTTCAAATTAAGTCCTTTAACAAAGCCATGTTGAAAACAGGGGGGCTTGGGCTTGCCATTGTTCTCATAATGCAAAAAGAATCCCAAGTCAATTTATTATTCAATCCAACTGTTTCAAAAACTCTAAAGTCTGCTCAATTTTGGGTTTAGAAAAATAAAATTATTTGACAAGCAAGTGATGTGTACAGTTTGTGAAAAGTCTTTGTGTTGCCAATAGGCAGAATGTGATCCAAGTTCTTTTTGTGGTCCAAAAATAGTCCCACAATGTATGCCACATCCCCAAATGTGTTTTGAAGGCCCTCAAATGTGGTTCAGTGGCGCCTAGGTACCCCTAATTTCCCCCTGAAATGGCCCATTTGGGGCTATTATGCCCAAAATGGGCCAAAAGTTGCAGGGAAGATATGTGCAACCCCATTCACAATTCACACATCCCCTGGGGGGTTGCAAACTAACTTTTTGAAGCCCAGATTGTTCGCAAACTGCCTGTTTGCAACCCAAATTGGTTTCAAACAATTAGTTTGCAACCCCCCTGGGGCTGCACAAGTTGTAAACAACTTTGCTTGTGGCTTGTTGAGTTTTGAACCTGCGTTCACAACTCATATGGATTGCAAATGGCATTTCATTCCCATTTGCAACCTGGGGCCATGAATTTAAAAGAAAAAATGAAAATAAAAAGTCATTGGTGATTCCAAATGAAAATAAAAAGTTATGGGTGATTTTTAAATCAGTCAACTGGAGTGGGGACTAGATCATGGGATTTCAATACCAGAAAAAAGGAAAACTGGGGTTCATCTACATTTTTTTGAATTTTCTAGGTGACATGGCTTTGCCAAAAAGTCCCATGACTTTTGCAAAACCACTTGAAATCTTCCTGAAATAACCTATATGTTTGATTTGTCAGGTCTCTATACCTATCTTCTCTTCAATTCCAGAGCCCTTGGAAAGTACCCAGTCAGGATTTGTTTTGTTGTTATTTTATTTTATTTTATTCTAGGGATTTAGGTTTTTCACACCCCCAAACCTGAAAGAACGTGGTTTGGACATCCCCACAATGTCCTGCAACATCTCCCATCCACATGGTAAACCTGGAAAAAACTTGGTTTTTGGGGGTCTTCAAAAAAAAGGAAAAATACTGGGGAATAGGGGGGCAGCTCAAACCCCTGTAGAAAAAATTTGAAGAATTTTGGCCATTTTTAAGGCATTCAAAATTTCCCTCAAAAAACTGGAAAAAAAAACACTCCACCTCTCAAATATTTTCACATTTTTTTTTGATCACTTTGGAAAATCTAAGGAGAAAGAAAGTGTCCAAATATGGCAGGCCGTTCAATTATAATTTTTTCAGAATTTTAGTACTTCACTTTCCCCCCAGAAAATGGGATTTACATAAAAAATGAGACATTATTTTCAATTATTTTTTTGTTATTTTTCCACAAGATTTTCCTAATGTTCAGTTTGCAGTATTTTAGTGGGCATTTTGAAGGGCCCAAAAAAATCATGTGGGGTTTTTTTGTAGCTTATTGTCTCCCAAAGGATTCATAATTGAAAACACAAAAGTGTTTTTTTGATCTAAATCAATGAGTAAAAAACAAATTATTAAAAACTGAGTGAGAAAAAAACAGACAAATGATTCAATCAAGATTAATTTGTACTGATTTATTATTTTTACTACAAGGAAAAAAAATCTTCAAACAAAGGTCCAAGTTATTATGAATCAAATCTTCCCATTTGTGTGATTCCTTGATAGCAAAAGCCTTCCAAAGGGGATATAATTGGGGAGCTGGCCACAGTTCAGAATTATAGTGAAAAGAAACTATGTGCTGAATATCTTCCAAAATAATTAAACATATGGGAGATGCTTTAGAATTGGCGGTTGGAGGTGAATTGATTGGCAAATAAGTTTATGGCATCAACTTAGATAAATGTACCACTGGCCTTTTGTATGTATCTGCAAGAAGGAAACCATGGAAAGGTAATTTAATCAAGTAATTTTGAGGGGCAGGTCCAGAAGTGTGGTTGAGATGTTTTCTTGCTTTGTCAAAATTTTGATCCCAGACTTGATCCATGAAGTTTTCATCCTTGAAGATAGAGTTGGATTCCATTTCCTTGATCATTTCCTGATGTATTGAGCTTCAATCTTCAGATTTATTGCCCAAATGAACTTCTACTGATCTAAAACCACAGTTCCCATCACCCATCACATCTTGAACATGTGAAATTTGGGTATGGCTTTCTTTTGGAAAGTTAAATTTTTGTATTGAGACTAAGGAAAAAAAGATCAGTATTATTTAAGATGAAATGGAAAAAAAAATAATACTGACTTTATCAACAGCCACCACTTCAAAATTAACAGAAGATGAATAAGAAAATGTTGTGACCTTCATCCCAAAAAAAAAAAGGGGTTAATAAGTAAACCATAAAGCAAGATTAATTCAGAAATTTATTCAAATTTTCTATTTCAGAGGCTGTGGCTGTGGGAGTAAAGATTGGATTCCCTGGAGGCCTATAAGCATCTTCATCTTCATCTTGTTTCTTTCTTCTCTTGATCCTCTTCAAAGTGCCAGGACTCAAACTCTGTGAAACAACCCTCTTATTGATGATGGTTCCTGACCTTTGAGTGACAAATGAAAATATGAAAATCAATGGAAACTAGAAAA
This sequence comes from Puccinia polysora, assembly GCA_025617555.3. NCBI lineage: Eukaryota > Fungi > Basidiomycota > Pucciniomycetes > Pucciniales > Pucciniaceae > Puccinia > Puccinia polysora. The sequence goes on along the minus strand of CM062614.1, from coordinate 11,306,912 downwards.
AAAATCCTGATCCCCCCCAACCAAAAATAAAATTACTAACTGTCTTTATTATATCCAATTCTTCAAGATCTTTGAGTTCTTCTCCACCCAATTCCTCTTCTGTTATAAACTCATCCTGTTCACAATGCAATTTTAACCTAATTACAAACAAAAAAAAACACCTCTTCCTCTGATTCTGGTTTATTTTTTCCCTTGCCCTTTTCATGGTCTTCCTTTCCTTTCCTTTTCCTCAGAGTCTGAAATTAGAGAAAACCAATTTCCAACCATATGCTGGTAAAATCAATCCAACAGATAGGGATAAAAAAACTGCAAAAATAAAAAACTTACCATTGGATTAAGCACTTGTTGCTTCCTTGGTCTTCCTCTTCTCTTAGGTACTTCAACATATTCAAATCCAGATGGATCCCCCTTAGATGAAAGCTGAGAAAATCTTTTGCTTTTATTGTGGTCTCCTTTTTTTCTTTCACAAATTTTCCTTTCTTCCTTTGATAGGTTTTCTTGAATGGGAGTCAGTTGATACTTCCCTTTTAACAGTTTCATCATTTCTCCAAGGTAAAAATGTTGTTCTCCTGGGTGCAATTTCAGGAATTCTTCAAAGAGTTCATTCTCCCCTGTATGTTGGTTGATTGGGAAGGTGATTCATGAGATGATTGAGAAGTTTGGCATGAACCCTTCTCAGAAAGCTATGGATAATTTCAAAATAAAAGAAAACACTTCAGAAATCTATGTTAGAATTATTTTTTTCTCCAAGAAAAGAAAACATACTGCAATAGGAGGGTTGAAATGCCACTGGGGATGAAAATCATCAAGCAAAAATTGTTGCTTCTTGCAATTTGCCTTATTCACTTGGTTTACAAAACAAATCCCCATGAAAGAAGAGTAATCACAATCAGGACAGGTGGTTGATTTTTCTTCTGAAATGTGAAAGGAATGCACAATCTTGAGAGCATAGTGGCTTATTTTTCCTGACAGGTGTTCAAGACAATATGGGAGACCAATCAAGTTATTGAATTCTTGCTGAGAATTTTCAATGGCAGTTTCATGGATTTAAATTGAAACTGAATGATATATTTTGTGAACTACATCAGAGAAGGAACCAGAAGAAGTTTTGGAAAATAATTTGATATAAGCGTGAAGCCCTTCTATTCTAGATGTGCTTGTATTTAAAAAATGCAGCTGCTTGTTTGCAGAATATGAAAAAAAAAATATTTTTAGAGCATGCCAGTTGTAAATAAAGTAGTCAGAAGTAGGGGGATTCCAGAATACAGTCAGTTTGGTAAAATTATCTTGATAAGAATTTTCAGATTTGGGTTTGACCAGCATATTCCAATGTTTTCTGAATATCATCCATTCTTCTTCAGATTTAAAGTGTTTTCTACAATGTGTTTGAATGTTTTTTAAGATATGCCATACACAGAGTGAATAATGAGAGTTGGGAAATAAAGTTTTAATGGACTAAATCAGGGCTGGCTCTTTGTCAGTTGCAATGACTATGGGTTCTTCATGTTCTAATAATTTATGAAGTTGTTGGAGAGCCCATTTATAGTCTTCCTTTCTTTCTGGCAAGAGGACAAAGAAACCAACAGATAATGTTCTAACACAATTTTTTACCCCAACAATGTGAAGAAGATGCATGGAACATTTGTTGGTTTTATAGGTACAGTCCATCATTAATACTGGTGGAAAAAGTTTGATTAATTTGACAGAATCTGGGTGAGAAATGAATAAAGAACTAATATTTCAATTTTGATTATTGATTTCATATGTGAAAAAGATTTTCTTAATCCCATTATTAAAACTTCTATGGGTGATTTTCCTTGAAGTTTTTCTTTTGTGATTTTTGATCTTTTTTCATAGATTGTACTAAGGGCTGTGTGAACAGGAGAATTGCAGGACTGCATTAAAGAATTAAGAATTTTCAGGGGAGGAACCCCAGATTTGGTTAAAAAATTGACCATATCCTCTTGATCAACCTGAATAATTCTTTCAACTGGATGGGTGGATGGATCAGTTGATGGTGGATGATTGTGATCAGGGCATTGGATTTTTATTTCCCCAAGAGCAGACTTTTTGTAAAAGCTCCCAGAGAATTTGAAGGGAAAGTTTGTTTTTCTAGTTGATGAAAGTCTTTTGCTATCCAAATTGGTTTTATATTCCCCAGATTTGTCTCATTGGTAATTATATCTTTGCTCTTTAGTATTGAAGACTTTGGTGGAAATGGCATATCCATGGGATTCAGCCCACTCTTGAACAGCATCCACAAGGTCCCTCTTTGAATGATATGATAATTCAGGTGGAGGAGCCAAAGGGGTGGAATCATGGTGGTAATATAAATCAATTGAAGCAGTATAAGGAGAAGCAGCAGAGGCAGATAGTGGAGCAGAAGAAGAAGAATCAGAGGAAGATAGTAAAAGTGGGTTGATGTGTTGTTCATACATTTTTTGTTTGGGATTTGGATTTTGAGATTTTTTTTTTATGAAGACTTGATTTTTATTTTTTATTTTTGATTGAATTTTTGGATTCAGGGGGGTCTATTTAGTTGGGGTGGAGTTTGGAATTTGATTGTTTGAATTTTTTTGAGTAGTGATGTATGATTGGTTAATTGGTTTTGAGTTGTGATGATTGTTGATGGTGGTGATGATGGTGTGGTGTGGAGTGGATTCTGAATTTTGACAGGTGATGTTTTGGTTGAGGAGAGGATTAGAACTCCCCAAGAGGTGAGGAGGAGGCAGGAAATCATTCAAAATCATATTGAATATCAGATTATTCATATAGAACAGCCCAAAAATGCGGACCTACCCCAAGAAGGGGTTTAAACATGGTATTTTGAGGTCAGACATTTGAGAGACAAAGAAAGGTCCAAAAATATGAAAAAAAAAACTTTTTTTTCATTTGGAGTGCATTTTGAAACTTTAAACTCACTTTGTCCATAAAAAGAATTAAAATAGTATCAGAAATTGCTTCAAAACGCACCCCAAAACTGACACTTCCCATTATTGTTGTAGATGCATTGATTTTTTTGGGGGTGAATAATTGATCCTCAAAATCACCCAATTTTTTTTTTTGAGCCTTTAAAATTTACACTAAAATACTGAAAACTGAAAATTTGGAGAATCTCATGGAAAAATAACAAAAAAAAATTGAAAATAATTGAAAATAATGTCTCAGTTTTTATGTAAATCCCATTTTCTGGCGGGAAAGTGAAGTACTAAAATTCTGAGAAAATTATAATTGAATGGCCTGCCATATTTGAAAACTTTCTGTTTCTTCAGATTTTTCAAAATGATCATGAAAAAAAAATTAAAAATGTGAAAACATTTGTGATGTCAAGCATTTTTTTTTCAGTTTTTTGGGGGCAATTTTGAAGGCCTTAAAAATGGCAAAAATTCCTAGGATTTATTCTACAAGGGTTTGAGATGCCTCCCTATCCCCCCATTTTTTTATTTTTTTTTGAGAACCCCCAAAAACTGTGTTTTTTCCAGGTTTACCGCATGGGTGGGGGAGGTTGCAGGACATTTTTGGGATGTCCAAATCATGCATTTTCCAGGTTTGGGGGCGTGAAAAACTTAACACCCTTTATTTTCTTTTATTTTATTTTTTGTACCAAGAAATAATAAGAGGTGTGGTGATATATCTAAATCTTCATTGGCATGTACCTTTCTGATCACCTTCAATTTAAAAAAAGTTTCCATATGTTCTTTCAGTGCTTCTCTGCTTCTGGGGCTTTCTGGGAAAGTATTTTTCCTGAGAGCTGGAGGTTAAGGTCAGTATATTTTCAAATTTATTTAAAATTCATGTCCAATAATGGACCCAAAGGCTCATAAACTGTTGAAAAAGCTTCTTTCTGCTTAAATCATAACTTAAATAGATCATTTTTCTCCCCTTCTTTCAAGGAAGAACTTATCTTTGAGTCTTGTATGAGTCCTTTGTCAAAAATTTCTCTGGAAATGTTTTTCATTTAATCTTCACTGAACTCAATCAAATAAAAACTCTCACTTTCTCCAATGGTAAAGGATGAAGAATGTTTGCTATGAAACATGTTGAAAAAATATTTCTTCATATAATCATTACCAATGATGAATCAATAAATTGGTTTTATCAATCACTAAAAACTTAATTACTAGAACTAGCTCCTTGAAAAATAACCTGGCCTTGACAACTCCTAGGGGTATCAGAGAACCAGAGAAAATGTGAAGGCCCACTGTTGGTAATTCAAGCAGGTGATCTTTCCATTCTGGATAGAATTTTTCTAAATATGTTTTCCTTACTATGGAATTTCAAGCACCATAATCCAAGAGGACTCTACACAATTTACTGTATAATAAAATAATTACACAATAATTTGATTTATTTACAGAATTTATGCATCCTACAACCAAATCATCTTCCTCTCCTCCACTGTGATCAGTATCAGACTCATAGGCGGTTTTGACCTTTCCACCTTATCCTGCTTCAATATTATTTACTGATGTAAATTTATGGGGAAAAGTCCTGGAAATTTTCCATGTCTTTCCACATTTATAACAAGAAAGATCATTTATTTGAGGGTTTGTTTTCAAGGGAACTTTAAATTTTCTGGCTTTCTCTATAGAACCTTCTCCGAGTGCATATTGCTTCTTCTTTCCCAAGGATGTATCTTCTATAATTTATTCCGGTATATTGATCAATTTTGAGGAGTTCTATTATTTTTCATACTTTTCTTTAATTCAAATGAGACTTCCCCATCCATCAAGGTTATTTATTTGAATTTAATACTATCCTGGTCAAAGTAAGGGTAAAATTCTCTAAGTCTCTTCTTCTTTCTTGTTACCCATGTTTCTGGTGACGTGACACCTGCTATGAAATTATCATTGTTGAATGCAGTCAAGTTTTCCTTCTTCCAATTTGAGGTACCAAACTTCAAATTTATTTTTTTTGAAAAAATTTGCAGTCTTGAACTCCCACAGAGCTCCTCCTATCTCTATACCAATCTGATGCTATACCATTAAACAGAATACACAATATAGTAGTAATTAAAGTTTCAGGTAGCCCTGTTTTGTCCCTCAGGTTTTCAATCTATGAAATAAATTAAGAATGATCATATTCACCTTCTCTAGAAAAATCAGGCCATTCATTGATCTTATGTAATCCTTGTAATATCTGATTAAAAACTTCATGCTTACTAGACTCCCAACTCAAATCATTTTGTTCTTCAAAAATTTTGTCTTTTTTCCACACTTCTTCTTGCAATTTAGGTTTCATTTGGTGGCTTTCTTTAAAATAGGAAAAAGAGTTTATCTTGGCAGACAGTAGTTCTTTATGGTCCTGTTTTATCCTTCTGTTTATTTTAGAAAATTGATTGCATATTTTTCCAAATGTTTTATTTGATTCATCTTGTTTTTTTCACCAACTGTTCTTTTATAGAAATTATATTTCTTTCAAATGTATTCTCTCAAAATTCTAATGAGTGATTCAGTTTTAAAACAACATTGGTTGATGAATTGACATCCTCCTTAATTGATTTGGATTTCTTCATTTTTTATTTCAAAAATCCTCAACATGTGTTATCTTGTTATCTAATTCACTCAATTAATTTGCTTGGATTTTCCTGAGATCTAGTTCAATTGTTTTTCTTTTCAATTCTTCTATTTATTTCACAGAACTGTCCAAAATAGATTTCAGAGTGAGACTATCAGAAACAATACAACTATATTTTTATCTATGAGATTGTGTTCTTGTTCTCTCTCCTCAAAGCCTGCTACACAATATTGGTTTTTATGAAAAATCAATTTCTTAATATGGAATTTCTCATGGAACACAGTATCAAAAAAATTATTTAGAAAAATCTCTGATTCTAAAGAAAATTTGAATCCTTCTTTTCCCTTTTTTCCCTTTCCTCTTCCAAGAATTGAAATCATCCTTGGAGAGGTCTGGCTAACCTCATCATCTCTACATAGATTGGGTTCTTGTTCTCTCCCCTCCTCCTCATTCTTATCCCCTGACTGAGGGGAGGGGAAGTCTTCCTGTTCTGCAAAAACTCCTGGGAGCCAGAAGCTACTGGTTTTTCTGTTGCTTCCTCTGCCAACTTTCTCTTTACCCTTGGTTTTTTAAATTTTGGTTTCTTTATCTGGGTTGGATTCTAGTTTTCTGTTTATCTCATAAGCCTCTCTCTCCCCAATATCTTGATGAGGGCTCTGTGCATTGCCAGAGCTTGAATCAAGAACGTGGACTGATTCTGGATACATTTGGCTTCTATTGTTTCCAGGTAATTGATCTTGTTCTGGCTGCCCCCAGAGTTATGTCTCCTTGTTTTCTGCTCAAATTCTCATTGGGGCACAAGCTCTTCCCCCTTTATCCTACTGTTCATGATTTCAAAAATAATAATAATAATAATAATAATAATAATAATAAAATTAAATTTTATTCAATATATATGCATTTTTTAATTTATTTTTATTTTTTTAAAAAAATGAGTGTAGGTTTTTCATGCCCCAAAACCTGGAAATCACGCAGTTTTGAAATCCCCACAACATCCCGCACCTTCCCCAACGCATCGGGTAAACATGGAAAAAACGTGGTTTTTGGGGGTTGTCAAAAAAAAAAATACTAGGGGATAGGAGGGCATCTCAAACCCCTGTAGAATAAATCTGAAAAATTTTGGCCATTTTTAAGGCCTTCAAAATTGCCCTCAAAAAACTGAAAAAAAAAAAATGAAACGCTCCACATCTCAAATCTTTTCACATTTTTAATGGTTTTTCTTTGATTATTTTGAGAAATATGAAGAGGAAAAAGTTTCCAAATATGGCAGGAAATTCAATTGTAACTTTTCCAGAATTTTAGTACTTCACTTTCCCCCCAGAAAATGGGATTTACATAAAAAATGAGACATCATTTTCAATTCTTTTTTTTGTTATTTTTCCATGAGATTTTCCAAATTTTCAGTTTGCAGTATTTTAGTGAGAATTGAAAAGGGCCCAAAAAGATTATTTGGGGATTAGTTGAAGCTTATTGCTTCCCAAATAATTCATAATTGAAAATACAAAAGTGGTGTTTTTTGCTCTAAATCAATGAGTAAAAAAATATATATGAAAAATTGAGAAAAGAACAGAAAAATGATTAAATCAAGATCAATTTTTAATTATTTATTATTTTTACTACCAGGAAACAAAATATTCAAATCAAGTTCCAAGTTATTATGAATCAAATCTTCCCATTTTTGTGATTCCTTGCTAGCAAAAGCCTTCCAAAGGGGATTTAATTGGGGAGCTGGCCACAGTTCAGAATTATAGTGGAAAGAAACTATGTGCTGAACATATTCCAAAATAATTAAAAATATGGGAGATGCTTGAGAATTGGCAGTTGGAGGTGAATTGGTTGGAAAATGATTTGATGGCATCAACTTAAATAAAAGTACCACTGGCCTTTTGTATGTATCTGCAAGCAGGAAACCATGGCAAGGGAATTTAATCCGGTAACTTTCAGGAGCAGGTCCAGAAGTGTGATTGAGATGTTTTCTTGATTTGTCAAAATTTTCATCCCAGACTTGATCCATGAAGTTTTCATCCTTGAATGTGGATTTTGATTCCATTTCCTTGATCATTTCCTGACGTATTGAGCTCCAATATTCAGATTTACTGCACAAATTAACTGCTACTGATCTAAACACACAGTTCCCATCACCCATCACATCTCAAACATGTGAAATCTGTGGAATGGCTGTCTCAGGGAAAATGAAATTTTTGTATGGATAATAAGGAAAAAGAATAAGCATTATTTAAGATGAAATGTAAAAAACAATTCATACTTACTTTATCAATATCCACCACTTCAAAATTATCATAAGATGAAAAAGAGAATTTTGTGACCTTAAATGCCATCCAAAAAAACAAGGAAAGGTTAATAAATCAGCCATAAAGCAATATCAATTCAGAAATTCATTCACCTTTTGTATTTCAGAGGCTGTGGCTGTGGGAGCAAAGATTGGATTCCCTGGAGGCCTATAAGCACCTTCATCACTGTGTTCTTGTTGTTTTCTTCTCTTTATCTTCTTCAAATTCCCAGGACTCAAATTCTGTGAAACAAACCTCTTATTGATGATGGTTACTGACCTCTGAGTGACAAATGAAAATATGAAAATCAATGGAAACCAGAAAAACAATCCTGATCCCCCCCCAACCAAAAAGAAAATTACTAACTTTATTTATTATATCCAATTATTCAAGATCTTTGAGTTCTTCTCAACTCAATTCCTCTTCTGTTATAAACCCATCCTGTTCAAAATGAAATTTTAGCCTAATAAAAAAAATAAAAAAAAATCACCTCTCCTCTCATCCCTGTTTCTTTTTTCCCTTGGCCTTTTCATGGTCTTCATTTCCTTTCCTTTTCCTCAGAGTCTGAAATTTGAGAAAACCAATTTCCAACCATATGCTGTTAAGATCAATTCAACAGATAGGGATAAAAAATAAAAAAAATAAGAAACTTACCATTGAATTCACCACTTGGTTCTTCCTTGGTCTTCCTTTTCTCCTATTTACTTCAACATATTCAAACCCAGATGGATCCCTCTTAGATGAAAGCTGAGAAAATCTTTTGCTTTTATTGGTTTCTCCTTTTGGTCTTCCACAAATTTTCCTTTCTTCCTTTGATAGGGGTTCTTGAATGGGAGTCAGTTTATACTTCCCTTTTAACAGTTCCATCATTTCTCCAAGGTAAAAATGTGGTTCTCCTGGGCACAATTTAAGGAATTTTTCATCAAAGAGTTCATTCTGAAACTGGTGTATGTTTTCTGATTAGGAAGGTTATTTGTGAGATGATGGAGAAGGTTGTCATCACCCCTTCTCGGAAAGCTATGAATAATTCCAAAATAAAATAAAATAAACTTCAGAAATCAATGTTAGAATATTTTTTTTCTCCAAGAAAAGAAAACATACTGCATTAGGAGGTTTTACATGCCACTGGGGATGAAAATCATCAATCAAAAATTTTTTCTTCCTGAGATTGGCCTTCTTAACTTGGTGTAAACAAGGAATCCCCATGAAGGAATAATAATCACAATCAGAACAGGTGGTTGATTTTTCTTCTGAAATGTGAAAGGAATGCACAATCTTGAGAGCATAGTGGCTGATTTTTCCTGACAGGTGTTCAACACAATATGGGAGACCAATCAAGTTCTTGAATTATTTCTGAGAATTTTCAATGGCAGTTTCATGGAGTTGAATTAAAAATGAATGATATGTTTGTTGAACTACATCATAAAAGCAACCAGAAGAATTTTTGATAAATTGTTTGACATAAGAGTGAAGCCCTTCTATTGTAGATGTGCTGGTATTTCAAAAATGCAGCTGCTTGTTTGCAGCATATGAAACAAATTTTCTTTTTAAAGGAAGCAAGTTGTCAATAAGGTAGTCAGGATCAGGGGTATTTCAGACCACATTCAGTTTGGTAAAATTATCTTGATAAGAATTTTCAGATTTGGGTTTGACCAGCATATTCCAGTGTTTTCTGAATATCATCCATTCTTCTTCAGATTTAAAGTGTTTTCTACAATGTGTTTGAATGTTTTTTAAGATATGCTAGAAACAGATTAAATGATGAGATTTGGGAAATACAGTTTCAATGGAATGAATGAGGGCTTGCTCTTTGTTGGTCACAATGACTTTGGGTTTTTCATGTTTTAATAATTTATGAAGTTGATGGAGAGCCCATTTATAGTCTTCCTTTCTTTCTTGCAAGAGTAAACAGAAACCAACAGAGAATGCTCTAGCACAATTGTTGACACCAACAATGTGAAGAAGAGGCATGTAAATTTTTTTTTTTTTTTTTTTAGGTACAGTCCATCATTTATACTGATGGAAAGAGTTTGATTAATTTGACAGAATCTGGGTGAGAAATGAATAAAGAACTAATATTAAAATTTTGATTATTGATTTCATATTTGAAAAAGATTTTCTTAATCCCATTATTAAAGCTTCTATGGTTGATTTTCCTTGAAGTTTTTCTTTTGTGATTTTTTATCTTTTTTCATAGATTGTACTAAGGGTTGTGTGAACAGGAGAATTGCAGGACTGCATTAAGGAATTAAGAATTTTCAGGGGAGGAACCCCAGATTTGGTTAAAAAATTAACCATATCCTCTTTATCACCCTCAATAATTCTATCAACTGGATGGGTGGATGGGTCATTTGATGGTGGATGATTGTGATCAGGGCATTGGATTTTTATTTCCCCAAGACCAGACTTCTTGTAAAAGCTTCTAGAAAATTTGAAGGGAAAGTTTGTTTTTCTAGTTGATGAAAGTATTTTTCTATCCAGATTGGGTTTATATTCCCCAGATTTGTCACATTGGTAATTATATCTTTGCTCCTTATTATTGGAGACTTTGGTCAAAATGGGATATCCATGGGATTTAGCCCACTCTTGAACAGCATCCACAAGTTTCCCCTTTGAATGATATGATAATTAAGGTGGAGGAGACAAAGGGGTTTAATCATGGGGGTGATATAAGTTGTTTGAAGCATTAGAAGGAGAAGAAGCAGAGTCAGATAGTAGATCAGAAGAAGAAGAAGCAGAGGCAGATAGTAAAAGTGGGTTGATGTGTTGTTCAGACATTTTTTGTTGGGGATTTTGATTTTGAGATGGTTTCTTTTTTTTTTTTATGAATACTTGATTTTTTTTTATTTTAAATTGAGATTTTAGATTCAGGGGGTTTTATTTTGTGGTGTATGAGTTTTTAATTTGATTGTTTGAGTTTTTTTGATTAGTGATGTGTGATTGGTTGATTGGTGTTGAGTTGTGATTATTGGTGATGGTGGTGATTATTGGTGTGGTGTGGAGTGGATTCTGGATTTTGAAAGGTTCTGTTGTGGTAGAGGAAAGGATTTGATTGCCCCAAAAGGTGACAAGGAGGCAGGAAATCATTCAAAATCATATTGAATATCAGGTTATTCATATAGAAGAGCCCAAAGATGTGGAACTACCCCCGAAAGGGGTTTAAACATGGTAGTTTGGGGTCAGACATTTGAGGGTCAAAGCAAGGTCCAAAAAATATGAAAAAATAATAAATATTTGTGTTTCATTTGAAGTGTATTTTGAAACTGTAAACTCAGTCTGTACATAAAAAGAATCAAGATAGTATCAGAAATTGCTACAAAACTCACCCCAAAACAGACACTTCCCATTATTGTTGTAGATGCATCAATTTTTTTGGGGTGAATAATTGATCCTAAAAATCCCCAAAATTATTTTTTTGGGCCCTTCAAAATTCCCACTAAAATACTGAAAACTGAAAACTTGGAAAATCTCATGGAAAAATAACAAAAAAAAAAAAAGAAGAAGAAGAATTGAAAATAATGTCTCATTTTTTTATGTAAATCCCATTTTCTGGTGGGAAAGTGAAGTACTAAAATTCTGGAAACTTTTTAATTGGATGGCATTCCATATTGGAAAACCTTTTGTTTCCTCAGATTTCTCAAAATAATCAAATAAAAAAAAATATTAAAAATGTGAAAAGATTTGAGACATGCAGTGTTTTTTTTTTCAGTTTTTTGAGGGCAATTTTGAAGGCTTTAAAAATGGCCAAAATTCTTCAGATTCATTCTAAAAGAGGTTGAGATGCACTCCCATCCCCTAGTTTTTTTTTTTTTTTTTTTTTTTGGACAACCCCCAAAAACCACGTTTTTTTCAGGTTTACTGTGTGTGTTGGGGATGTTGGGGGATGTGGTGGGGATTTTGAAAATGTGTGATTTCCAGGTTTGGGAGCATGAAAAACCCAACACTCAAAAAAAAAAATTGATTCAAAAATTTGACAAAAAAAAAAAAAAAAAAAACTGCAGAAAAATAATAACTCACTCTGCATAAAAATCTCTGTTGCAGGTGAGTTTTCCCTTTCTGTTGTTTTGAAATTGCAGATGTCAGTCCCACCAACCTTTCTTTCTAGGAAGACCCAGTTACACATACATCCATACACTGTGCCATTGTGATCAAATACTTATAAGAGATAATTAAGTGATTTATGGCTTTATTCTGATAATATTTCCCCATCCCAAACCACTATTGAATGAATTGATGTTTTCAAAATTCATCTAACCCTAGAACATACTCAAGACCAACCAGTATAGATTATTTCAGGTACTTAGAAAGGACCTAAACCAGTAAGTTATCTATCTACTCTCTGCTGTGGTGGTTTTTATTCAAGTCTCTGCCACTCCATCAAGTATTTCTATGCATTATCTTTGGGTAATGATACCTTTAATATTATTATTAAAGGTTTTGAAGTAACCAGTTATGAATTTTAAAAGGTTAATCTCATGAAGGAGAGGTGTTAAAGATAAACAGTATACTACTGTGACCCCTCTTTTTTATTTATTGATTAATAATAACCACCCATAACCAAACCATTCCTCCTTGAATTTGCTTTATCCATATAAATACAGATCATTGCTGTATTATTCTCTACGCCCTCTGGTAGCTATAAGGTAGCAAGGAACTTGGAATCCAGCAGGCTGAAAAGATCACCACCATCCACCTTCAAATGATTGTTCAACTCATTCAATTCACAGAACAACTCAAGGTAAGAAACAGGAGACTTTCAAGAATTTAACCAAAGCTGGAGTTAACCCCTTAAAAATTTTGAATCCTCTTGTAAAAACCTCCTCATCTCCTATTTTTAACAATCTCCATACTATTTAAGATAAAAGGTACAAAATTCAAAATATATCTCTTGATGGAAAATCTCCTGTTGAATACCTCATACTGGAACTCTTTAATTCTCCTTTCTTCTAAAAAATTAACAATATGGATGGACAGATCAATTAATTTATCTATTTGACACCCTGATTCTATTGAAATTATTTCCATTGAAAACATTTTCCCTTCCTGTTTTCAATCCTCTTTGTCTCTGAGCATATTTTCAAAAAAATCTTCAAACCGGTTTCAGGAAGCACTCACTTCAAATTTGAAGATCAATTAAAGCTTTTCCAGAACCAATCAAATCACAGTGGCTCCATTCCAAACCTGAATCAATCTATCATCAAACCTTGAACCAACTTTCTCTGGTCTGGAATCCCCCTACTTCAGACTACCACCTCAAGAACTGGCTTCAAAACAAAAGCAAAAAAAAAAAAAAATATTGCCTCCTATTTGGCCCACCAACACTTTCACTTTGGAAATACAAGTATCTCAAGACTAGAGTTCCTTCCACCATTCTTAAATTAAACTTCTCATTAATTAATCTATTGGCACTTTCTCTAATCTAGTTCAGAAAATTTACCATCCCATCACCATCCAAATCCATGAGAGATTTATTGAAGAATCTCAGCAAGACTCGAACAATCTCATTGGTTTGCCTCACATCTCTCTGGAAAAATCAACCTTAATCCTGATCAACCTCATTCTCAAACCTTTACTTATGATTAATTACCTTAACCTACTGTCATGTATTCTCTATCCTTTTAATACTTGGAATCTTAAAGCAATGGACACAACTAATGCAAATTTAGATGATTTAGATGAAGAATAAATGGTGAATGATAAAACAATAATCATAATGAATGAATGAAAGTCATAGAAAAAAAAAACAAGTGTGTAGATAGGGGGTAATTGATACTCATAATCCCTCTCACTGATACATGCTCTGGCTATGAGCTACAAGATAGAATCAAAAGCAGGTGATCTTCACACTTTCTTTTGACCAAAAAGCTTTAGAAAAGTTTTTAATTTTCACCTTCTTGGCAACAACAATATATTACTGGGAAGAGGACCATGAAACTGAAAGGATCCACTGTATTGATTTGTTCTAGACCTACTTACTCCAACCTCCATAGTTTGATCAGAGCTTTAACTTCCTTGAGGTTTTTCCATCTTGTTACTCTAAACTGAAACTTTTGGGGTTTCATGTGTTGCTCTTATCTTTGTTCTGGGTGTTAATTGATTACCCTATACAATCATCAATTTCACCGCTTTTGGTATTTGTGGCTTGAACTCAAGTTACCGGTGATCCTTTCAAACGGCTGAGATAATTCTGTTTCAGTCCGTAATTCAAAATTGATCATAACTTCTTTATCATCTAACAGTTTTTTGATTCATACTCTTTTCCTAGAATGGTTCAAATTAATATTTTATTTTGTTTGGTGATAAAATCAAGTGAACCCAAAGAATCTTTAAGCTTGTATTCACCTCAACCGGGTTTTACATTCTCAGCATCTTAAAGCAATCGATGCAATTATCATGATCAGGCACTTAAATCATTCTAGAATATCCCTCATGGCAGTAGCTATGTACAACTTTTCCCCTTCAACAAGTCGGCCATACAAGTTGATCAAGTCTGGTGGACTTGTTTCCTGGGTATTGTGACTTTTCTTGCTTGACAAACAGCCTGGTTTTGGTGGAAATTGAAGTCATGATTTCAAGATCATCATGATGGTTGAACAAGTTCCAAAGGCTGGTGGTTAACAGGATGGGCCATGAGGTCTGCCACTGTTCTAGGCAATACTCCTCAACAACAACAGATCAAACAATGTCTCACCCCAACTCAACTCAATCTCTTGCCTCGAATTGGTTTCAAAAATGGAAGCTGAGTAGTCAGATTCAAGATGAAATCAACCATCTTTCTTCTGAGCTCTGGAAGAAAAAAAAAAAAAAAGAACTTTGGTCACATAACTTGCTTCAAAGGCCAATTGGAGAGGCTTCAAGATCATTGATCCAAGCAACCTGATCCTGTGCCCAAGCCATAGTTGTGATTCCAGCCTATCACCCATGAGGTGAACCATCTCATCAAGGAGAGTGTTCTAAAGAAGGGTGCAACTTACAAGAAAGTTTCTCAAACCGTTCATGTTCCTGAATGCACCCTACAAAACATCATCAATCCAGAATATCAAAGAGATCCAGATATTCAACATTCACAAGGGGCCCAGACCAAAGTAACAATTGATGTTCTCAGTGAATTACTCTTATGCATCAAACAATGATTGGGAATCACTTTTAAGGAAACATCTGCCTAGCTTGAAACTGAGCCTGGATGATTCTTCTCACCTCAAGCCATCCAAAGAGCTCTAAATGATGTCAATTTCACTTTCAAGATTTCCCATCAGATTCCAATTAAAAAAAAAATGGAATGAACTTTCAACCTTACAAAGAAGACATGATGACATCCTCCATCTTCAAACTGATGTGAACAGATGAGTTGCTTTTAAAAAATCAAACTGGGTTTGATCTTCATAAACCAATTTCTCATGGATATTCATCTGTTGTCAAGACTTTTGAAGATCACTACTAGTCAATTGATTTTTAAACAATGTTATATAGATATATATATAAAAGATCTAAACTGAAGTTTGATCAGTTTCTTGTTGATGCCCAAACAGGTGAAGTCAGAGTATTTGAAGTCTAGTTCCCAGGCTTGGTCAGATTGGCTTGATTTCTGCAAGTTCCAAGGCATGATTCATCTACCATGAACTCTTCAAGATTGATGGGAAAAAAAAAAAAGAATGCAAGGAGGTGTGAATGGAAGTGACTCTTATGGATCATTTTTGGTCAGAAGATGAAAAACCAAACCTACCAAGATCATCTTCTGGTTCAGAACCTTGATCGTGCACTGATTCATTCATGAGGTAGAAGAGTTCAAAAGTATCTCAAGAGGCTACTGATGATCTCAACCTTGAAATCCTTTCACCCTATTCACCATTCCTACATCCCATCCAGCTCGGTTTTGACACCCTCATAGATGTTTTTTGATGGAATTCCTTGACTTCAAGATTCTCTACCCTTCAATCTCTTCAAACATGCTATCAAGTTTAAAATTAATGAAGAATATAACTCAAAATCATCTCATCATCATCAATTGTTTTACAGAGTTTGTTCAGAGATTCAACTCATCACCAGTCCAATCTTTAAAGCATCCCAACTGATCTTTCTTCTGAACTCCTGGCCTTCCTGTTTTTTTTTTTTTTCTTTCTTTCTTTCTTTACTGGTTCTCAGTTTTTTTTTCTTTCTTTCTTTCTTTCTTTCTTTTTTTTTTTTACCAGGTTTTCCCAAGAAAGTCACCTCTTTTTTTTTTTTTATTGGTTGTTTGTTGCTGTTTGATTAAAGGGTGGTGATAAATTCACAGCTCCAACTGTGTGATAGTTGTTTAGGGCCCTACAGGGCCCATTTGAGCCATGGGGGCCCATAGACAACTACAAAGGGCCGTTCCAAACATGTGGAACCCCCAGGGGGAGGGGGGGGGGGATTGTATAGGAGTGGTTTACCCCCGTACATGGCTCAAATAAGTCTTTTATTTTTCAAAACGTTCAGTTTTTTGGTGTTTGATGAACTTAGTTACTAACTCATGATGAATTGTTAGTCAAACTAGGCAGGATCAGGATCTGAATTTCATAGTTCAGAGGAAGAGACTGAAAGTGAATTGGGATCACTTAATTTGGGATTGAAACCCTCTTCAGAGAAAGGTGATGTAGATCAAAGCTCAACCAGAATCTCATCTTTGGTGAGTATTGATTTAATTGAAGTGATGAAAGAGATGAATACTAAGTTAGTTTTGATGATAGGAACCAAACCTGAAATCCCTGAATCAAATACCCAAGAAATTTCATAAGTTCATGGGTGAGGTTTGGGATCCGATTGGAGATGGGACTTGTGAATTTAGATTCATTGCTAAATCTCTTGGTTATGAAGAACATGGTTAGTTTAAAGTGAGAAAGGAAATGATTGAAACATTGGAGAAATATAAAGTATACTACTTTAAGATGCTTGGTGGTGCAAAGGATTTCAAAAAAAGATTAAAGAAATTCTTGATGTTGAAGACATTAATCAAAAGATTCCCACCTCAAGATGGTAGTCTAAACTAGATATGGGACAAATATTAGCAGAGACAGATACACCAGACTAATATGTTTTGTTTCATTGGAGTCATACTGTTCTTATACTCCAATGAAAAATTGGTGTTACAGATCGATCAGACCCTATTTATATTTTGATTGTAAACAATAACCACTGGGTTCAATTGGTACTTGAGGGAGAAATGATTCCAATCTGACCCATCATAGCAAAACCCAACCTTTCCTTGATTTTTTAAAAAAAAAGAAAAAAGAAGAAAGAAAGAAAGCCTTGGGGTTGGGTTGATTGTCTCAAAGATCAACTGTAAAGGTTTTTTTTAGATTGTAGAGATTATAGGACTTTGACTTCATCTCATCATTGGGTTTCATATAAATCCTAATTCTAATGAAGCTAATGGGTTCTATTAATATAAAGGGTCATTACATTTTAAACATCATCATTATGTTTGTTGAGTGATTTTAGTTAAAAGATGATGATCTTGAGTGTCTTGAATGATAGTTTAATGGTCAGTCAGTTCAAGTTGTGTTGGGCTGATTCCATCATAAGGAGTATTTTACTGCTTTTGATCAGATCAGCTTAACACAAGTTGAACTGGTTTTTATTTTATCTTTGATGGTGTTTTTAGTTTAGGGCTAGTCCAGCCACCAGGCCCTCGAATTCTGAACTGGAAGCCGTCAACCGTCGTCCCACTGAACCTGGGCTCCAACAAGATGATGATGATCGACGGATGATGAGAGTGCGCTTGTTGAGATTGGTTTCAGAGAGCGGAAGAAGTGAGCCAGGGATGATGGAGGACCCTGGGCAGACTGGTGGTGGAGTGATCTAAGCTCTGAGAGAGAGCCAAGTGGGCCAAGTGGGCTTACTATTGACTTGCCATCGCCATCGACCAAGCTCCTCATCTCCCACTCTCCCTCTATCCCTCTCAACCATTTCCCACTCTCCCTCTCTCCCTCTCTCCCTCTATCCCTCTCTCCCTCCCTCAACCATTTCCCACTCTCCCACTCTCCCTCTATCCCTCTATCCATCCCTCTGGAGTGTTCTCGATCGATGACGATCAACTGTTTGTCCATCGACTATCGATCGACTCAGAGGATGGTCATCCATCATCCTTCACCATCGATCATCGTCAGCTGTCATCTCACTCACTCCATCCCTCCACCATTCATCATCATCTTCCACTGACTCATCTCATCTCACTCATCTCACTCATCTCACCTCCCTCTCCCTAGACCGATCAAGACCTGGCCATCCTATCCTTACTCTCCAATCCCTCCTCCACTCCATCCTCCCTCTCAAACTTCCATCGGAGACCTCAGTTGGATCCCTTGATCCTCGAAACCGCCGTCCTCGCCAGTCCTCTGTCAGTCCACTCACCCCCTCCCCCCCCCCCCCCCCCCCCTGAGCACACCCAAACCTTAGATAACTTAACTCACTCAACTCTCTCACCCACCCAGTCAAACCCGAAACCATTACTTACACGAATACTTCCCTCACTCCTCCCATCATCCTCCCAACTCTCTCCATCAACTCGTCAAGCCCATCCATCCTCATCTCATCCTCCCCTCGAGCCCCCTCTCCGACTCCTCCTCTGACTCCGATCTCACCCAATCCACCACCATCGATCCACCACCGATCCCCTCGGTTCATCCTACCCCTACCACCAGATCCTTACTCGATTCCATCCATCACTTGAGACTATCCTTACAATCCCCATCCCAACTCAATCCCCTCCTCTCCTCACCCACCATCACCACCACCTCCTCCTCCTCATCATCATCATCATCATCATCATCATCACTCCTCCAATGTCAAGCTCGTACTCGAATTCCTACCCCATACGGTCAACTCTGGTTACACCTCTACACCAACTCCATCGATCACAAGCAACACTTGGCCTTCGTCATCGATCAGGATCAGATGCTCAACCCTTCCCAATCCTCGACCTCCCATTGGATCCGTTCCGCCTCCCTCGACCGAGTCTGGAGTCACGACGAAACCGAGATGGACCGATTGATCCGGGGTGCCTACTTGGGCAGATTGTCCAACCATCCTTCATCCCCACCCTTACTCCACCCATCTCCTCACGATCGATCCACCCCACCATCAAACCCCCAATTACATCCCGATCATCGTCAACTACCGATCGTCAGGATCCATAGTGAATGCTTTACCGGTGAGACGATCGGCTCCCAACGATGCGATTGTGGCGAACAACTCGATCGATCGATCCAGCACATCTTCGATACACCCCCTCACAAGGGTGCCATCATCTATCTCAGGCAGGAGGGTCGAGGTATCGGTCTCTTGAACAAGATCAAAGCTTACAACCTTCAGGAACTCGGCTTCGATACCCTAGAGTCAAACCTACTCCTAGGCTTTCAAGCCGATCTCCGAGACTATAGAATCGCTCATCACATCCTCCTCGATCTCAACCTACGCAAGATTCGTCTGATGACCAACAACCCTCACAAGATCGAAGCCCTATCATCCCTACCTTCGAACTCCGAGATCGACGGCACCCGAGACCAGCGCTCGGAGACGGATGTCGATCGATCGATTCAAGTCGTCGAACGTATCCCCATGGTCCCTCTACAGTGGGCCTCCATCTCATCCGAACATCAGGATCGAGTCTCCCGAGGTCTCAAACATCAACTCGAACCTAGGATCGACCAGAGCTCCCCTTCGTCTCTCCAAGATCGTCACCATCCAAAAGCTGCTCTCGATGACAGGAAGGATCATCCCCGAAACGCTCCATTGGAGACTGGGAACGAATTGGATGCTTACCTACGCACCAAAGTGAATCGGATGCGTACGTCGCTCTTGCTTGTCTTCATCCTCTGGTTCTCATCCATCTCAACCGGCGGCTAACGGTCCATCGGTGACAATACTCTAGGTCATCTGATCCCTCTACCTCCCTCTGGAAAAGAGTCTTGAGCCATATCGGTCACCCTCCGATCGCCTCTCTCTGATTCGTTCGACCCATCATTTTTTTCAAGTCTTGACAGCATCCAACTTGGCCTCTACTTTATATTCTCAACACGGACCACTACTCTTCATGAACCCCCGACCAAAACACACACCCACACACTTTGATCGCTCCCCTCGACCGGGGATCGTCCTCTTTTTTTTTTTTTTTTTTTTGAAATTTCGTTGGATTCCCCAAGCGAACCGACGACCCCATTGGTGGACGAATGAGACGAGAGGAGATTTGTTCAAAAATCCTCCTGATGATGATGGGACGATCCCGATCGTGAGAACAGAGAGGCCACTCTAACTCTTATGTCTCTAAAACTTTTGATCCTCTCCTATCTATATTTTCTCCTTCCTTTGTAACTAGTCCACAAACACTCATTCACCCATCCTTAGGTCATTTCATGCTTCGTTTTATCTCTTTCTCTCACCTCACTTGGTCTTGCGTTGCTCGTGAAGCAGCCCAACAGATCTTGAAACAAAGCGGTCGCTCCTCCAAGACTTGTCGATCGCTTATCTTTGACCATCTAGATGACATCCTTAATTTCCCAAGCCAGTAGATAAATAGATACGTATCGTGTTGTACCTTGACTAAACTTGCACCCATCATCATCATCATCATCCTCCGTACCATCATCTCTTCGTCTCGATCCAACCGGGGTGTGGTGTCCATCTCACGTAGGTTCAAGAACCACGTGTATCAATAAAAAAAAAAAAACCCCCAATCTTATCCACCATACTGCCTTCCCTGATCTTGATGATTTCTCTTGGGATGTTGGTTGAACTGGCCCTAGAGAGAGAGAGAGAGAGAGAGAGAGAGAGAGAGAGAGAGAGAGAGAGAGAGAGAGAGAGAGAGAGAGAGAGAGAGAGAGAGAGAGAGAGAGAGAGAGAGATACAGAGGCAGGGTGAAGGGTCTCAGATTGTGTGAGGTTGTGAGATTGAATCGAGAGAGTGCGTCTCGATGGGTCTTGTCATGGCCAACAGGCCCAAGCTGATGTGGGTAGATGAGCGGCTTGACTGAGCCCATGCCGCTCCTCCCGGGTACATGAATGGGTCCAGCGGGCCAGCGGGCCAGGCCCCCACGGGCGTGGCGGGCCGCTCGAGCGTGGCTTCTGGGCAGCCCGTTGGGTCGGGTCATGCCATGCCATCTCTTGACGCATGGGTGGGTCCAGGGGCCATCGGTCGACCAGTTCGCCCGCCCGCCCACCCACCCACCACGATCTGGGGCTCCAACTCATCGACTCTGGTGGTCTCCCGATGGTAAAATCAGGAGGAGGAAGAAGAAGAAGAAGAACAGAGGGGGTGGTGGCAGGTTGAATCAGGAGGAGCTCGAAGGGTTGGAGTGATGGGAGCGCAGAGGAAGAGGAGGGGCTGGAAGGCTAGGGTAGCCGATCTCGATCGGAGGGTGTGAGTGGCCTGGGTGAGTGAGTGGCCTGGGTGAGTGAGTGGCCTGAAGGCGCTCGAGACGATCGATCTCAATCTCAAGCTCTTGATCAGGACCTCAGCCAGGCCAGGCACGAGGGAAGTGGAGGGAGTGTGGATGGGGGACCAACCATCGGGGGCTATAAGTCGATCTGAGAGCTCCACATGCTCAGCTGGCCCTGTCATCCTTCTGGTCCTCCTTCCGCCTCCTCCTCCTCAGCGCCACTTGTTTTGAGAGACAGCCGGGTGGAGGGAAGAAGTCTTGGATGGGTTGATATCAGCCAGTGTGTGTGTGTGTGTGTGTGTGTGTGTGTGGGGGGGGGGGGGGGGTGACCACTTGATCTAGGATCCTAGGCTCGAGATCCATCGAGTCATCCATTCCCCCCACCCCCACCCTTGTATCGAGTCCTAGTATGGATCTATAGATCAATCGTGCCTCCACCGAGTTTGGTCAACTCATCCCACTCGATGGGGTTGGTTTACCGCTTAAACCAGCCTGGCAGTCCGTCCGTCCTCCCGCCCGTCCGCTCGACCGCGCTCCAGGCCGTCCCCACCATTGCAGTCAGTCAACCAGCCTGCGTTACGGGTCATCGACCGATTGGGGTGTGCCATCAACTCACCCATAGGCTGCTTTCAACTTAAACTACCAAGAGTGTCTGGGTGTACGTGTGTGAGTGCCCCCTCCCCCCCCACCTTGTTTTTTTTTTAAAGGAATGAGTGGTGATAAAATCTACACTTGCACATCGGTAGGTAACTTGAACATCAACATTCAAATCATACCGTTCTTACTAGAACAGCAGGGCCTGTAATCATAGGCTCCATCTCTACCCACGACCGATAAAAAATCGTTTGCAGTGACTCACTCAGACTTTTTTTTTTTTTTTTTCTTCTTCTTCTTCTTCTTCTTCTTCTTTCTTTCTTTCTTTTTTTTTTTTTTTTTTTTTTTTGTACACATTTCATCTTTTGGTCATCATGATCTTTGGAATTTTGAAAACTGGTGCTAACCCTTCCTTCTCTTCTTTGACTTGAAAGAAAAAAAAAAAAAATTAAAAAAAAAAAAAAAAAAATTAAAAAAAAAAAAAAAAATTAAAAAGAAAAAATTTAAAAATTTTTTTTTTTTAAAAAAAAATTAAGATTAGGGTCATCATAAATTCACAACTCCCAGTCATGTGGGAGTTGTGTAAGGCCCATACACTACTCCAAAGGGTTGTTCCAAACACCTACAACCCCTGGGGGGGGGGGGGCATATACCCCCCACAATGGGCATTTTTGATCTTTGTACCCCTGTAGACAACCATTTAGACCTGTGTATGGGGGTATACAACCCCCCCCCCCCCACCCCCCCCTGGGGTTGTTCAAGAATTTAGTAATTTTGATTTTATTTTATATTTTATAGTTTGTTTGTTTGTTTGTTTTTTTATAAAAAAAAAAAAAAAAAAAAAAAAAAAATCAACATTTTTTGATTTTTTTTTTTTTTTTTTTTTGGTTAATTTCTGTTGTTGTTGTTGTTGTTGTTTTTTTTTTTTTTTTTTTTTTTTTTTTTTTTTTTTTTAAAAAAAAAGCCTGAAATTCTTTTAGTTTTCTGGCATGGAACACAACTAGATTTGAGTGATCTACAACCCTACATAACTTGAATGTAGTCCTGCATGGTGCCACACCAAACTGAACCATGATGTGAGGGCTACACAACTGCATTCAAGTCATGCAGAGGCTACACAACTTGATTTTAGTTGTTTAGTATGCCACATGGCTCATTTGAGTCATGTAGCATGCCACATGGCCCATTTGAGTCCTGTAGCATGCCATATGGCCCATTTGAGTCATGTACATGACTCAAAGAGTCATGAATTTAACATTACCCTTAAAATTAAATTGAAAAAAAAAAAATATTTAGTTTAAAATCTAAGGAATTTTCTAGTATGATATGGGCTTCATAAGAGTAGTGTGTTATGATCAAAAGATAATCTCCTTGTGTCTCTAATGAGTCATCCTCTTACTGGTGGATCGTTTCAAGTTTGTTGAATAAACCCATTGTTTGGATTGATGACCCACTTGGATTGTGCTTCCACTCTTCCTTTGATTGCTTTGATGCCCTGTCCTATGGCTTGCCATGTCTCTGACTTGTTGCATACTGCCTGTCACCAAATGAGTGACTGTTCCTTGGCTTAGTCTTCATTCATTATTTGTGATCCTTCTTGTGTTCAGGACCACAACTTGGTCTTGAACATATGGCTTGTATCTAGACTATTTAAAACCATTCTAGTCCAGCCAATTCATCCTCATCTGTTCTTACTTACATTGAACCAGAGTTCCCCTTTGACTCCCAGGTCTGCTCCTCTTAGCAATACAAGATTTCATCCTCCTCCTCTCAAGACTTTCAACCAGAGCTTGGACCACTTATTTCAACAGTAACAACCTCTTGAATTTCTTTTTGAATATGATGGACAAGCTTGGATCAATATGTAGGCTTTTGTGACCAAAATTTCCTCCTTGATTGTACGGAGGAATGGGGAGTAAGGAGGCAGGAGTTTGATGGAGATTCACCTTTGACATCCTAAGGTTCTCCCTCATCTACTCAAATTGCTATCCATGGTGGATTGGTGGATTGTCCATGATGATAATGGCCTCAGGAGGGGGAGTTGTGATCCAAGGCTTCCCAAAAACAAAACTGAAATCAGGTGCCCCAACTCCCTTGGGCTTTGTTCTATTGGCATTCAAGAGTTAAGAGTGAGTGTCAACCTGGTTGGAGATAGCCCCAATCAGGGGTACTTTCTTGGCTTTGGGGACTATGCTGATAACAGAAGTCTAGCCTAAGAAAAGAAAAGAAAAGAAAAATAAATAAATAAATAAAATTAAGAACCAAGAGAGAGGAAGCAGATGGATTGAAACACACCAGAGTGGTTCTAACCAGATCCCCAATTGATTTTCAACTCAAATCCAGACTCATCAACAAGAACAATGAATACTTGAAGATCCAAACCTCAACACCCAACAAACTTGGCTGGTCAATCAAATAAATCATCTTGATTCCAAGTGGCCGGTATGTTGCATACTTCCTTCCAGGTGAAACCAAGCTGATTCAAAACCTTGCTGATGGCTTGAGGGGTGACCAAGACTTAAAATATGTCTCAAAGAAACTTACTCATTTCTTTTGAGGTTGTTCTTGATCCCCCTTTGAGGTTGATCAATATCTCAGTGACCATCTGAGGGAAAATCTTGGATTCTATCTTCTACCTTGACCTTCACCAGGAGTGGGTCTTCCTTAATGATGTGCTGAATCTGTTGGACTGGTAAATTTAATCTCTTGGCTTCCTCCTTCTGAGGCATTGATTTTTCTATAAAATTCATTTGGATCAGATGCCTAACCTCCAAGGTGATTATGGCATTTAGATGGCACTCTTTGTGAGTCAATCAATCATTTTGATAAGTTTTCTGTTCATCTATTTTTTTTTTTTCAGAGCATTCTCAATTATCTGGGGATGGAACTGCCTTTTGTTGAGTTTGGAAAGCTGATGGGCAAGATTTTGTGCCTCCTCATCCTCAGCCTGATCTTCAAGGTCTTCAATTTCTTTGGCATCAATCATGTTGATGCTTGAGGCAATCTTCCTAGTTGTAATGGTAATGAGGACCTGATCAGCAGCAAACACCCAGCTTGTCTTGTTGCCCCAAGTTGATCAGAAACTAGGTCAGGTTGATGAATCAACAAGATGGGGCCCCCTTGGCTATTGCCCCATCAACCAATTCGGTCAGGCCATCAACCACAGCTTGTTGCATGAACAGGGGGATTTGACCACCAAACCCAACCAACTGGATACACCATGTATATATTATTAAAGTCTTATGCTTTCTTTTTTGGGAACTGATAAATTCAAAACCCATTTGAGTTGTGGACAAAATTGTTGGTGACACAGGCAACTCCCAGGGGGTTTTGTGTGTTTTGATTGATGATTTTTGATTTTTTTGGATAAAAAGAGCCCCAGATGGGCTATTTGAGGGGGTCATTAGGGGTACCTAGGAACCCCTGGATGACATTTGAGTGCCAAAAATTCATATTTTGGGAATTTTGCATGAATTGTTGGACTAATGGACCAGAAAAAGAACCTGTAAACAGATCCATACATAATAATTGCCTGTTGGTCAATTTTTGTTTTCTCAACCAAAAAGTGAGTACACTTTGGAGTTGTTGAATTGAGAGTTTGATTGAAGAATGAAGTGTCTTTGGATATTTTTTGGATTATTGGAACAGTGGAAAGCATAAGCACCACAAGTTTCAACATGGCTGTATTGAAAGACTTAATTGATAGTTCATTTAACAAAGCTGTGGAAGGAGCTAGGGATCTGGGAAATAAAAAATTGGAATTCCCAATTTCATCCTCATCTAGTTTTATGATTGAGGAACAAGATGTTTAACAACTGGAGTTGACTGGTGGTGGTGCACAAAATTTAATGTTCAGTTTGATTGATTCTATTTGATTTAAAATAATTTAACTATGGAAGATGTAACTATGCAACTATGAGGTTCAAGAAAAACTTGAACCTCCTCCAGTGAGATCCTTTCCCAGTAGGGAAGAATAAAAATACTTTTGAAAAAAACAGGCATCCACATATGGCTATGATTTGACAAAATTCAAGTCAAAGAGAGACAAATATGTAGACCTAGCATGCAGCAGAAATGGAATATATTCAGGGCCATTGCTTAGCAAACCTCAAAGGAAAACTCACAACATGAAGTTTGGGTGTAAATTCATGATCTGTGAAATTTTAACAGTAGCAGATCCTACATGGCGCATCTCTGTTAGAAATGAGCAACATGATCATCAACCATCTTCAAACCCCTCAGTGCATCCTTAACTGGGGAGGATCTCTTGTGTGGCCGTAAGATCAACTTAAGGAAGGAATGAAAGATGGGCTCAATCCAATTCAACTAAAAAGGAAATTGAGAAAGATTGGTGATGGAGAATATGTTGAAAATAGAACAATATTCAACACTAAGATCAAGTTAAAGGCAGCAGAAATCCAGGGTAAAAGTGTTATGGATGTGCTATTCAAAAAACTCCAAGATACTCAGTGGGTTTACAGGTAAAAATTTAGTGGAAAGGGTCCCTTAGAGGCCCTTTTCTTTTACCATCCTGAGTCTATAAAACTTTGTAAAAAATTCCATGATATTGCTTTTTTGGACTTACTTATAAAAAAAAAAAAAAAAAAAAATAGGTACAACATCCTGCTATTTCATGTTGTAGGAATAACTGTCAACAGGAAAACATTTAAAAAGGTGTTTGTTTTTATAACAAAAGAAACGTTTGAGTTTTACAGTTTGGTGTTGAATGCACTAGAGGAGTTGGTTTATGATCCACAGAGGCTTCCTAAAGCCTTTGTGAAACACAATGAAAAACCACTGATTTTTGCCATTCAACATAGTTTCCATGGGTCATCCAGAAAGTTGTGATCTTGGAACTTGTCTAAAAATGTTCAAGCAAAATTAAACGTTTTCTTCCAGTATTGATCATGAAGGATGGAAAGTTTTTATGTCTCTGTTGGAAAAGTATAGAGCCTCCTCAAAAACCAAGGGGTAGCCAGAATTTCAATCATGAAGAACTCAGAGTAGGCCAATTGATTGCTTCTTCTGTTCATCCCTGCTAGGATTTCTTATGTTGAAACTTGTATACAGTATTTCTTTAAAGACCATGAGGATGTGCTTGAGTATAGGGGAAAATAATAAATTCACTATCAAAGAGAATTTTGGAACTGTGTGGACTTGTGTTGACCCTGAATTTTTAAATAAAACAACCTCTTGGGTAGAAGGGGCCCACACTACTTTCAAAAATTACTCATGAGTTCTTTGGGGAAAATTTTGGATGTTTGGAAACATCTGGATTGAAGAATTGATGGCCAAATCAAATCAGTGCATGTGTTTCTTAGTAAATTTTGAATAAAATTTGGAACAGTTCTTCCAACAGAACTGTTACCTTTTGGATACAAATTATCAATTGAGGCAATTTGACTTGTTGGGGAACAATTTCAGAAGTCAAAGTGTGATCATGATGGTGAAGTGTACACCAAGCCATATTCCAAGACAATGGGCTTTCCCTGTTCCCACATATTTGGCCAAATACTAGAATCAAGAGGATCTGTTTTGCCTGAGGATGTTCATCCTCAGTGGAGGTTAGACTATAACCCTACCAGTTCTGTAAGTTGGATTGTGTCATACTGACACCAAACTCAGTCTAAAATCAGTCTAAAACTCATTCCAATCCACTGGCCAAGGAAATTCAACCTCAGGTATTCAGGGGACTTATCTCAGTATATCTCCACTAACTACATATCCTCAGTATCTTCATGTGTTAGATATCTAAATATGGTATAACCTCATATAGTAGAAAGATAGACTCCAGAGGCATATAAATACTTAATCTCCCAGGTCTTCATATCCTCTAACCTTATTCACCCTGTCTATCCCATATTACATCATGGTTTATCCTTTTGGAATCCTTTTTTATAACCTCCTGAAGATTGTATCACACAATCTCTCTACTTAGTACATAGTCTCATGACTCCCATTTACAATGTACATACTTCAACTGTATATTCCAAACTCAGAAAGCTCAGACATGTGGAATTTCACCTAAATCCTACTGTGAGTAGAACCCCCTTGTGACAAGCCCTGATTTCACACCAGCAGAACTTGGTGACATTAAACTTATTTCTTCCCCAAAATACTAACCTCACCCACTCACACTCTTTACTCCAACTTATTGGTCATCAAATTGTTCTATTGAATTTGTGGCAATTTTTTTTATCTCATTGATTTACCTCACAGCATGGATTTGATGGGATATTGAGTTTGTGGCCATCTTATCTACCTCTTATCTTGCAAAACTACCTATCTCTTCCCCCTTAAATAACCACCCCACGTCTTGCATCAATGCTTTGATGATTTTCTTTGAAACTTTGACACTTTGAAATTGAACTTTGATGCCTCAATGCTTTGAAACTTCAAAACTCTCCTCAATGCCTTGCTTTGAAGCTTTGATGATTTGAACTTGGGCCATCTATCAATTAATTAATTTGGGAAATATCTTGAAATCTTCTTTGCATGGGTAAAATATTTTTTTATTTTGGGCAACTTCTGTCTAGTTAGGAAATAGAATGCCTCCTCAACATGCACTCTTCTCTCAAATCTCTAGCCCATCTGTCACACATAGCCCCAGGGGGAGAGGAACCAATGAACCAACTGACCCTTCTACTCCAAAAGCCTGTGGAAATGGACAAAAGTTTTCAAAATTACCAGCAACAGAAGCTAGAACCTCCATCCCAATAGATACTGGCCTATTGGATCCTGTTCCCCAAGTTTCCATTTCTACTATCCCATACTCCGATAATCCTAACCTTCACAGAGTCACAGGAAAATTCCCAGAGGCTGGCTACCATGTTTTGGACTCTCCTTCTTTTGATCCAAGTTTGGTCCCAATCCCAGGAGATGATAAAAAACATGATGAGGATGAGGATTCAGGATTTGACTCCAGAATCCTGAGTGGTTTGAATTCAACTTCTCCAGAGGTTAATCCAAGCCCAACCTCTAATGCAACTGAAATCCCAACAAATTCAAAAACTGCTGATCCTCCTTCTCCTTCTCAGGGTCCTTCTACTGATCCTGCCCTGCTGGAAATTCTTCAGCAAATGACCAATGAAATGACTCAACTTTCCAAACCTGCTGATAACCATCCTTTCTACAAATTTAAGTCACCATCCATTGATGCACCAGAAAAGTTTGATGGTACCAACCCAACCAGGCTTTGACAATTCCTACAGGCTTGTGAACTCATATTTGCTAAAAATGAAAGGGTATTTTATAATGACAGAAAGAAAGTGTTTTTAAAAGCCTCATACCTCTCAGGAAATACTAGCTGGTGGATTCAACCTTATTGTTCCAACATTGGTAACCATGAACCATATTTCCTAATTAAATGTTGGTTCTTATTCACCTAAAAGCTCCACACTCTTTTTGAGGGTTTTATAGAGATCCAAACATGCTTAAAAGGAGTTCAATATCCTTAAAAGGAAAGAAACAGATTATGATACTAACTATATCACTGAATTTAGAATGCTTATGACTAAGGTCTCTGGGTGGGATAATGAAGATCTCTTCTTTTATTTCAGAAAAGGACTCCCCTCAAGTCTATTGGACCAACTTTATGGATAAAATGGACCTAAAGAAACACTACAGGAGCTAATGGATATTGTTCTTAAATACAATACTTGTTACCATGAAAGGATGCGGGCAAACTCCCTCAACTCTCATCAGGCCCCAAACCTGAAACTAACTCCTCAACTCCTCCAAAACATCAAAATCACAGCCACCAATGTAGATCCAAGGGGAAATCTAAAGCTCCTTCTACTAACCCCACTCCAACTTATTTTCCTAATCCTAACATAGGTGAAGATGGATACCTCAAGGCTGATTAAAAAGCTAGAAGAGAAATGGAGGTTTTTTTTTAATTAATGTGGAGGAGCTCACAAATTTAGCCTCTGCAGGAAGTATCCAGACCTCAAACCTGACCAGAAATCAACTCCAGCTAAGCCTAAGCAGCAAAAAGACTAGGTGATGGAAATTTGGTACTCCATGACCATTACCCCTTGAATATCCAAGTGCATAAATTGGAAGGGAAAGCACCTGAATCATTAAATAAAGGCTTACATTACATTTTTTTACTAAATAAACAGGCTAACAGTGAAATTATTGATTCAGGGGCCACACAATCTGTTATTTCCAAATCTATGGATTCTAAGTTTTATTTGTTTCTGTTTACTCTGCCACTAAAAACTCCATGAGATCCCGGTACCACATTCCCTGGAGCGCGCACCTACCCACTCTGTCACCTGACTGTAACAACTCTCTTCCATCCATGCCCCTCTTTCTTTCAACAAATTTCTACCTTTCAAATCTCAAACTCCCACTTCATATTTTTGTCCCATCCAATCCTTCCATTGTATCTAAATTTCTTTTCTTATTTATTTTCTTTTACTCTGTTTCTCTTTTTTTATCTTTGACTAACTCCCATCACCAGTATTCAAAACCACCAAACTAGAACTACCAGTCCTCAATCTTGGAAACTAAATCCATCCTTCTTCAAAACGCCAACTTACTGACTTTGGGTCCTAGCTCTATTTGGTGAGAAAGAGCAACTTAGAATCACATACTCTAACTTCAGACAACCCCACTGGTTGTCTGCTCCTTTCTCTTACCCTAACCCAATGTCTCATCTATTTCTCTTGAACACTCTCTTTTTTCATCTGTCATCAGAACCTCTATTAGCAAGCTCTTTAATTTTCCTCTTCATCAGTCCATCTGATCATCTGCCTCAGCTTCCGGGTGTGGAATTGGCAAATCTGATTCTTTATTACTCTTGTTCCTACACTCCCTTGTTCTTACTGGTGTTGATTGATCTCTTCTGGCTCCTATTAGTCTGGTTATACTTTATACTCTCTGAGAATTAAATTCTAAAGGCTCTAACACAATTCAAAGTCAAATCTCACAAGCTTAGAACCAGGCTGCTATGGACTCCATCAACCCCACTATCCTCAAAACCATCATTGAGGCTATTCCCTTACTCACCAAGGAAAACCTTAAGATCTGGATAACTCAAATGCAATCTCTACTTAATCTGGCCAAACTTAAGGACCTCATGACCCTTCCTGTTAATCTGGAGCCAGACAATAACTCTATACTTACCTCTATCATCATATCCAAACTGTCTCCTGGCCTTCACTAAAACATCATCACCGCAGTAAATGAAGAAGATGCCAAAGATTTATGGTCTGATCTTCTCAAACATTTTGTCTCATCCAAGCCCGCTAATTGAGCTCAAGTCTACAAAAACTTTTCTACCATTTCCTTCAAAAAGGCCAACATCCAGCTTTTTATAACCAAGATCAAAACCGGCATCACTTGTCTCCATGAGATAGGAATTGTCCTTCCTCCAGATATTCTAGCATATATGATACTTGAAAAATTGCAGCCAACTCCTGCCTTGAAGGCCATTCAGAAATCAATTACACACTCTTCCATTGAATCTGAAATCACCCTGGATGCTTTTCTTGACCACTTGCAGATTCATCTCAACAAGAAAAAAATGGCCAGCGGTTTGTCTCAAGAATGCTCTTCTCTTTCTCTCTACACTGATTTTAACAGGAAATACAAGCAAAAGAAACACAATCCTCTTGCAAACCATCCCAAGCATAAGTGTTGGATGCTTTACCCTCACTTGCACCCTCAATCTTTGAATCAAGATGGAAGCAACAATGTCAGATATCTGTCATACATCTCTAATTCTAGCCCTCTAAAATTTTTTCTTGACTCAGGATCCTCCCACCATATTGTGGCTAACCAAGATCTTTTTGAATTAATAGACAAATATTACCAAGGATCAGTAAACACAAGTTGTGGGATTGGAAATCTGGAAATAAAAGGGATTAGCTCCATCAAACTTACCAATCAATCCACGTCTATCCTTCTTAACAATGTGTTGTTTGTTCCTAACATCTCTGCAAACCTACTCTCACTTCATTGCCTTATTCTCAACAATTTTGATATATCCTTTCACTCTCACCATTTCTTGATTAAAAAAGACTCTCAAGTTTTTTGAAATGGATTCTATTCCAACCACATCTCATACTTGAACCTTGAGCCAGCCCTCTCTTGCTCATTGCATCTCTCATCTGCCAAAATTCTTTATAAATACCTCTGCCACGTAAACTATCATCAAATCCAATGCAAATTGAACATTCCCGTCAAGGAAGAAAATCTGTGTGAATCCTGTTCTCTCTCAAAAATTACACGCACCTACTTTAAGGACCATTCTTCAAGAGCCAACAGAGTCTTTGAGGTTATTCACCTTGACACCATTGGTCTGCTGCCTACATCCTCTTCTGGTCACAGGCTCTTGAAGTTTTAACAGACTTAAAAAGGAAAATTGTTTTCAGCAAGGAGAAACAAAAGAAAAGAGATCAAGACAAGTAGACACCTTAAAAAGGAACAGATAGCGTGGTGACTGAACAGGAGTGTGAACTGAGAAAGAGACAGAGAATAAAAATGAGCATGAGGTAGAGAGAGTCTGGAGTGTGACTCTAAATTTGGAGTGGCCAGCTTGAGTGGTAGAGTTAGCTGATGGTTGGAGTTGATTTTAGCTGATGGTTGGAGTTTATGGTAGTGGAAGTGATTGAGTCTTCACCAAAATTCATCAGCTTCCCAGGATTTGATCATCCAGATTGCTGGTGAGCAGATAAGCACCACATCAGAATTAGAGATTTGACAGTGGATGAATTTGAAGGTTGCGCATGCTGGTGATGGAAGCAGCATTAGGTTCACAGATGTGACAGAACATAGATTTAAGAAAAAGAAAGAAGAAAAGAAATAAAAGAAATAATAGGGAAAGAAAAAAAAAGGAAATAATATGAGCATGACTATTTGAAGCCAAACAGCCTCCCTTGCTCAGATTATTCCACAATGTTGAGAGCGTTCAGAGCATGGCAAATGTTACAATACGCATGCACTTAAGTGTGTGCTATGTATAAGTGTAATCTGAATGGGATGCACATATGGGCCTCTCAGGCCCATTGGACACTCACACGGACCATACGGGCCTGTGTGGATGTCGCTGATTTGGGGAAACTGGCCTCAAAACGCGTGAAACAGGCTCATTGGTACACGGGCCCTAACAGGCCTGGTGGGGGATATGGGAAAATACAGCCAGATGGGCTTTTATGGGCATAATTGGGCCCAAGTTTTATTTTGGACATACTTGGCCAGACTGGCTGGCCCGCCAAAGTATGTTTTACTTAGTTTTTGGGCTTGGGGAGACCCATTGGGGCCACCGCCCATGTTGCAGCCCGTTTGGGGCCCCTGCCCATGTCACGGCCCAATTGGGGCCGCGGTTTGTACCTTTGGCCCGTCTATGGGGCCCAACGGCCCGCGCAGGGCTGTTGTGGCGGCTGCCGTGGGGCTGGTGGTACCGGCTCCTCCCCCCCTCCTTGCTTGCCATTGCAAGGGGGAGGGGGAGGGCTGGCTGGTTGTAACCAGCCAGCAACCAGTCATGGTGGGGGGGACTTGATCACCCCCCCACCAAAAGAGGTGGCCAGGCCGGTTGCATCAAGGCAACCGGTGGTGGGGGGGAATTGACCACCCCCCCACCATTGAAGGGGCACTCTTGCCCCCCCTTTACCAAGGGGGAGGAGCAACGGGCTGGATGGGACCTCACCACCCCCCAGCCCACTTACCATAGCAACGCCCTGGGGGTATCAACCACCAGGGACCCTGGTAGGGGGATCTGACCGCCCCTCCCAGGATTTGAGAGAAAGAGGGGGGGGCGGCATGTCCGCCAGTTAAACCCCCCCAGGTGAGATTTTGGTTGGACTCAGGTGAGTC
Source organism: Puccinia polysora (assembly GCA_025617555.3). Classification (NCBI taxonomy): domain Eukaryota; kingdom Fungi; phylum Basidiomycota; class Pucciniomycetes; order Pucciniales; family Pucciniaceae; genus Puccinia; species Puccinia polysora. The sequence continues at coordinate 11,273,294 of CM062614.1, read as the reverse complement.
CTGGGTCCCACCTGGCCCATATGAGGGGCCAGGGCTGTGCAAGTGCTAAGATAAGTAACAAGGCTTGTTGTAACGGACAACCAGCAAGGGATTGAACAGCACAGGGGCTGGTTCAGCCCCATTGAGGTGGAAACACCAGAAACAACCGGAATAGGATGGTTTTAAGGGTACAGGGACTGATGCCATGTGGGCTGATGTAGCCCAAATCAAGTAACAAGGCCTGTAGAGCCTGTAGAGCTCTTTTGGGGAATAAAATTTGCCTTTTGGCTTGTTGTATCATGGACTCACAAGAGGCCAATCTTTTGCACTTAAGGAGCTCTTCTCCCTGCTGTTTTCCATCATCCATTCATCATCCAATCAAATTCATCAACAATATCATCCAACATGTTGCCCCATTTGTGAGAGCCCATCAAGCAATTATTGACACAAGGTGTCCAGCATTTCTTTTGATTTAATTACTGCTCATTTGCCTAAGCTAATTGCTAGCCATAATTATAACAGCAAAGAGACATTTGGGGAACCGGCTTGGTGAAAAAGTCTGCAAGATTTCTTTTAGAAGATACCTTTTGAAGCTTGATGGCATTATTGAGGATTTTTCTGAAAAAATAGTGGAGGCAAAGCTCCATGTGTTTGGTGTGAAAAGTAGAATGGTTAGCTTGATTGAGAGAAAGCTTAATACACCCTTTTTTGTCCTTGTGAATGGTGGCTGGATTGGCCGCTTCACCCAGTAAAATTTTTCTCATGATTGAATTCACCCAGCTTAACTCTTTGATAGCATTGCCCAGCGCCTTGTATTTGGCTTTGGTGGTGGATAGTGACAAGGTGGGATGTTTCCTGCACTTCCAAGTGATGACACTACCAAACCAGCAAACAACTAATCCAGAGATGGATCTTCTGGTGGTTGGACAAGTTTCCCAGTTGGCATCATAGTAGGCTTCAAGATGAGGGGGAGAGAAGGAGGGATCAAAAATTAATCCAAAATTTGGAGTGTGTTGGAGGTATTGTAGGACGTGTAGAGCAGCTTGAAAGTGGTTTTGATTTGGTTTGACTAGGAATTGCGCCAGGTAGTTGACGGAAAAAGTTATGTGGGGCCTGGTGCATGTGCTGATGTGATTAAGCTCCCCAAAAATTCTCCAATAGTTGGTGCCCAATTGGATGAACTCTTCATGGTCTTCCTCACTTGAGGGATAAAGTTTACCATGGGGCTTGAATGGAGTAGAGAAGGATTTATGAGGCGGAAGCAAGTATTGCGTAGATATTTGATTGATGTAGGAGCTATGAGAAATCTTGAAACCATCATGAAGATGGTGTAAGTTCATTCCCAGAAGTAAGGAGGCGGGTCCCAAGTCCTTTATTTTGAATCTGGATCTGAGTTGGCCAATGAATACTTGCGGTTGATCACTGAAGACCACAATTTTTTCAACATGGAAATAGAGGTAGGTGGTGTGCTTCCAGAACAAAAATTTGTCAGCCTTGCTCTTATGAAAGCCACAGTTGATCAACCAGTTGCTGAGTGTTTTGTACCAGGAAACTGGGGCCTGCTTTAGTCCATAAAGTGCTTTCTTCAGACTAAGATGACTGCCTCAAGATAAACTAATGAATGGAGGGGGAATGAGATAAATTTATTTGCGCAGTGGGGCATTCAGAAAGGCAGCCTTCACATTGACTTGGTGAGATTTTAAATTTAAATGAGCAGCAAGAGAAATTAGCATTTGGAGAGAGGTTTTGTTTCCGGTTAATGAGAAGGTTGAGGTGAAGTTGACCCCATATAGTTGATTGAAACCTTGCACGCAGAGTTGTGCCTTGAACTCAAAAATTTGATTTTGATCATCCCATTTGGTTTTTAAGACCCAAACGCATTTAAGTCCTAGCTTGCCATAAGGAAGTGGTGATTCTTCCCAAACTTGGTAATTGAGCAGGTTGAGATCCTTGTTTCTCATGTCTTCAAGCCATTCTTCTTTGTATTTGGAATTGAGAGCTTCTTGAACCAAAGTGGGATTGGAGTAGTTGTCATCAACAATAAGGTAGATAGCAGGAAGTCCAACTTTTGAGTTAGGGCTTTGCGGATGAGGAATGATTTTTCCATGGGTAAGCCTTTTATGAGATGGTTGAAAGGTGGGGGGGGAGTCAACAGCAGTTGACGTGGAAGGAGAGGTAGCAGAGTGAGTAGTGGAAGAAGAAGGAGAGGAAGTGGAAGAGGAGACAAAAGGCAAGGTTCCCAGGAAATTGTTAACAGGAGGAAGAAGGGGAGAAGGGAGAGTCAGCATGGGATCAGAGTTGGGATGGCAGGAAGAAGATTTGACCCTGGGTGGAGAAGGGAAGGAGAGTTCATCAAAGGAGGCGTTTGCGGACATGAAGATCTTGGAGGAATCCGGATCAAGCAGTCAAAATGACAAAAAGTCATTTAAATACCCAAGAAGAATGGCTCTCTTGCTGGTGGGGAGAAGCTTGAAAGTCTGATTAGCCTTGGGAATGACAGTGAAAGCAGACCATCTGAATGGCGGTAAGCAGTTGAGGTTAAAATTTTGTCTGTGCTAGAATTTATAGGGAATAATGTTGCAACAAGACCTGGAAGGGAGCAAATTGAGAATGTGGGTGACAGTGTTGATGGCCTCATCCCAGGACTTCAGGGGCAGATTGCCTTTGATTCAGCAGACATTGGGCCTTCTCCAGGATGAGGCAATTTGATCTTTTGGAAAGTCCATTTTGTTGAGGAGTGTGAGGGGGCAAGAAGTGTTGGCTGATTCCTTTTTCAAAAAAGAAGGAGTGAAGATTGGAGGAGATGAATTCACCACTGTTTTCAGAGATTAGCAGCTTCACAGTGTGACCAGTTTGACATTTGGCCCAAGCCAAAAAATCTTTGATGGAAATGAACGCATCACTCTTCTGTTTGAGGAGTGCCACAGACCGGTATCCTGAGAATTGATCCATAAGAGAGAGGAAGTAGGAAAATCTGGAGTTTTAATTGATGGAGAAAGGTCCAACAACATCCAGATGAATTTCTTCAAGAGGTTTGGTAACCCTTTTGAAATGGTGATTGAATGGCATTGAGACTTGTTTGCATGTCTTGCAGATCTGACACATAGGAGTTTGATCTTGGGAGCCGTTTTAGCACAGGTTGAGAGTCTTGAGAGATTGAGAAATTGCATGACCCAGAAAAAGATGCCAGAGATTTTCTGGGGCTTTGAGGAGCAGAGTGGATTTATTGCATTGCAGGAATTTAGTGCCGCAGAGTTTGGTAAGCTTGTTTTTTGTAGTTCCAATGAAGCTGATCCTGTCTAGTTTCACCTAAAAGCCCAAGTAACCAACTTTGGCAAAAGTTGCCTTTGAGGAGTTCAGTTGGGTGAGGGAAATAAGACATTGATTGATAGAGGGAATGAGCAGAACATCTTGAAAGATGATGATTTTTCCCAAGTGATTGACAAGCTTAGCTGAGCCGGAATGTGTAGCAGTGAGGGAGTTATTTGGAGAACAAGTTACCACTTTGAGGTGGACAGGAAAGCAGTCAAACAGAAACTTGGGGTTGTTGATTATGTGATGACTGGCGCCAGAGTCAAGTACAGGAAGGAGGGAGTGTTTTCTGTTGGAAAACAGATAGATCTGAGCATTGAAGTGAAGTTCAGCGCTCTTAGTGTTGCTTTTATTGATGACGTTTGAGCTTTAATTGGCAGTGCGGAGATTGTATGAGGGAGTTTTGTTCCAGTTGGGTCTAATATGGGGATTCAAAAACCAACATTTGCTTTCTGGATGTTCAGCTAAAGGATTGTGATGTCCTTTGGAACATGGATGTTTGGGCCTTTTCTTTACAGCTGATTTGTGGAGTGAGGCAGAGGGATGCATCTTGGGAGTTGCATTGGCATCAGGTGTACAAGAAGACTCCAGATGTAGGACTTTGCAAAGCTTGTTAAAGATTCTATTTGGGTTCTGAAGGAGGGCATTGTTGAGGATCAGGGAGTCAACAATGTGGTAAAACAAGCTGGGAAGTTTGGCAAGGATGGTGTAGCTTAGGATGTCAGGGGGAACTTTGAGCCGCACTGCTGTGAGTTTGTTCATGAGTTTTCTGCAGTCCTTGATGTAGGTTGTCAAGTCACCTTTGAAGAGGTAGCGGATGAAGTTGAGACAGATGAAACCATGGTTATTTGAGGACTGCAGAGCATATTGTTCAAGAATTTCCTTCCAGATAGCATGGGGGTCTCCATCATTGTTGTTTTTGACAAAGGATTCAAAGGCAGATTTGCCAAGATATTGAATGATTATGTCCGCAGCTTCAAATAACTTCTTTTTCTGAGGATCAGTCAAGGGCAAAGGAGGAGATTCAAGGGTAAGCTTGAGCATTCCTTTTCTGTGGAGATAGCTCTTGCTCCTGAGGCTCCAAGAGGGGAAGTTTGAGTCGTTCAACAGTGGTATGTTGAGTTTGGATGGGTTGGGTTGTTCTTCTGAGTTGGACATTGAGCCTATCTGGTCTGGTGAGCTTGTTGGGACTGTAAATCTGAAGTCTTAATAGACTTAAAAAGGAATATTGATTTCAGCAAGGAGAAACAAAAGAAAAGAGATCAAGACAAGTAGATCCACCTTAAAAAGGAACAGATAGTGTGGTGACTGAACAGGAGCATGAACTGAGAGAGAGACAGAGAATACAAATGAGCATGAGGTAGAGATAGTCCAGAGTGTGACTCTAAATTTGGAGTGGAAAGCTTGAGCAGTAGCGGTAGCTGATGGTTGGAGTTGATGGTAGCTGATGGTTGGAGTTGATGGTAGGGGAAGTGATGGAGTCTTCACCAACATTCATCAGCTTCCCAGGATTTGATCATCCAGATTGCCGGTGAGCAGACAAGCACCACTTCAGAATCAGAGCTTTGGCAGTGGATGACTTTGAAGGTTGCGCGCGCGGGTGATGGAAGCAGCATTAGGTTCACAGAAGTGACAGAACATAGATTTAAGAAAAAGAAAGGAGAAAAGAAATAAAAGAAATAATAGGGAAATAAAAAAAACAAGGAAATAATATGAGCATGACTATTTGAAGCCCAAAAGTTCTTTCTAACTGTGGTTGAATCTTGCTCCAGGTACTTTTCTGCCCTGCCTATAAAAGGAAAGGACAAGATTCCTGCCAGTCTGATCAACTGTTTAGAACTGGAAGCCAAACAACTTGGGTACTATCTCTCCACCATTCACTCCAACCGCGGTACCAAGTTTGTCAACCGTCAAATAACTGACTTATGCAATAGAAATCACATCAAACAATCCGTCTCTGATCCGTAAACCCCTCAAAAGAATGGCCTAGCCAAACAATTGAACAGAACAATTCTTTAGTCTCTGAGAATCATCATCCACAACTCTGGGTTCCCCCAAATCTCGGGCACAAAATCATCCCTGCATCCACTCTGACCCTTAACCAAATTCCCTCCTTCTTCAAGGCCAAGAAGTCACCGTATGAGATGTTCACGGACCAATCTCTTCCCCTGTCCTACTTTTGCCCAATAGTTAATCTGGTCTCATCCCTCATTCAGCCTAAATCCACTAGAGGGAAGCTGGATCCTCCTGGCAAAAAAGGCTGACTTATTGGTTACAACCCTGATCTCCTGTCATTCAGGATTATGAACTTGGCTGGAAAGATCATTGACAAAAAAAGTGTCTCCTTTCTGGATTTCTCTTGTCCCTCTCTCCAATCTGCCACACCCTCAGGATCTGAAAAACTTGCATCCTTCATTCCTCCCGTAACAGGAACCTCCAAACTTGCTGAAATATCTGATAACGGCTCAACTGCCCCTGAATTGGTGACTGATGGAAAACCGTCTATTGATGTTTTTCCACCTGATTTCACTAGCAACTCTCCACCTCTCTCTGCCTCCATGCCTTTGAACAGAGTTCTTTGCAAGCGGACCCCTGAAATCAGACCTGAAAAATACAGTTACCTTACTTCCTCTGCTGACACTCCAAAGACCCTTGCCGCCAAACTAGTGAAGTTAGACAAAATAAAACACCATGAAGTCTGGGAAGACTACAAAGGAGTGCCAGATTGCTGCCTGAGAACCACTTGGGCAATCCACAACAAGCCTGCCTCAAAATTGACCCCAGAAAAAACCAAGGCTTGGCTTTGCATTCAAGGGTTTTTTCAAACCCCAGGCATTGATTTTGGAGATATGTTCACGCTCAATGGTAAATTTCCTTTGCTTCTTCTCCTTCTGTGCTTTTCTTTAGAAAAGAAGCTTCCTATCAGGCAATTTAACGTCAAGACTGCTTTCCTTTACGCTTTGTTAAAGGAAGACATCTTTATCAAAACTCCAGCCAAGTCCTCCCAAACAAGTCAGTTTCTCAAGCTGCACAAGTCCCTATACAGTCTTTTTCAAGCACCCCTAAACTGGCACAACACTTTGACTGAGTGGCTAAAGTCTATCAATTTTCATCAATCACAATCCAACAAGTGTCTGTTTCTCAACCATGAGGCTTCCTCTTACCTATTCTCCCACGTGGAAGACCTTGTTGTTTTTGGCAATGTTGAGAGGTTTCAGGAGCTTTTCTTAGATTTATTCCCTGACTCCTCCGCTCATCCTCCTTATCTGTTGCTAGGTATGGAAATCAAGGTGGCTAGTACCTTTTGCAACCTCTCTCAAGTCAGTCTCATCAACAAGGGTTTGGAGATCCTTAAACTTCAAAAATGTTTTCCTGTTGTCACTCCTCTTACTCCTAACCTGCAGCTCACACCAGCTTTGGAAGACAACCTAAAAAACTTTGAAAAAATTAAAATTAATTACCAACAATTTACCAGCATGCTGAATTACCTGTCATGCCGCACCCGCCCTGATCTAGCAGCTGCCATATCCATTCTCTCCAGGTTCAACCATTGGCCTGGATTAACTCATTGGAAAGAAGTCATTCACTGCTGGAAATACCTCAAGGGGACCGCATCACTATGACTCAAGATCTTACCTGACCTCTCCCTTCTGAATCAACTTCAGTTCTTCACCAATGCAACCTGGGGAAGTGACTTACACAATTGCACCTCCCAAAGCAGCTCAATCTGCCTGTGGAAGGGCTGCCCCATCATCTGGAACAGCAAGAAACAGCACAAAATCACCTTGTCATCCACCAAATCCAAAATGAACGCTCTCACTGACGGGCTTCAAGAAAATCAGTGGTTATGCCACATATTTGGTGAGCTCTAGGGGTCTTCTCCCTGTCTTTCCATCTTTCACATTGAAAAAAAGGGTCTGATAGACAAAATAAAGAAATTTGGGTCAAATGCTAAAACCAAACATCTGGATATCAAGATCAAGTTCATCCAAGAACTGTACAACTAAAAGGACATTGACGTTAAGCTCATCAGCTCTTCCAACATGATTTCCAATCCTCTATCTAAGGCTGCCTCATCCTTCTAACTGTCCAAACTGGCTAGTGCATGCTTTTCCTAACAAATCTCTGGCTCTTAACTCACCAAATATCCTGGGGTGTTGATTCTGCCACAAAAAAAAACTCCATGAGATCTTGGTACCACATTTGCTGGAGCACGCACCTGCCCACTCTGTCACCTGACTGTCACAACTCTCTTCCATCCATGCCGCTCCTTTCTTTCAACACATTTCTACCTTTCAAATCTCAGACTCCCACTTCATACTTTTTTCCCATCTTATCCTTCCATTGTATCTAAATTTCTTTTCTTCTTTATTTTCTTTTACTCTGTTTCTCTTTTTTTATCTTTGACTAGCTCAAATTGCCAGTATTCAACACCTCCAAACTAGAACTACAAGTCCTCAACTCTTGGCAACTCAATCCATCCTTCTTCAAAACACTGAATTACTGACTTTGGGTCCTAGCTCTATTTGGTGAGAAAGAGAAACTTAGAATCACATACTCTAACTTCAGACAACCCCACTGGTTGTCTGCTTCTTTCTCTTACCCTATCCCAATGGCTCATCTATTGCTCTTGAACACACTCTCTTTTCATATGTCATCAGAACATCTATTAGCCAGCCCTTTAATTTTCCTCCTTCATCAGTCCATCTGATCATCTGCCTCAGCTTCTGGGTGTGTAATTGGAAAATCTTGTTCTTTGTTACTATTTTTCCTACACTCCCTTGTTCTTACTGGTGTTGATTTATCTCTTCTGGCTCCTATTAGTCTGTTTCTACTTTATAATCTCTGAAAAGTAAATTCTAAAGGCTCTAAAAGTTTCCTAAACCTATGAAAACTCCTATTTTCTTATTTAAATTCAGACCTTCCAAGTCACCTGCCCAGGCAATCACTCCTAAGGTTTCCTTCAATTTCTCTCCACCCTTTTTTTCAACTTAAAATTAGATTTCCTGGTTTTTAATACTCCACAAAATGGGAAAATTATTTGGGGTATTGACTTCCTTGACTTCTGGAACCCTGAGGTAAATTGGAAACTGGGATTGATCAACCCAAGAACCAAACCAGCTTTAGATCATTCCCCTTTTGTTGAAATCAATTTTGCCACTACTTACCTTCCACCAGAAAATCTGAAGACCACTGTTCCTGTTCCCTTTTCAGAATCTATGCAACCACAACACATTTCCTTGAGTTATACACCTACTTCTGTGAATCAGATATTCTTTAAAAATTCTATAAAATTCTTGGGGGATATAGAGAATGATCTATCCATTCAAGTTTTGCATATGATTATTTCTACTTCTGAATCTTCCCCAAAGAATTGCTTGGAAGAGGGTTTGGATGAGGAAGAGGAATCTGAAGAAATAGAAAATTTGATGGAGAAAGTTCCAGAAGCTGACCATACCTTTTTAGATGTTTTTTCAATGGTTAATCTGATAAACTCCCTCCACATTGTACTTAAAATCACCATATCAAATTGGAAGGCCCTACGACTCCAGTCGGGCCTATGTACTCACTCATTCACCATGAGAAGGAGGCGCTGAAAGCAAACATAGCAGAAAATGTAGAGAAAGGTTTCATTTACCCCAGGACTTCAAGCACTGGTGCACCTTTCCTCTTTCTCAAGAAGAAGGATGGTGGTTTGCAGTTGTGTGTTGACTATTTCAAACTTAACACTGTTACTCAAAAGAACCAGTATCCTATTCCTCCCATGACTCACTTATTAACAGTCCTTTCTGGTTTTACTATATTTTTTAACATTGAACTCAGGGGTGCTTATAACTTCCTTTGAATTAAAGAAGGGAATGAACACCTTACAGCTTTTAGGACCCAATTTGGAAGTTATGAATACTTGGTTATGACATTTGGACTGGCCAATGTTCCTGCCTCTTTTCAATTTCTATTCAATGACATCTTTTCCAACCTCCTACCCATTTTTTTGGTGGTATATATCAATAATAATGTTATTTTTTCCAAAACCTTAGAACAAAACACCATCCATGTTTGTGAAATCTTCAATAGGCTATGGAAAAATAACCTTTATGAAAAAGCTTCTAAGTGTGAATTTCATGCTTCCTCAGTGGACTACTTAGGCTAAGTGATCTCTAGGGATGGAATTGAAATGTAAAAATCAAAGTTTCATAAAATCTTGGATTGGCCAGCACCAATGAAAAAAAGGTTCTGCAGAAGTTTTTGGGTTTTTCTAATTTTTATTGCAGGTTTATCATTAATTACTTTAGGAAGGTCCACCTCCTCACTGCTCTTGCTGGTTCTAACACAGTTTTTTCCCTTTACACAGGGAATCTGCAGAGATTTGAGGACCTCAAAATTGCCTTTAAAAAGGCTTCTATCCTTGAAAATTTTGATTTTTCCTTGAAAACATTTATGGAGACTGATGCTAGTGACTATGAAATAGGGGCTGTGCTCACCCAAGTCTTTCCTGATGGATCAAAAAACCCAATTGCTTGTGGAAGCAGGAGATAGTGAGCACTGAACTGAACTATGAAATCCACAATAAGGAACTCTTAGCCATTGTATGGGCTATCAAGATATGGAGGGCTTATCTGCTAATTCTTGCCTCTACCATTGAAGTTCTCACTGATCATTTTTTCTTGAAATATTTTATTATTTGTAAAGTCTTAACTTGTTTTCAAGCCCGTTGAGCTGAGTTTCTATCTGAATTTGACTTCAGTACTGTCTAATGACCTGGGAAACACTCTATTTTTCCTGATATCCTGTCACGGCAAGACACAATTTATCCCAAGGAGGGGATACCCCATGCATAAAAAAACCCAGAAAATGTCAAAACTTTTGGAAAAGACTGACTTTGAACCTTCTGAAAGGTTTAGAATCAACTCTTTATTGCAGTCACGTAGGTTAACGTAAATCTTATAGAAATAAGATTATCTTTATACAAAGAAGAGCGGGACAGTTGCAATGCGTAATGAGTGAGACTAAGAACGGAAAACAGACTCAAAAGATAGGAAGGACTCAATCAATAACCTTAGGATGTTGCTCAACTAGCTGAACTTCACCAATTTGAGACATTGAGGAGAGGCAGGAGTTGACTGATCTAAGTTGATACTCCTCCTGAATATGCTCGCCTGGGTGAGACTGAGATTTGTTGAGCTTCTGGCAGAGATTCTGTTGACCTTGGTCTTGAGGGAGAGAGGTTCATTCACCTTGTCTCTACTTCCTTCCATTCAACCAACTCTTCCCTCTTATTGTCCCAATACACCACCGTGACCCTGCGCTTCTGCAGCTGGAGCCATACTCACAGCCGGGAGATCAGCTGACACTCCTCCTTGTCACGGCTGGAGTCATGTTAAGCATCTTCCTGGCTTGAATCACCTTTACGTAACCTAATGGCTTTGTCAGTACATCAGCCACCATTTCCTCAGACGGGCAATGTTTGACAGAAAGATGAGAGTTTAACACCAGTTCACAAAGATACTGATAGCGTACCTCAATGTGTCTTGAGTTTGGGTTCATCTGCACTTCTTTTCTCTGGAAGTTTGCCCCTTGGTTGTCATTCATGATCTTTGGACAAGGAATGGCAATAACAAGACCCAATAGTATGTTGGACAGCCAATGCACCTGTTTTGCACATACATTCATAGGAATAAATTCCCCCTTTGTGGTGGACTGGGCAACAATTGATTGCTTTCTTTTAGCCCAGTAGATTGGATTGCCAAAGAGGGTGATCACTTTGCGGGTGGTGAATTTCTTGCTAACTGGTGAGGTGGCATAGTGGGCATCAGCCCATTTGCAGAGTCCCAAGTCAGAGCTTATTTCAGTTTTCCTAAAGTGCAATCCAACAGATGGAGTCCCCTTGAGATACTGGAGAAGGTTTTTATAAATGTTCCAGTGAGCTTCTGTTGGGGAGTTGGAATAGCGCAAGAGAATGTTAACCGTGAGTGTAAAACAGGCCTAGTATTGATGGACAGGTGAATGAGCATCCCCACCGCCTTCTGCATGACCTTGATGTCAAAAGCAGGGGAGTTGGAAGAGACAAGATGGTGAAGATTGAGGGGAGCGGGTTCCTTGACAGAGTTTGCAGTCTCCATGCCCAATTTGCGCAGCATCTTCAAGCAGAAATCACATTGATGTAACAGGAGAGAGCCATTGGATTGCCAGTCAAGATTGTCACCCAGGTGTTGCATGGGACATTCCTGCGTTTGAATAGAGTAGGTTTTTGCAATACTGTCAAGGATAGACAGCAATTGGGCACGGTCAGACCCCACCAGAAGTCCATCATTGACATGAATGTGGAGCATGATGCTCTTGTCCTCATTGAAAAAGAGTGATTCATCCCCCCTTGACGGTTGGAGTCCTAGGTTTGCCAACATAGCCAAACGGTTTGACTTCCGACACCTTGGTGCCTGTCCAGTGCCATAGAGAGATTTATTCAGTTTCCATACCCACTTCTCCTTTCCAGGAACCTTGAAACCAGCCACTTGAGCCACATAGACCGTTGCATCAATATCAACATACAAGAAGGCAGTCTCCACATCAAATTGAAATATGTGGAGACAATGCTGAGCAGCTATGGATAAGAGGGACTTAAACAACTCTGTGTGGCCAACAGATGAGTAAGTGTCCAAGCAGTGGTGCAGGAACTGCTGGTAATTACCAAAGCACAACCACCAAGACTTGCAACACACCACTTCACCAAATTTGTTTTTCTTTCAAACAAGGTGCCACATACCCCCAATAACAACATTGTTGTCAGGTGGAGGCACCAGGGTGCCTGTATTGCGGCTGATCAGTTACAAGTTCTTGCCTTTCATGGATTCCAACCAGAGAGGATGTTCAGTTGGATCAGAGAATGCTTCCTTGACCAAGACCACCTCCAATAAGAGTGCTTTTTCATTTTCATTGCCGTCATTGTCAGACCCAGCTAGGTTAATTGAAGAGGAAGCGGCTCTAGCTGCCAAAAAAGTCCGACCAGGGAGGATGGCTGAAGGGTCCAGGGAGCTAGTGATATCCCTCACCGCCTTGCCAGAGTAGGGGACGTAAGCGTAGTGCTTTGGGGTTGTGCCTGGGATGTGGAGGAGCTGTTGGGGGTGATGGCGGGAGCATCACTGGCGCTGAACTGAGATACTTGAGGAACATCCAGTAGTGGTACCGGCTCAGGCAAGTTCAGTGGATCTGGCAAGAAGCAATTTTCAAGGGAAGGTCCTTCCGGTGGACCCCAAAAGGGTATGATTGCCTTGTTTGAGTCATTGAAAGAGGGCAAAGCTTCCACATTGGGCAAGGAAGTGGGGGGTTTTTGTACAGCAAGGGGACTGCCATAGTCAAAAGTGGTCCAAGGAGGGATGAAGTTGCGACTGACTGTGACACATCTTCTCAGGGGATTTAGGAATTGACTCGTGTTGGAATAAAACTTGTAACCAAGGAAAAGGAGGGGAGATGAGCAAGGAAGAAACTTTTAGGACAATGGCCGATGGATGTGAACCTTAAGTCCAAAAGGAATAAGTTTAGCAATTTCTCTAACAGGCTCAATGGTACAGTTATGCGCAGTAAGGATGCTGACCGTAGAGGAAAATTTGATTGCCTTGGAGGGTAAGAGATTGATGAGAGTAGAGGAATAACAAGCGGCTTCATCCCAGTAGGATATTGGGACGGAGGACTGAGCAAGAATACATTGGATTTTGGTGAGGATTGTCTGGTTGAATCTTTCAGCCAGACTGTTAGTTTGTGGAGAGTTTCCTGGACCCTGTTCAAGCAATTCCCCACAAGATTGGAGAAATGAGAGAAGTTTGGTCAAACCAAACTCTCCACCACAATTGCAGTGAAGAAAGGCAGGTGTGATGCCCAGCTAATTCTTAATCTCCCAAACAAAAGAGACAATCCGTGACTCAGAGTCCAATTTATTCTTCATCAGGTAAATCAGATTGAATCAAGAGAAGTTGTTGATAATGACAAGAATATAGCGCACGCCATGTTTGGAAGGTGGAGTGATTTGAAGTACATCCATATGAAATCAATGAAAAGGGGAGGGAAACAAGGGTAGAGGGTTGGTGTGTGGCAATTGCTTTATCTTGCAGGTTTTGCACACCTCACAATTTGCTGAAGAGAACATGGGGTTGTGATTTGTGATTTAATGAAGAGAGAGGAACCACTTGAGATACTCATCTGAGGGGTGATCCAAGACAAGATGCCAATCAACCTTGTGATGTGGGATTGTAAGAGAGTAGGACACCAGGGATTGTGATGGACTAAGATGAGCTATGTACAGATTGCCAAGGCGCAGAAAGCGGAAGACAATTATGTCGGACAACTTGATCAGGATAGTACAATGCTGATGTACAATTTTCAAGCCGTGATCCTCCAACTGAGTTTCTGAAACCAGGTTTTGAGGACCAAGAGGCGCATAATAGACTGGGTAAATTAGAATCCAACCAATGTCCAACTTTCCCACATGAGTGATCTTCACCTTTCCACCATAGGTATTCAGGTTTTTACTTATAGGAGTGGTATCCAAGAGAATTGAGTAATTGCAAACTGTAAATTGAGAGGCTCCAGAGTCATAGATGAGTTCCAAACAAGACTTGACTGCACCAGAGGTATTGTATATCCCATCCTCCTGAACAAGAAAGCCAGAGATTTCTGGGTTGCATTTTCCTTCACTTATGGAATCAGCCATCTACTCATCTCCCAAGTCATTTTCCTCCTCTACAGTATTGAGTGAAAGCTGAGACTGAAGCTTATTCAGCTCCTTGGAAAGCTTGTTGACTTTGTTCTGAATCTCCAAACTACCTTTTGTAGGGACCTTCCTGGTTGGAGCAACAGGCCTTGGAAGTGTTGGATTGGAACAAGAAGCAGGAGGTTGAGAGGAGTCAGATTGCCAGCAAGCCTTGGATTTCTGTCAAAAGCTGGTTCTAGAGGAATGCGCCAGATAGGTGGATTCTGAATCATGCAACTCGTGTTGACTATCTTCTAACATAATGCAATTGGAAACCGTTACCAGCGTAAAGGGAGTCAAGTTGTATGAAAATTGGACCAGCAATGATAGCAAAGCATTGTGACAGAGAATCTTGAGAAAAAAGATTGCCCCCATGCCCTGTGATACCTCTAGGAATCTCAACTTAGGGGGTGACCATCTATGGTTTCTACAAGATCAACGTACAGATTCTTGAAGCAAGCAACATGGTCCCAAAGTGAGGTTCCCGGTTCATAAGCCAAGTGGATGAGTCAAAAAAGCATGTCCCCCGCCACTATTATGGATTTTTCACCACAAGAGAAAGCAAGAGATTGATAAGCTGAAGTGAAGTTGTTGCATGATGACTTAATTTTGGACTGAAGATCTTGTTCCACCACCTTGTAAAACAGGCTTATGGTGTAGGAGTTCTTTTTCCAATAGGTCTTTGTGCCCTTATGATCTTTGATCGACTTTCTTTTGAGGATCTCTTCATGGCCCTTGCCAATTAGTAGGTGCTCAAACCAAGATTTCCAGTCGTTCCAATTGTGGCAATTGAGTTTTACTAGTTTAACTTTGCTTTAGTAGTTGTTGTTGGATTGATTGCTGGAAGAATCCTCAATTTGGATGTTGTGACCCTTGTCCCCTGAGCTTGCCATGACTTGTCTGTTGGATAGTTAAAACCTGGATTTCTTTTTCTTAAGAGTTACCTGTGACCAAGAGAGGACTCTCCCTACCATGAAAGTTTTAGAATCAACTCTTTATTGCAGTCACATAGGTTAAGGTAACTCTTATAGAAATAAGATTATCTTTATAAAAAGAAGAGCGGGACAGTTGCAATGCGTAATGAGTGAGACTAAGAACGGAAAACAGACTGAAAATATAGGAAGGACTCAATAAATCACCTTAGGATGTTGCTCAACTAGATGAACTTTACCAATTTGAGACGTTGAGGAGAGGCAGGAGTTGACTGATCTAAGTTGATGCTCCTCCTGAATATGCTTGCCTGGGTGAGACTGAGATTTGTTGAGCTTCTGGCAGAGATTCTGATTACCTTGGTCTTGAGGGAGAGAGGGTCATTCACCTTTTCTCTCCTTCCTTCCTTTCAACCAACTCTTCCCTCTTTTAGTCCCAATACACCACCGTGACCCTGCGCTGCTGCGGCTGCAGCAATATTCACAGCTGGGACATCAGCTGACACCTTCTAGAATTTTCTTCATCTCTACTAAACATGCAGATGGACTTTTTTGACAACTTAATTCAATCCCAGAACTCCAACAAATCCACCCAAAATATTATTCAGAAGGTACGTAGAAAGGAAAAAGTAAAGAGTTATCTGATTGATCCAAATACTGGAATTCTTATTTTTAAAAACAGGATTACAATCCCCAAGGAGGACAAAAAACTAAAATTAGAGATACTTCAACAAAGCCACAACTCTCCACTCTCTGGTCACCCTGGAAAAGACAAGACAATTGACCTAGTTAAAAGAGATTTCCATTGGGAAAATATGGCTTCCTTCATCAAAGATTATGTTTCCTCTTTTTACAATTGCAGCAGAAAAAAATCCAGTAATCAGAAGAAATTTAGACTCCTTCAAACTCTACCAATTCCAGATACTTGTTGGAATTCACTCTCTATGGACTTTATCTCTCAATTACTACTATCCAATGAATTTGATTAAATCATTTCAATGGTCAATTTTTTTTCAAAAATGTCTTACCTTTTCAAAATTCCAACTGACATCTCTTCTGTCAAATTATATAATCTATTGATTTCTCACATCTTCTCAAAGCATGATCTCCCAGCTGATATTTTTGGCAACAGAGGATCTTTATTTGTTTCTTCTTTCTGGAAAAATGTTTCTGAAAGATTACAGGTAAAAAACAATCTTTCAACAGCTTATCACCCTGAAACAGATGGTCATACAGAACGGGTAAATCAGATCCTGTAAAAATTTCTCAGGATGTATGTCAACTGGTATAACTGGATCCCCCTTCCTTACGTTGTCTACAACAATTCCACCCACACTTCAACTAAGAAATCTCCCTTCTTCACCATTTATGGAAAAAATACCAACTTTGAAGGCCTACATTTGGTAGAAAACCAAACTGCCATTCACTACATAACTCACATCCACCAAAATCAAAAACAACTATTAGTTGAGGAAAAGTCAATTAAAACTTATAAGAGATAAGCTGATCTTAAAAGAATTGATTTTCCTGATTCATTTTCTGTTGGAAATAAAGTATGGATTTCTTCTAAACATATCAAAACCAATTGTTCAACAAATAAGCTTTCAGAGAAATGGTTAGGCCCTTCTTTGATTACAGAACAGATTGGAAAAAATTGTTCAAGCTTAAACTCCCTTTCCAATGTTCCCCAATTCAACCAGTGTTCAACTCCTCCTTAATCAAGCCCTATCATGAAAACTCATTATCTTCTAGGTACATACCACCAACCAAACCAGTTAAAATAGAGGGGGAAGAGGATTGGGAAATGTCTCAGATATTGGATTCCAAGATTAGGAGGGGGAAATTGATTTACTTGATCAAGCAGAAAGGATTTCAAGAAAATTAGGAAAGAACCACCTGGAAACCTCAATCCAAACTTACAAACTTCTCTGCCTTTCTTCAAGATTTCCACACACTCTATCCTTTAAAACCAAAGAAATCCTTAACTTAAATAAGTAAATTTTTTTCTTAAAATATATTTCTTTCTTTTATTCATTTTTTATGTCAAACAAAAAAATAATAATGAAAGAAAGATTTTTTCTCCTTCAATATAAATAATAATAATCTTTTCATAAATCAACCTATTTTCATAATCATAAAAAAATAAATTATAACAAAAAATAAATAAAATAATATCATAAAAGATATATATATATACAAATAAAAAATCTTTTAAATATCTCTAAAAACAAGTTCTTCTAATTCTTTTATTCTAGCCATCCATTAATTTATTAGATTTAATTTTATAGATTCATAAGAATTGGGTCCCCTCACAGAAGTGCCCAACTAAAAAGTCATACCAGCTAAAGCAAGAATATCAGATAAACTTTTCTTTATCTGAACACTTCTTTCCTTTGTAGCCCCCAAGAATCCAAACTTCTCATTTCTGATTTCACAACCCCAAACTTTCATTAACCCTTGCTGAAAATTAGAATCCCAAGACTCAGAACCTTTACTATAACAATATATAGAGTGGTTCACTTTCTCTTCATTTAAAATGGAATCCTCCATAACTTATCTCTCTACCATATAATTTTCCTTCCTTTCCAATAACCTCTCTTCATTTTTCAACTCCTCCAACCATGCCTCTGAAATAATCCTCTCTCTAGAGCCACCTTCTTCCCTTACCCTTCTACCAATACCTTTTTTCTTATTTTTCCTGTCTTCTTCACTTCCAAATCATTCATCTTCTTCCCAAGATCCTCTAGTTACAACCTTCACATTCACTTCCAAATCATTCATCTTCTTCCCAAGATCCTCTAGTTACAAGAAATCATCTGATCTTCCCCCCTCTTTGACAATGAAAACCTCTTGTTGCTTCTACTTTCCTTTCCTTACTTCCTTTTACTTTTGATTGCTATCTTCAAGCTCTTCCACCATGTCACTTAAATCCATTTCAAGACTAAACTTTGAGTTGTGGTGGCATTTTATAGCCTTGGGATTGGGAAGCGCTTCAAGGGTGCGCACTCAGCTTCTGGTGCAAGAAAGGCTCAGAATCAGGTTTGTGGCTGCAGCAGGCTCAGCATCTGGTGCGCAGCCATATCAGGATCAACTTCCCTGCATCTGGGATCCGCACCATGGAAGCAGACCAAGAAACAAAGCATATACGGTTGGGTTTGGGGGAGAAGCTAGTTTGGGGACATAGGCACAGGAAGGTTGCATAGGGATATACAGGGAGGGAAACCAAAGGCACACGGGTTGGGAGGATGCAGACAGGCACAGGGGGCCTCCAAGTAGGGGGCAGGGAGGCTGCTTCATGAGAAGGACAAAACTGGATGAACCTAATGGCAGGTGGGTGGCTAAAGCTTTAGAGGGTGGGGCTTAGGTTTATGTTCTTAGTTTTTAGTATATCCGGGTTAGGTTTGAGAGGGAGGTCCTTATACCTTGCTCCCAACTCCAAGTTTTAGATGGGATAGGATATTGAGACTTGGCTCCCATTACAATTGCATTGGAAAGGCAGTATATTTCTAAAATTTCTCTTCATTAAGTTCTCTTACTCTACTCTATCCCTCTCTGGTAGTTGGTTGAACTCCACACCCAACTCCTTAAAGAAGATTGGTACCAGTAAATTCCAGGCTCTGAGGAAAACTTGAAGGTG
This sequence comes from Puccinia polysora, assembly GCA_025617555.3. Classification (NCBI taxonomy): domain Eukaryota; kingdom Fungi; phylum Basidiomycota; class Pucciniomycetes; order Pucciniales; family Pucciniaceae; genus Puccinia; species Puccinia polysora. Next base: position 11,254,696 of record CM062614.1, on the reverse strand, counting down.
TATTCTCCTCTTGTTTCCACAGCTTCCATGTCCTCTTTGAAGCTTCAACAGCTGGTTTTGATGCTTTGAGGACTAACCTCAACGCTTTGAAAAACATATTTAATGCTTTGACAGTCAGATTTGATGCCTCAACATTTGACCCTTTGACCCTTTGACTGGTATCTTCAATGCTTTAACGGGTATTTCCAATGGGTTGGGATCTTGTTTTGATTATCTGAGGAGCAAAGTGAGCACTTCAATGGTCACCTTCATTGGTTCAACAGCAACCTTCAATGCTTTGAAAAGACCCTTTTTTGGGTTTGATTGAATCAACTATATGCCACCCTCTAAATTGTTTTTCTGGTACTTAAATAACATATCTGTCACACAACCACCACATGTAATAAAGGGCAATCTTAGATGATTTTGAGCGCAAAGGGAGAAGCTGAATGCAAGGGGCAAGCGCAAGGTAGCAAGGCTAACTGTGAAGTGCAAACTTATGATTTGACTCAACAAGCAGCAAGGAAAGGGAGGTATTCAAATGGAAAGGAACTAAACTGGATTTAGCAAATTCATGAATTTATTAAATTGAATAACTGATGAGGCAATCTTCAGGCAGGCAAAACAGCCTTTATAAGTTAACCCAAAGATAAATAGATACAACCCAATGGATGGTCATCTACAGCTAGAGAGCGGTGAGGCAATGAATGACAGGAACAGAATGGGAAATGAAATAACAATACAGTTGTTTTGGAGGTTGCAGCATAGGTGCAAGACAATAGAATATGAGTTTACAAGGATGCAATGGGTGAGACAGGAAGGAATGACATGTGAAGACAATGCAAAGGTGAAGGTGTAGCTTATGCAGGGTAAGGGACTAGTCTGTTTGCAAACTATACAGTTATTGTGGCTTTCTAGGAATGAGTGCAAACTAGTGTGATTGCATGGCTGAGAATGGAGGTCCAAGAGTTGATGATAACCAGGGTAGAAGAGAAAAGCTCAAATGGATGGTTGACCGGTGTAGAGTTAACTGTGAGATTTGCAAGTATATACTATTAGCAAAAGAAATAAAGTTGGTGGATAAGTTTAGTGATGTTTGTAATTCAATGTCAAATGGATGAATGAATGAATCAATGGAAGGGAAATACAACTGAGTAGAGGGGTTATTTTATAGACAATATCTCCCTCACAAATATGACTATGTACAAGCTATGAGTGAAAGATTTGAGAAATGCTTTTCTCCTTGGTTTTTTTGTTTTACCATGGAGTCCAATGAACATGAAATGTTCATTTACTCTAATAGTCCTTGCTATTCTTATCTGTATAGGACATTTCAGAATTAAATACATAAGAACTTCTTTTAATTTTTTTTATTTATACACATCATACTTTCTTTTCTATTCTTCAATAGTATGATGTACCAGTGCATCTGGGCTGTGTTGATATTTCTGTGACATACTTCACAGAAAATTAATCCTTGATAAATTTATTATTAATCAACCTATTGAGATGATTATTTTTTTCATCATAGTCCAAATTATCTTCTATTTCAGTTGGAAATAAAATCAGTTTGTTGTAGAAATTATTTTTCCCTCAACAGGGATTAAAATCTCAACATATACTGAGTCAGTTTCCAAGATTGTAAGGTTGTTATGCAAGCCAGAGGTGGTAAGCGGAAGGCACCATTGATGTTGTGATTTATTTGTGTCACGCTTATGGACTGAGGTAGATGTTACTGATAAAAAGGATATTTCAAAGTGGGAAAGACAATAAACCATAACCTTGAAGCATGAAAGTTGCCTGGGTATAAATCCGCAAGCTCCTGCAAGTGTTCAGATGATTTTCCCATCAATTCCAAAGGTTGTTTTACCTACTGTATACCCCTTAATTATTACTATAATACATTGCTTGTTAGACTAAAATTTGAATTAACTATTTTATAATCCTCATCCCGCCAATTGGAAAACTGCATTTGTTGGAATGAAAGATGTGTCCCCATTACTTCCGTTCAGGGTCTCTGAGGCAAGTGCAAGCAGTGTTTCCTTTGAAAAGTGGCCTGTACGTTTCAATTAAATAGTTAACCAGTGGTTGATAAACTAGTGGCCTCCACAAGCAAAGTCCAAAGTCAAAGATCTACACCTCAAGTGAATTATCACATTACTCCAGTGCCAGAAATCCAATTCTTAGGAGTGTGGAAAACAGGTAAGTAAGTTTAGAGACTGAATGAATGGGAAAAATGAAACTAATATAATGTAACTATTGCTCTTTGTAGTTTTTCCAAGATTTTGGAGGTATACAACTAATACACCTCCACCAGCACCACTGTATTTTGGAACATTGGCTGTGTTCCAAGCAAACCAAATGGATACCAAGGCGCAGAGCAAGGTGCAAGGTGAGGAGCGGTTTGCAGTGACAATTGAGGAGACAAGGGAAGAATGAGTGGAAGCAGAAGGAGGAAATGGAAAATAACAAGAGGAAAGAAATGAAGAGAATTGTGGAAACAGAGCAGAGGAAATGAATGAAACAGGACAAGAGGAGAGTATAGTAGTAGAAGGAGATGGGAAGGAAGGCTGAGGCAAGGGGAGCCAAGTGCAAGTTGTGGTAATGATTGAAACCAATGCAAGATTTTTGACCAGCAATGTTGGAGAGGGTTGGTTGCAAGGCCAAAGAAAGAGAGCTTAAAAAGAACTCTTGGAGGAAGTTGGATAAAATTCCCAGCCAAAGAGGGCTTGGACTGCAAAGTGCAAAGAGATCTTCAAAAAGCATTTGGTTGCACAAGTTCTTGTCTTGCGCCAAATGTTGAGTTTACTAAATGATGAGGATTTGGAGGAATTTGGGTTAATGGTAGCAGAGTTGACCAAAAATTGGGAAGAGGTGGAAAAGGAAATAAAGGATAATTTTTGATTTTATGTATGATTTATATATTATAATTTTTTTTTATGGGGATAGAAGGACTTTCTTGCTTGAAATAAATAAAGATAGAAAAATCAAGGATTGTATAAAAATTAAGAAACTGGAAATGGAATAGGATGGGATGGAATTAGAAAGTTGATGGGATTGATGAGATGGAATAGAATGAAAATGTGGAATGGGATTGGAAGGGATGGAATCAAGATTTGCAAGTTTTTCAAGGGTATTTTGCACATAAGTCTCAAACCAAATCAAGGGAGTTGCAAAGACCCTGGGCTGGTTCCCACAAGGTGCAATCTTTGTTGGAATGGAAGCCAGTCCATTCAAAAAGTTATTGAAGTTGCCCTTTGCATAACCTGGACTCCAGAATATGGCTTACTTCCCCCTCTAGATGATCTTGTAAATTGACCGGTTCCGGAGGGGGATGAGTCTTTCCCGGGTATAGGAATTAAGCTGGCTCTAGGAGAGACACATGAAAGACCAGGTGGATACCTTTCCACTTTGCAGGTAAGGTAATTTTAAAAGACTTGGGAGAGATGACTGATTTGACTTTGAAGAAGCCAATCTTTCTTTCAGAGAATTTTTGGGTTGGGCAAGTACTGAAAATGTTGCAAGCATGGAGTCATACCTGCTCTCCAACTGCAAAGGTTGGGGCCTTAGTGCAAATTCAATCTGCTTGCTCCTTGTAGCACTGATTTTCTGCTTTGAGGTTGTTTTGAAGTTTTAATTTAAGAGCTTGCATGTGATTTATAAAATGTGCAGCAGGTTGAGAAGGTGCTACGTGAATAGAAGCAAAAGTTGGTTTTCTACAATAAAGATTCAATTGGTAGGTTTTATCCTGCCCATGATGACCAGCAAGCAGAGATTCATGCCAAAACTCAAAGATATCTGACTTAATTCAAGTATTATCAGGTACTACTTTACAATATTTATAAACTAAGTAATCATTTTCATCAATACTATAGTCACTATCTCATAATTTCACACTCTTGTGATGTTTTTTACACTATGTATTGTTGAGTTGAGCTTTTCAAAGTTTGGAAGCCTTTTCTCAAAGGTGGGTGATGATTGAACTGATTAGAGAAGAGTTTTATAATGTTTTCAGGGGTTTTATTGGCAAAGGCGCCCCCCCCCCCTGGTTAAACACTGTCCCAATGTGATAAAGCATCAGGTACTAAAACTTGTTTCCTGGGGCGGTACATGATTTTAAAGTTGAACTCAGAGAGGTATTTGACCCATTGTTCCTGTTTGCGTGTAAGGACTTTTGAGCTCATGAAATAGTCAAGAGAATTGTGATCAGTTAAAACCTCAAAGGGTTCCATAAGACTCAAAAGTTATGAACACCATTTCTTCAAGCAATAAAAATTTGCAAGAAGTTCCTTTTCATGAATCTCTTAGTTAAGCTCTGCAGCAAGCATTTTGCAAGACTCAAAGGCTACAGGATGAAAGAGAGAGGAAGAGGAGGAAAACTGAAGGATTACTCCTGCAATTGCATAGTTGCTTGCCTCCATTTCCACAATAGTGCAAGCTATATTGTTAAATTGAGCAAGTATTGGAGCAGTTGTGAAAGCTTTCTTTAGAGATTTGAACTCCAAAGCAGCTTGTTCTGTAAAAAAAAATTGAGTGCCTTTTTGAAGAAGGTTAGTAAGATTCACAGTTTTCTGGGCGTAATGATCAATAAAACTCCTGTAAAAATTACTGAAACCAAGGAAAAATTGAAGTTATTTGACTGAAGAAGGTGGGGGGCATTTGGATATGCGCTGACTCTTGGCTGGCTCCATCAATAGTCCTTGCTGCAAGACTATGGCACCTGAAAACTGCAGAGAATGGGTATGAAACTTGCACTTGGAGGCTTTTGCAAAAAGTTTATTCTTTCAAAGTTTCTGCAGCACCTCTTGCACATGTGCAATGTGATCCTGAAGAGTTTTTGAGTATACAATTATATCATCAAGATACGCCACAAGGTATTTCTCTACAAGGTCAGAAAAAATGTCATTGACAAAATTTTGAAAAGTGGAAGGAGTGTTGCAGAGGCCAAAGGGAATGATGGTATATTCATAACTGCCAAACTGGGTTCTTGTTGCTGTCAAATACTCATGACCTTTTGCAATGCAAATTAGTTTATAGGCGCCTTGAGGGTCTAACTTTGAGAAATAAGCAGCTCCATGGAAGAGATTGAGGAGGTGCAACATTGGCAGTACTGGGTAGGCATTCTTCCAGGTTACCTGGTTCAGTTTCCTGTAGTTGACACAAAGGCAAATTATTCCCTCTTTCTTTGGAACAAATAGAACGGGCAAGCTGGTATTCAAATTTCTTGGTCAAAGAAATCCTTTCAATAAATTTTCTGCAATTTATTCTTGAAGCGCAGTTGATTCTTGCTTCAAGAGAGATTGGACTGTTCTGGGTGCCAGAGGTGGGCCAGTAAGTTCAATACTTTGATCATAAGAGCGGGAAGGAGGAAGTTTATCTGCTTTTTCAGTTGAGAAGATGTAAGCAAATTCATGGTAAACCAAAGTTAAATACTCTAAAATGATTTCTAAATCTTCAATCTCATCATCTTTGAGCACCGGGTTTGAAGTGCTTGCACAATGAAAGAGGATTAAGTTTCTCAAAATACACCACTTATTAGGCGCCTGTTTCTCTTTGAAGAAAAAAGGAAGAGGTAAGTTGGAAAAATAAGTGATAAATTCTAAATCTGAAGAGGGAACTTGCAAATGGAAGTCAGGATATTGCAAATCTCCTGGCAGAAAGTTTTCATCCAACTCAATGATATTTTCAGGTAGGCTGTTTAATTCCTGTTTGACAGAAAGGTTGGCGTCATGGGTTTGAAAGTTTTGAAGGTTAATTACTCCTTATTTCCAATTCACATCTGGATTCCATTGAACTAGGAAGTCATGGAATAGAATGGTATTGTTCATTCTGGGGATATCCAAGACAAATAAATCCCATTCAAAGCTGGGGAAATTGGAAAATGCAGAGGTCCATTTTGCCTTTTTGGAAACCCAATGAGACATTTTGGTTACACTACTTGCTAAATAGATTGGAAACTTATCTATCTTGGAACATGTTAGATTATTGGAAGTGGAAAAAGATGAACTTATAGAAGAAAAATTAGCAACCAAATTTAATAAGACACAATAAGGAGTATTGTTGGAATAGAATAGGACAAATCTTGAACTTAGAGCACCAAGTGACTCTCAAGTGCAAAGATTGACTTGCTTTAGTTTAGATAATTTGTCGTTCTCTTCATGAGTATTAGAAAAGCTACAAGCTAATTTTTTGACTTCTTAGCCGCTTTGCACAAATATCAAGATCATTTTTCCCTCCACAATACATACATAGCACATTTTTTCACCTCCTTTGCTGATCCTCATTCTGGAGCATCCTGGTTTCCTTGTCCAGGAATTTTGGAATTTCAGCAACATTTTTCCCTTTTGGGTTGGATTTCAAGGTTGGATTTGGTTTGGAGTGTTTTTGATTCTTCAAATGTTGCTTTGTAGATTCATCTGCCTTTGGAGCCAAGGTTGACAATCTATGATTTTTTTTCCAAGGGCAGTTCTTGTTGTGATAGCCATTATCAAGCTCAATCACCTGGTCAATTAAATGCTGAAGGGAGGTTGTCTTATGTCCCCCAAATGTGATCTGTTTGATTAGGCATGCTGGTAAACCTTTTCAAAAGTGAAATAAAAGTGCTGCCTTGTTCCATTGGATGCATGACTGCAAGTTTTGGAAATGGGAGATATAAATGGAAACTCTACTATTCTCTTTCATGACTAGATTATTAAGTTTGTATTTGGTGTTTTGCACTTTGTTGGGTTCATCAAACAGGGTAAAACAATTTTGCTTGAATTTGTCCCAATTTTTCAGAATACATGTGGGACTTGTATTGGATAATATTTTGAGGTATGGTTTGAACCACTGCAAGGCTCTTTGCCCTAGAAAGAAAGACGCATACATAACTTTATTTCTATTGGAAGGAAAATTTTTGGGATTGTTTGAGAAGATGATTTTTAAAGACTGTAGTTAGGATCTAAGCATATAGGAATGTTCTCCGTAAAGTTATCAGGCTGTGTCATGCCTGGAGTATGGAAACTAGGACCACTCAGACCAGATTGAAAGGAATTTTGATTCAGAGCCTGGATCAAGGTCAAGAGCAAGGTTGAATCTTTGGTCTAGGGAGCACTATTGCAAGCCCTTGACCTACCACAAGTCAAATTTTCATTGGTGGAATATTTGGAATCTTTGATTTCCTCAAGAGGATCCACCAGAGCTTCCCATTGAGGGGCAAGGGGATTATCAAGAGGTTCAACCAAAGGAGATTTGGAAGAAGGAATGGGATCTAAAGGCTTTTGGGCCCATGAAGTGCTGGGTCTCCCTACCCAATGAATATTATCATTATAAGGGGTGAGGGAAGTGTTCCCTGTCAAGAAAGTATGTGACATTGTAATGGAAAAAATAAATATAGGTTGGCAAACTACAATAAAGGAGTTGAGTTTGTTTATTTGCTTTCACACAACCACCACATGTACTATAGGGAAATCTTAGATGATTGTGATTGCAAAGGGAGAGGCTGAATGCAAGGGGCAAGTGTGAGGTAGAAAGGCTAACTTCAAAGTGCAAACTTATGATTGGGTGACTCAAGAAGCAGAAAGAAAAAGGAGGCATTCAAATGGAAAGGAACTAAATCCAAGCCCAATGTGATGACTGGATTTAGCAAATGCAAGAACGTATGAAATTAACTAACTGAGGAGACAATCTTAAGGCAGGAAACACAGACTTTATAAAGTAATCCAAAGATAACCAGATACAACCCAATGTATTTTCATCCACAGATAGAGAGCGGTGATGCAATGAATGGCAGGAATGTAATGGGAAATGAAATAACATTAAAGTTGTTTTGGAATTTTTAGCATAGGTGCAAGACAATAGAATATGAGTGTTCAAGGACGTAATGACATTTGAAGACAATGCAAAGGTGAAGGTGTAGCTTATGCAGGGTAAGGGACTAGTCCGTTTGCAAACTATACAGTTAATGTGGATCTCTAGGCATGGGTGAAAAATAGTGTGAGTGCATGACCAAGAATGGAAGTCCAAGGGTTGATGATACCCAGGGTAGAAGAGCAAAGCTCAAATGGATGGTTGACAGGCATAGATTTAACTGAAATATTTTCAAGTATATACTGAGTCATTCACCAAGATTGGAAGGTTTTTACGCAATCCAGAGGTGGTAAGCAGAAGGCACCATTGATGTTGTGCTTTATTTGTGTTGCGCTTATGGACTGAGGTAGATGGTACTGAGGAAAAGGATATGTCAAAGTGGGGAAGACAATAAACCTTAACCTTGAAGCATGAAATTATAATTCTGAATCTCTAAGCAGGGTCCCCCACTAAATAAAGGCCTCCCCCCTCTCTTTGTTGTGCAAACTCAGCATAGAATCTAAATCAAATCTACCCGCTTGACACAAGTTGTCCCTTTTGGCCTTGGTCCTCTCCAACCTCTCCTGCATCAATCAAACTACCAACACTTATTAGTATCTAGAAACTACAATAGAATTGACTCAACTTACCTGAATATTCACCCAGCCTGGAAGAAAAACCCAAATTCATAGCATCATCATCTGGAGCCTCCTTCACCTCAAAGGGTTGAATTTTGTCCTGGACACACAGAGTTGGCCTCAGGGTCTTTTTGTTCTGCTTTTCTATCTAACAAGCCCTTCCATATTGGAAACAACTTTGAAACTTTGCTGAATTATGCTTGATACTGGTGGTAAAAATTTTTTCCATCTTCTTGCACCTATCACAGCTAATGAATTATTTTTGAACAGGGTAGTAATTATTAGTCTTTTCCATGGTGTAGGTTGGTGTAGGACTTCTGTTGTGGGATTATAGGGATGTTAAGGGGTTGGAAGGTGGTGATATTTGTAAATATGAGGAAGGGAATATCAGGTCAGAAGTGACTGGTGGCAACAAGACTAGATGGCCTCTTCAACCTGCTCTTTAAATGTTCATCAGGAGATGCCCTCCTCTTCAACAGGGGTTACTGTCATACTGACACCTAAATCAGTCTAAAATCAGTCTAAACCTTGGTCTAATACACTTTCCAAGGAACTTCAACCTCAGGGCCCCAGGGGACTTATCTCAGTATATCTCCAGTTACTACATATCCTCAGGATCTTAATGCATTATATTTCTACATATAGTCTTACCTCATATAGTATACAGATAGACTCAAGAGACTTATACATACTTAATCTCCCAGGTTGGCATATCCTCTAACCTTATTTGCCCTGTATATCACATATTCCAACATGTTTTATCCTTTGGGAATCCTTATGTAAACCCTCCTGCAGATTGTATCATATACTCTCTCTACTTAGTACATAGTGTCATGACTCCCATGTACACTGTAAATCCTTCAACTTTAAATTCTCACCTCAGACAGCTCAGACCTGTGGACTTTCCCCTAAGGCCTACTGTGAGTAGAACCCCCTTGCGCCAAGCCCTGATTGCGCACCAGCAGCCCTTGTGACAGATTGTTTGAATTTATTTTTGATGAATGCTTTTTGATTGATGATTCCTATTTGATTGATGATTCCTAAATGGATTTATGGATGACTGATGGTTTTTATTTTCAAAAGTTTGACACTGCTCTAGTGCCTAACTCTTCCCAATTGTTTGATAAGCTCATTTCAATTGCTATGGGACAACCTATAGAAGTTAAAGTGGAGCTTTTAAAGTCCCTGGTGAAGAATTCAACAACTTTTGTTTCTAAGCCAAGTCTAAAGCCAAAGTTCTTACAGTGAAGCCACAGTTGACCCAAATTGAAAGACACCTGGCATGAAATTTCAAAATTTTAACATGTTGAAAAGTAACCTAAGAGGAAAAAGGCGGGTTAGAAGGGCACCAAAAAGACCAAAAATTGTAAGTCTTTTATTTTTAGAAGAATTCATTTTGATGTTTTAATGAACTGATAGTTATATGATGTTTATATTCCAACTCCCCTGGCTCAGAATCTGAATTTCATAGTTCAGAGGAATAGACTGAAAGTGAATTAGCCTCCCTTTCTTTGGAATGGGAATTCTCTTCTGAGGAAGAAGACATACAGGATAAGTCAACCAAAACCTCATCTTTGGTGAGTATTGATTTGATTGATGTGATTTAAATGTTGGATATGTGAATTTTGTTTGTAGGAACAAAAAGTGAAAAACCTCAATCAAATACCTTAGAGCTTACATAAATTCTTGGATGAGGTTTGGTATCCTGTTGGTGATGGTAATTGCCAATTTAGAGTCATTGCTAAATCACTTGGGTATGATGAAAATGGATGGTTTAAAGTCCAAAGGAAAATGATAGAAACATTGAGGAAACAAAAGGAATGCTATTCTAAGATAAATTGTGGTAGCAAAGAGGTAGAAAAGATTAAACAAAGACTTTACGTTGAAGACATCAATGAAAAGATAAACTCTTCAAACTGGCTTTGAAAGTTGGATATGGGTCAAATAATAGCAGATACTTATTCAAGGAAAATTTTTTCATTTAATTGAATTCATGTTTTACTTATAAACCTGAGAAAATAGGTGTAATAGAACCATTGGATACCATGTTAATTTCCTTTTTTTACAATAAACACTGGGTAAACTTATGAATTGAGGGAGATATGATTCAAATCATGCCCATTGTATCAAAACCTCCTTCTTTGACTTCAAAGAAAGCTTCTGGTTGGGTTTATCATCTCAAAAATCAACTGGATTTTTATTCTAATTTATAATCATCATATATTTTCATTATTTGAGTTTTTATTTCATCATTTGGTTTTGGTATAACATGTGCTTCTGATGCTGATATTGTAGTTCTATGGATATAAAGTTTTATCACATTTTGAACATCATTATGTTGATTTTTTTGAGTTAACATCATTATGTTGAGTTTTTTGAGTTAACATCATTATGTTGAGTTTTTTGAGTTAACATCATTATGTTGAGTTTTTTGAGTTAACATCATTATGTTGAGTGTTTTAAATGGGGTTTATTTTTAATTCAGTTGAACTTGTGTTGGAATTATCCCATAATAGGGAGTATTTTACTTCTTATGATGGGATCAGCTTAACACAAGTTGAACTTTCTTTTGTTTGGGTTTTCTTACTTCAGGGCAAAAACATTGAGGTGGAATTGATACAAGTCCACCTCAATGAACTAGCCCAATTTTTTCTGGGGGGGGGGGGTTAAATTAGTTTTGTGCTAGTCGAATGAAATAAGTTCAACTTTTGTTGGGCTGATCCCATCATAAGAAGTCTTTTTACTTCTTATGATGGGATCAGCTTAACACAAGCTCAACTTGTTTTTTTTTTGAAATTTTTAATTTATGGCTAGTCCAGTGAGGTGGACTTACAATCCTTGTTTTTGGGGGTTTTTTCATGGAATTTATGAAATTATAAAATGGAATGCTATGAATTAATATTATTTTGTTTAATTTAATCTTTTTGAATTTTTTTTTGATTCAATTCAATTTCTTTTTTAATATAAAATAAAATTTTTGTATTCTATTGTGTTTTATAATATTTTATTCAACCATTATATTGCATTTTAATTTATTTCATGGTGGTGTTTTATGTATATTGTTCCTTTTTATTTTTATTTTTATTTTTCCATTTCTTCATTTTTTTGGGGCAATTTTTTTTGATTTTTTTGGACTTTTTAATTGTTTGTTTTTCTTTATTCATAGGACCATGAGTGTACATTCATGGCTCTGGAGTTTTGAAATATTCACGATTTTCCTTCTAATTTTTTTAATTGGTTTTCAGTTTTTTTTGATTTTTTTTAAACTTTTTTTGTTTTTTTGTTTTTTTGTTTAATTTTTTTAATTTTTTTATTTTAATTTTTTTTTGCCCACAACACTGGATTTTTGAACAAGTTTTCAACATTAAGCCACAGCTAAAAGCTGGTTGTGTGGTCAGTCTCACAACCCATCTAATTTTTGGGAACTGTACACAACTCTGTGGGTTGTGGGAAGCCATACACAACTTGAATGGGTTGTGAACAATGCCATACAACCCATTTTGAGTTGTGTATGGGTTTTTTAGGGTGTTTAAATCATCACAACCCAAAAAAATGCAAATTTTGACTTCAACCACAAAAATTGAATTACTGTAAATTTCATGGTGAAAATAGCAAAAATTTCTTTTTTAACCCAATATGAAATATGAAACAGTTTAACAAAAGTTGATTAATTTTTTTCTTTATAAATTGGATTCTATGAAAATGAAATTAAGCATTATTTATCTGTTTCAGGATAAAATAATGAAAAAATAAAAATAAATTTGAGAATTTTTGGACTTGTCTACAAGTCAGGATTTTTCTGAATCAAACAAGAAAAAATGAGGATAGAGTTTGTTTTATTTATTTTTTTAAATTTGATGAGAATTCAAATTCAAAATCACAAATTATTTGAAGTAAAAGAAATTTTAATTACTTAAAATTTTTTTTCAAAAGTTCTATTTAAATCAACAAAGGTTTTTGATACAAAATTCCAAAACTTTTAATTTCTTTTTTTGACATGGTGGTTGTGTTGGCTTAAAGTAAAAAACAGGTCACTGGGGGAGATACATTGACTGGAAATTGGGCACAAGATTAAGTTAAAATCTAAAAAATTCCACAAATTCTCAATAAAACACAAAAATTATATCTTATTTAAGCTGGCTTGAATAAAAAAGAAGCCATTGGAATATGACCAAATTGAAATTTCTCAAGTTTCAATCAATATTCCCAAGAAATTCTACTCAAAGCTCTTGGTTCAACAACTTCCAGCAGATGCAGCATTTTTTTTTCATGGTGACTACCCCTCTATAACTCATGGGTTAGAAAATACAGCCCAAATCAACTATTTCCAGCTCATGTCCCAATCAGGTCTCACAAATAAGTTAGATACATATAAAAATACTTTTAGAACCTCCAAATACATATCACATTTAGGACCCAAAAAAACAACCATGCAGAAAGAATATATACAAGAAGCACATTGAGAACCAAGAAGACATCCATACAGAATAATTATATGCAAGGGATCACATGAAGTGCCAAAAAAACAACTAATCACCTTGCCAGTATAAGAAGCAGTATATAAAAGTGGCAAATTCAGAACATAACAAAAAAAATAAAGAAGCAATGTATTCAAAAAAAAACATGCTGCAGCAAACAAACAACCAATCACCTGACTAGGATGAAGAGTAAATATATGCAGGAGACCACATGAAGTACCAAAAAAATATAAAGAGGGAATATATTCAGTAAAAAAAATTTTGAAACCAACAAAAACCCAATAACCTGACAAGCATACATCAGAAATATATTTGGGAGACCACATGTAGTACCAAGCAACCAACCAACCATCTGACCAGCATACAGAAGCAATATATGCAAGAGGCACATTCAGTGCCAAAACCCAATTACCTTATTATCATATAGCAGCAATATATGCAAGGGAACACATGTAGGACCAAAAAAATAACCAACCACCTGAGCACTATAAAGAATTCATATCTTCAAGGGGTGCATGCATGAGAATAATAATATCAGTCTCAAGAAAACTTTCCTGTTTTTTTTTTAATTTTTGTCCAAATTTTCAGAGTTTTTGTCCTCTGTTTTATTTTATTTGTCCTATTGTTTCAAGTTATTGTCCTAAATTAAATTTTTATGTCCTTTTTAATATTTATTTCCTGCAATGATAACAACATGGCCTTGCATTGAAAAAAGGTTTTCCAGTCTCATAATCTTTTTGTCATGAATTTTCAGGTTTTCTTTCCACCTGTTAATTTTGGTGGAAAAAATTTTTTGGTGGAAGAATTGAGTATAAAAAATATGCAAAAATTCATTATTTGTAATTTCAATCAAAATGTAATTTTCAATTTCTTAAACTGCAGGAAAATAATTAAATAATTAAGTACATGAGCAAGTAAAAGAAACAAAAAGAAAAGAAAAGAAAAGAAAAGAAAAGAAAAGAAAAGAAAAGAAAAGAAAAGAAAAGAAAAGAAAAGAAAAGAAAAGAAAAGAAAAGAAAAGAAAAGAAAAGAAAAGAAAAGAAAAGAAAAGAAAAGAAAAGAAAAGAAAAGAAAAGAAAAGAAAAGAAAAGAAAAGAAAAGAAAAGAAAAGAAAAGAAAAGAAAAGAAAAGAAAAGAAAAGAAAAGAAAAGAAAAGAAAAGAAAAGAAAAGAAAAGAAAAGAAAAAAAGAAAAGAAAAGAAAAGAAAAGAAAAGAAAAGAAAAGAAACCTTTTTTTTAAAAAAAAAATTGAGAAAAAAAATTAATTAAGTACTTTGCAGATAAGAGCTAGGATTGTTGATGATATTCCCAGTTATAGGTTGAATATCACCACATTATTTGTAACAATTTTTTCAATGAGTGAAGCACTTTTGTGCAAATTCTGGCATGATTTCCCGTTCAATAGCCTGGCGGTTTGCGTGCGCAAGATCTTTCTGCCTTTGAATTTCTTGATGTTTGACCTTGATTTTTATGATTTTAAAAACAAGCTTGATTTGGTTAAGCATGGGAGAGTATTTGGGAATTAATTTGATTTTTTTTTTTGGGTTGACACCTTCATTATATGGACCACTCAATCAAAATATTTTCCACAATTAATTTATGTGTTCTCCATGATAATGAGGTAGTTTGGTGGGAATTGTTCATGTATTTTGAGAAGAAATTTGGTGATGTCAAGGGAAACTGTACAAAATTTTTTTTACCATACCTGTTCAGCAATTTGTAATAGATGATGCCCAAACTTTCCAGAGCCCCAACAAGATGGATAATTCTTCTACTGGCATTGGTTGCACGCAAATCTTCCTGACCTGGATAAAACCCCCAAAAAAAAGCATTAATCAATATCAAAAAGAATCAATTAAGCAAATAAGGATGTCTAAAACAGAAAGTACTGAAAAGAAATTGAGAAACAATTAGTAGGCTGAGTATGAGAGTTGAAACCAGAAACATCAATAAATATGAGGTTCCTTCCTACATAAGTGACACAATTGACAACAAAATTGTGTTGTGTTGTAGGAAGGAAGCCTCATTCCACTTATGAGGCACTGGATTTACTATCTTGCAGGTGATTTTGAAACTTTGAAAAAATCTTCTGTATTGAGTGAATCAAGATATAAACTCCAAACTTTTCCTTGATGTGGCCAGCTAGTTACTTCAAATGCAAGGCCAGATTATCTTAAAGTCTCTTGATTAATCCTCATTTCCATCTTGAGCCTCACCTATAGTCCTTTGAACTTGATGGTCAGATATGCCAAATGTTTTGGAAACCTCCACTTGAGATTTGCTTTTGTTGAGGACCTTCTGTTCAACCCGGTTCTTGATCTTGACACTGATTGGTTGATGTGGTTTTCTTGCCTGACTGATTTGGTATTTTTCTTTATTCTGGTTTTATTTGTTCTTTTACAGGTTTTTTAAGGCCTTTTATAGAGTTAGGTTGGAGGTAAGGTGGTGATGAGCTTCTTGGATAGCCAAGGAATGGGCATGAATTTCTTCTTGATATTTGCAAGCTTCATCTTCATAAAACTGGGGAATATTGTTTTCATTGATTTTTTCATCCATTTCTATGCTATGCTGAGTCAAATAAAACCCAAAAAAGAAACAGAAAAAATATTAAGTAAATAATTAACTTAATTCAATAGTTAACAGAATAAATTTGAGGAGAAAGGAAAATAGGAAATAATTACTTACTGCAATGATGTTGAAGTTCAATTTTGGAGGTTGATGTTGGAGGTTAGGGATGTGGTGTGAAGGCCTGCAGTCTTCAGTCTGTTTCAAGAAAAATCCAAACATGAAACCTGATACATGTGAAATTTCACATAAAAATGGAGAAAACAATTATGACCTTGCAAATACAGGTTTTTTCCCAGGCTTTCTGCATGTTTCAAGATTTTGGCTGGTTGGAAAAGCACAATAAAAACTCTTGAAAGTTTTCTTGAAACTGATAGTAAACTAACTTATATATCTAGAATTTTTTCTTACCAATAGCAATAATTAACTCATGTACCTATACCTACCTGTATGTCACCAGTACAGAGAGAGAATCAGAAGAACCCTCAGGGAAGCCCTGTGATCTCCTGGGTAAGGATTGTTATATTTAAGGAGTGTCCCTCTTCCTTATCCAACTTGTAACTTCATGCCTCCCAGCAAACCATTCCTCCCACTCATCATTTCAATCCAGCCCATCCCACTCAGGTACCCTATAAATCTGTTTTAACTACCCCAATGAAAATTATAAGTGAAGCTTTCATAGAGAAACAGGAAATAAAAAAATCCAAATATAAAAGCATAATCTCATCAGTTGATTGAATATGTTTTATTCTGTGAACTAAATTATTCAGCACCAAAATAAAAAGGGAACCACTATTCAATCAATCAATTAAGCTTATAAAAAAGAATATCACCACAAGAAATAACCACCAACCTCTCTCCTACACAGATCCCTGTGGGTAAAACCCATGCTTTTACCCTCTCTGGGTCTTTCCCTTCAAGGAACCCTTACGCTTCAAAATTGGAATATTGGTTAATTATCACTCAGCTGGTATAATATTTAATAATTCTATCAATCATGGGTAATAAAAAATCAAGTTCTGATGTCAGACCTATTTTAAGTCTCAAAGAAACCAGCCATTAATTTCAAAAACATTATTGTGCATACTCACTAAATTTCAGAATGACAGGAAATTCAAAACCAACTTATTTACTCATAATCTGAAAGAGAAATATAGTAATAATAATTTCCACTTCAAGTACTGCCAGAAAGCTATTTTCTAAATTAATAATACCAAATTCCAGGGATTCTCTGAAACACATTTGTTTAATGCATTTAATGCAATTTTCCCAATCACTGTTGTGCTTAAATTCCCCTTCTTGGCACCACTGCCCACCTCCCACCTCCCAGTTTTCCACACAAAAATCATGGGCATGAAAAAACACCCCAAATTTATCCCCCAGAAACTCAACACCCAAACCCCTTTTCATTCCCTTGCATCAATACCATGCCTATCCCAGACACCAGTACCAAAACTTTTTTCCCTGGAAAACCTTGATAGTTTTCTTTCACAGGACCCAATTCAATTTTCATAGACTCTGTGAGTTGGCCTTGACAGTAAGCATCCATTTTACACACTTTATTGATTTATAGCTTTTTCTTTTCCTACATCCCTGAGACTGGAAAATGCTCACATAAAAATGCATGCAGTTAGTTGATATGATTAAACTTTTGAAAAGCTTGTCTGGGAATCTGGGGAACCCACTCTTAAACAAAATTCTGTACTGCCCCAGTATTTGTGATACATTTTTGTCTGTATTTTTGCTTATTTAATCTGGATAGCATCTTTCCTTCTGCATTAATACTATTTTACTTGAATTTACCTTCCACATCCTATTGACCAGATATCATAACTGAACCTTTTTTTCTCTATGATGATTCTTGTATAATTTCTCCCTCTATTTCAATTTATTCCTGGTATCTTTTTCCTATTCCTATTTTTATTGCTGTGCCTTAGTTCAAATATCCAAAGATTTTTTCAAAAAATACCTGGAAAAAAAATTCCAAGCCTTTGGAAAGAATTTCTGGTTTCTCTTTTTTCTTAACTTCTGAAAAATCACAAAGGGAACCCAATGATGGTATAAATTTCCTGAAACTATCAACAAGAATAAATGGATCGAATTCCTTGTCACTAATGTCCTTGGGCCTTTACCAATCAATGATTCTGGCAACTGATACATCCTAAAAATCTTCAGGAATCCCTCAACACTTAAATTTGACCACACCCCCAAAAATTGAACCAAATTCCCAAAATTGGTTTCAGAAACTGCCTCTTAACTGAAGAAACAAGTCAACACTTCTCCTATAAATGCTTTCTCCAATAATTTCTTGAAGTAAAACTCTACCTTTCTTGCCAAAATGCTTTAAACAAACAGTAAAAATATTATCTTCACTTCCCCATATTAATTTCTGAAGTCAACCTGTCCACTTAGACCAAATTTGTTTGAGGCCCAGGCTACATTCATGCCTTCAAAATAACATCATAATTTTAGTTATTTGTTTTTATAAAAACATGATAGAAGCATTAATTGGCATTATTATAGTAATTTACTTTTTATGATCATGTCTTCTAGTGTGGTTTCCCTCCCCAGGATGGTGTTCAAACCTTGAAAATATGTGTAAATACAAAAAAGGTGTGATTTTAGAAATTTAAGGTTTGCCATGCCCTTTGAAGGTTTACAGGAGTACTTGGGTTGAGAGAAAATTCCTTTTGAAGGTTCTTTGGTCCCCCCAAGGCTTTTAAACACTAATTTAGGCCTTGGTGGGCTAATATAAGACCTCCAGACTCCCTGTCAAGTCTTTCCATGGAAGAAATTTTGGAGAATACAAATATGGACACCAATTGAGTAGGTGTAATACATAAATATTCAATTAATAAGATTTTTTTGCAAGGAATTAAATTCTGAACTCACATTTTACAAAAAACTTCATTCAATGTAAGAAAAATAAGAAAAATGATAAGGATTCATTTTGTTTACACCAAATGGTTCATTTCCAGTGGAACATGAAAGCCTTTGTACCAAACATAAAAAATGTAGAAAAATGATACATATATCTATTTTATTATTATAATTCAAATATTTTGAAATATTTGAACAAAATCTTCATCAAGTAAAAATAAAAAATATAAAATCATTTTGATCCAATTCAATAACACCATGCTTTAATGGGGGATGCAATTTTTTCCACAGATCTAAGCATTGCTGGTATTCTATTTCCAGCTTATGAAACCCCTCCTGGACCTATGTTCTTTCCATAATTAATCAACAGATGGGATTTTATTTTCATCCTTGAAGAAAACTCCCTCTTTACTCATTTTCAAGGCTATTTACTTACATTCATCCACAAGAGCAATGAAAACAGCGGAATTTTAATTTACAGAATAATCCAAAAGGAAAAATGACAATGATTGTGCGTTACAGATTCATAATATTGGGAATTAATAAAACTTTATAAGAAAATGACACAAATGCGGCAACCTTGTTCAATGCTTTGTTGAAAAATTGACACCATCAGACTCAATTATTTCTAGAACTTGATAAAAAGCCAAGGGATCACCAAATTTCTTTCTAAAACCTTGATAAAATGCCTTATTTTTCTTTCAAATTACAATTCACATCTATTTCTGAAATCTGCAAAGGTTCCCCAAAAATGATTAGCCACAGGATATTAACCACAAATACCATCCCTTGGGTGATAATAGAGAGTTTCTGCATAATTTTAAAAACCACTTGGAGTTAAAAATAAATTTATTCCTCTTTGGCCTCAAAGAAATATGTGAATTTGTAGAAGATTGAACTGGGATAGAAGAAATTTAAAATGATTGAATTGGAATAGAAGAAATTTAAGATGACTTAAATGGTTGAATTTCTTGATTGAATTCATCCTGAAGTTTCTTTGTAGGAGAAGGGGAAATTCCAGATTGAGCTCTCAATTCTAGAATTTTCATTTTGTCTGATTCAGCCTTTATTCTTGCATAGGTTTTTTCTTAAGCTTCATATTAAGCCCTTTTGGTTTGGATTTTCTTTCTTCTCAATTATTTTTTGATTTTTTACAGATCTTCTTTTTGCTTTGAATATTGCGTTTCTTTCAGATCTTCAGATTTTTTTGATTTGAATCTTCTCCTGCCTTCATATCTTCATCATCTTTTTGATCTCAAACTTGCCTTTCCTTCAGATCTTCAGCACATTTTTGATCTAAATACTTGTCTTGCCTTTGGATCTTCAGAATTTCTTTGATCTTAATCTTTTCTTTACTTCAGATCTCAGCATATTTTTGATTTCAATCTTTTCTTGCCTTCAGTTCTTCAGCATACTTCCTTTCCCTCTTTAATTTTGCCTTTTTTTTCAGCTTCTCCATGAATTTTTTCATAATTGGCTTCATAAGAAGCCCTCCTTATTTTTTTCCTGTTCCTGAAGTGTCCTTTTAATCTCCAAATACCCGTTCCTTTCCCTCTCCTCTTCATCCCTCATCATTTTCCTCTCAATTTTTTCTTTGCCTTATTTTTAATTGAAAAGTTGTTTCTTCAATTTCAAAAAATGGAGGCTCCATTCTTGCTGAATAATTACTGGAGCTTTGATCTTGGGCTGGTGGAATTCCCATTATTTTTGATTCCACAGGCTCAGGACTGACAACTATTTGCAACTTGTGGCTTCCATAAAGAAAAATTTCAATTTATTCCAACATCTGCATTTGCCTATCTTCTGGAAGACTTATGAAACTACCACAAATGGATTTGATATTTTCTTTACACTTCTGGAACAAAAATGAAAATCCTGAATCAAAAAATTAAGTAGTCACATGAATATGCCACTGTGCATGGAAGCCATTGGGATCAAGTAGCCTTCCAGAGTGCCTGATGTCATTTCAAATTTGACTGAAAGGGATTTACATAGACCCAAATAAATTTTTTGACCATGATTTTTTTATGAATTCAGGGATATTGAAATATCTTTCTTTGTATTTTATCAATGCATAATGAGAAATATTCCTGTAAATTGAGAAATTTTCCTGTATAATGAGAAATCTTCCTGTATAATGAGAAATTTTGCTGTATAATGAGAAATTTTCCTGTATAATGAGAAGTTTTCCTGTATAATGAGAAAATTTCCTGTATAATGAGACATTTTCCTTTGAAAATTATCAAATAAATCAGGGAAATTCATCGGTCTTTTCAAAGATTTGCTCATTCTGGTGGTTTTTATCTCTTTTTTTTATTTGATATTTCCCTTGTGATACTTGAATTAAATATAAAAATCTCCCCTGTGGAATTAATCAATTAGTATTATATAGAAGAATGGGAACCTTTCAAACTTGAAATAGTTGTATTTCCAAGATGTAAGTGGTTAGAAGTACACAGGGAAACTAATTTTTTTCATGCTTTTACTCCAGAATGTCCTGATTGAAAATTTCAACTCCTTTTCTGATTCCATGAGGTACTTCAATCTGGACCAATTGGCTTCATATTCCTTCATGGTTCTTGGCCAAAAAAATTTGCTGCAAAAAGAAATAAATGAATCCCAAAGATCCTCAGATCTGAAAATCTTTTTCATCTTGCCAATATATTCTTTTTGATATTCCAAGTGCAAAGTAGGTGAAAACTTGATGATGAAGGTTTTTAATTCAATTTTTCACCCTAAAAACAAATTTTTAATCAGATTCAATTTATTCCTGGTAATCAGCACCAAATTGATTCTCAATCAAATTCACAAGACACAAATATCTTTCTTCTACAAAAAATTTGAGGATATCTTTTTCAGACCAAATTGATATGAGCTGTGAAAAATCCCAATATTAGAATGATTGGTTTTCATGGCTCATCAGTTCAAATTATATTTAAAATTTTTGGCCTTTTGAATCCATTCAAAAAATTGAAACAAGTGATTCCTATAGCAGTTTGTCTTTTATCTTTAATCAATTACGCACAAATGGTGCAATTTTCTAGTCAAAGATACCAATGAAGGTTGAGAAGGAGAAGGCTTCCAAAGTTCCATCTCATTATTTCCTCACTGAATGGATCCAATTTTCAGATTAGTTACTGATCAGGTTCAAGACATATTGAAGAGTTGATTTACCAGAGAGAAATTCTTTATTTTTTTATTTTTCATGTTTTAAAGGCCTTTGCTTCAGTTTCAATTAATCCCATACTCCTGTTGTAACAATTTCAAATAAATTTTGGCAGGAATGCCTTCTGAAATCATGGATCTGACTTTGGCTTTCATTTCAGGTTGAATTCTTCAATGAATTTATTAAACACTAGGATAAAAAAAGGACTTGTGTGTTCTGGATTCCTTAAAACCAAATTTTATTTACTTGAATTTCTGAGTTTTTATCAATAAGGCTTGCAAGTGAAATCAAACCTCTTTGAGGAGTTCTGATTTTATTAAGGAGCCAGATTGGATTAATTATTGAATCCAAAGGAGCACTTCAAATACACATTCTTTTCACTGTTTGAACTAAGGATTATAAATTAACAACCATGGTCCTTTGCCAATTTTATGAAAACTGCATAAATTCAGCATAGTTTGAAAATAATCTTTCAGGAGGGGTCTTCATATAGCGCTTGGATATAAAAGATTCATATTTGTTTTGTTGATTATCCACAATGATAATTTCTTGATCTTGGTCATCCACATCAGTTATGACTTCAGAATCCATATCATTCATCTGAGAATAATTGGATAATTCTTTATTAATTCCTGGTTTTTTTATTTCACTTGTATGATGTGAAGGAGAAATTGAAGTCTGGGACCTTAAAATTAAAACTAAATCAATGAAAAATAAAAACATCATAAATTTTTCAACAGCTATATCATTTTCAACAATTATAAAGAAATATTATGTACCTAAAATGGCTGCATAAAATATAAGATACATCTGGGAGTGAAGGCATGGAATCCTTTTGATTTTTTTTTTTTGAATAGGAAAGTATTTTAACTCAAATCATATTATGTTTGATAAGATTGAGAGGTTTGGATGTATTGAGAAAATTATTGAGATTCAGAATTTTTTTGGCCTTGAGTAAAAATGTAAGTCTCAGATATTGATATACAGAAAAATAACACCAATCAGTTATTATAAAAACACATTATAAAATAAAAACAAAAAAATCAGTAGCCATTATTCAAAATAATTAAGATGAAATACAAAATACCTTGATTTCCTGAGGGAAAGGGAGTCCTTTTAGTTTTGTTTCAAAAAAAATTAAAAATTAATAGTTGTCAGTTTGATATTTTTGAAGGCCTTGGGAATATTTTGGAGGTGCTTGAGCTTTGAAAATATTGTTCAAATAGTGTGGATTTTGATACAAAGAAGATTTTCTGGTATAGCACAGGGGATAAAAAAAGGGATCATATTTCCTACCCAAATAACTAATAGAAGGATTCTGGTGGTTTGATTCAGAGGTTTTTAATATTGGTTGAGGTGGAAGATGAGGATATTAAAAAATATTAGAAACATTTTAGGCTGAATAAATGGTAACACTTCCATGAAAAAAGGGTTTAATTATAGAAGAGGATTTATTTCAAGCAATATTAATTATAATTTCTTTAGATAAATATCTTCTTCTCTTTCATTAAGCATAATAATTTTTGGGTTTGTTAGTGTTATCCATTTTTTGATTTATTAATTTTTGAGTATTTGGGTGTGTAAAACGGATGTGGTGAGAGAATAGTGATGAATATCTGTATTCTGAGCAGGGGAAAAATTAGAGAAAAGTACCCTGTTACCCTTGTGAAGATTAAATCCTTGGGAAATAAATGAAGAAAGTTGAGAAAACAGTCCAAACATTAACATTTTTATCAAAATTTATGCTAAATTTTTCAAAAAATTGAAGAAAATACATGTTCAATCTTTCAATGATTAAACATATGATAATTTTAGTTTTTTCAGATAATTTGAAACTAAAAATAAATATATAAAGCATTCAAAAATATCAAACTTTTTACAAAACAGAAAGAAATACCTCAAAAAGTCAAAAATAAAATCAAGAGAAAATTAAAATACAAATAGAAAAGAAAATTAAAATACAAATAGAAAAGAAAATTGAAATACAAATATAAAAGAAAATTAAAATACAAGTAGAAAATAAACTAAAATACAAATAGAAAAGAAAAAAAATAAGGGGGGCTCTGAGCAATGGGAAGAGGCACATTTCTCTAGGATTTTCCATGAAAAAAAAATTGAATTAATTTTAAAAAAGAAAAAAAATTAAAATATCCTTATAATTGGTGGGTAGTACTGCAACCACCTTAGCCAAGTCTGTGTTAGTTTGAAGCATGTGGGCCCCTGACAGTTTTTTACAAAAATGTGCTTTATGGCAGGCTTAAACCAATGCCCAGGTGTTTTTGATGGCCTTGTCAAAACTGTGCAGATTCAGTGGTTTCAACCGGCTAGGCTGCCAGAAGGGCCAGCCTCCCCCCCTTTGGCCTGTCAAGGGGGGGAAATGCCACTTTACAATGAAATTGTGTGTGATAACATGCCTTCCTGGCATGTGATAACATGCATTCCTGGAATGGTAAAGTATTCCAGGTGGTTTGATTATATTAACTTATTTATTATAATCATTCCATTGGCACCTTTTGGAATTATTTTACAAAAAAAAACTACTAGAATGATGCCTTTGGCCCAATTTTGATGCGTTTGGAATTATTTTAGTAATTTTGAAGGCATTAATTTAGCCTTGGCCTTCTTTTTAGGAGACAGGTTTACCAAGGAAGTGAGACATTGTGGAGGTAAATTTAAGAATAAAATCTCAATTTTCTGGTGTCCCTGTCCTGGGTTTTCTTTCTGGTTCCTGAAAAACAGACAGATGGGTGCAGGGTGGTTTTTCATTTGACCTTTCTCAATTTGACCCATACTCCTTTGATCCACCACATCAACTCTTCCAATTTTCTGATTGACCCCAAATTTGTGAATTCATCATTTTCACTCCAAAATTCATCAACATATGTTTTTTTTGCGTCTTTTGAAAATAATGTTTTTCAGTTAAGATTCCTTTCCTATTTTAAGGAAAGAAGACAGATTAAATGGGAAGAGTAGCCCAAATTTGTGCAGTGAAACAATACATTTGGTCCAGATAGACATTTAATGCAAAAGAAAATAGCCAGAAAATCCAGGAAGCTGGATTTTTCAGTGGAAAGGGTGGACATAAAATTGGGCTTGTGGAAAGAATTCCTGGGAAAAGTAGAGTTTCACCAGGAAAACAATACAAAATCAAAAAAAGGATAAATCCCAGTGTTTTAAGCACAAAATTTGTGACATTGACAGGGCTATGTTAATTTTCACACATTTTCCCAATAAATTTTGGTCTCTTGCTTCTCTTGCTTACCAACATTCCTGTTTAATTCAAAATCACATCCAAAACTCTCAAACTACTCCCTGTGCTCTAATTGACATCCTCTGAAATTATGAACCCTCTGAAAATCCCATATATCCTTTTGTTTTAATCATATTTGACCATATACCGAAAAAAGAAATTCCGGAAGATTTAAAAATTCACCAGAAAATTGGCTTTCATTGGCTACTAATACAATTGCTGAGGGTATTTCTTCTGGGAGGAATACTCCCAATGCTTCAAACTTCCCCAAAACTCAACCTAAACCTACTTTCCACTCCCAAACCTCAATCAAGATGATCAACCCCATTTTCTGTGCTATTGAACTCTTCCTGGGTGAATTCCCTATGGAGATGATTTTCAAAAGTTAAGAAAACCACATAGTCAAAACACAAACTTGCTTGGACACTGACTTACCTACCTTGATTTCCAATCCATTATACAACCTGCTGCAAACTCTTCTGGAGCCCCCACTCAGGTAAGAAATTTATAAAATCTTTGAAATGGATTTCTTGAAGCCTGTGTACCTCTGTACTGAAATGAAATTTTTGAGCTAAATATTTATTCAGTATCAAGCATAAAACCAATGGCTCTATTGACATACCAAATTTTATTTAGACCAAAAATGTGTTTTGAGGACACGAAGGCATTCATTGCTTTGAAAAAATTTCCCTAAAAAATCCATTGTAATCTCTGTGGCTCCTCCTGGCTGTTTCATGTTTCAAAAATGGAAAATCTGAAGATTTGAAATATCTGCCACCTATCTGCACTACCCTTCATTTTGAAAATTGAGACCAAAATAGAATCTGATAATGAGAGATAGGTGCAAGAGATAAAGAAAAATGAGGAGCGTGGATACCTGGAATTTTATAAATTTCCAGATAAGGCTTGGCTCAAAGGGACAGAAAGGCTTTTAGGAAAAGGAAACTAATTGACTGAATTTGAAGTATGAAAATAAATGGGGTATATAAGTTAAACTAGAGAACACCAAAGGAGGCCTGTTAGACAAGGTTGAAATCATTAGTTCAATAATTAATAATGGTATTTACCACAGGTAAAAAACAACAATGTGATAGTTATATGTAGAATCCTATGGGATAGTAATGAGCCTTATGGGGTTGAACATAGGAATAAAGTGACCTACAGGATCTTTAAGTTGATGGTAGAGGAGAAGGTAGATATACCCCTAGGCCAGGAGAATGTGACACATATATTTCACCACTATCCATGAAGCCATTCATGGTAAACAAACAGTAAAACTTTTTACCAAGCTCAACAGTATGTCTATGATTCTCAGAAATTTGCAATACCATACCCAAAATGCCACTTGATGATTCTGGCTGTTTTTAAAAGACTTACTGGCGGATCCATTTTTCTGTCACAACTATAACTGATGTCTATTATTTGAACAAAACTTCAACATGCCTCCTCTCCCCAGTATCCAAATTAAGTCTCAAATTGTGTCACTCAAAAGCACTTTAAAACCTTATTGCATTCTTCTCCCTAATTTTGGAATCAAGCAAGTTGCCAAAAATTTGAGGTAACTCAGTCATCACTTGCAAAAAAATCCTTGAATCTTGCATTTTGACTACAAAAAGTGCCTTCTTGCTCTATGGCATGATCTTTGAATCTGTTGTGCCTTCAATCATCATTAAACTTGGAATTAAAACCTGGCTTCATTCATTCATCATTTTTTTTTTGGTTGAATTAAAACAACCCATTTTCACCTTGCTTAGTCCAGAAAATCACATATTACTCATCTAAATAGGTTGTATCAGAGTTAAGCAAACCTGCCATTTTTTAATGGCGGGTTTCAAAGCAAATCTTCCATTTCAAACCCGCCATTAAAAATCAAAAAAACCCACTTATTTCACATCAGACATGTCAGAGTTGCCTGGAAATAAGTGGTTTTTTTCAAATAAAGAATTTAAAGGCTTCCATCACCTGTCCATGTCATCCACCCCTGGCTTCCCACCTCCTTCTAACTCCAACCTCATTGGAAAAAAATTTGATTCATTGCTCTTCATCTCTTCATCACTATCCTCATCACTGTATTGCTTTCATCACATCCAGCCAACTCTCATTGGATCACTATCCTGATCAGTTCATCACTCTCATCCATTTATTTCTTTCATCACATCCAGCTAACTCTCATTGGATCACTATCCTTATCACTTCATTGCTCTCATCTGTTGATTTCTTTTATCACATCCAGCTAACTCTCATTGGATCACTTTCCTCATCACTTCATCACTCTCATCACTTTATTGCTTTTATCACATCCTAACTCTCATTGCTTTATCCCTCTTGTCACTTCATCACTCTCATCTCTTCCTATTCTCTTTGCTTCATCACTCTCATACTCTCATCACATCATCACTCTCACCACTTAAACACTCTCATAGCCCTTCATCCCTTCATCCCTCTTACTATTTTTGAATGGCCCCTCAGTGATCCTCCCCCCGCAAGTCCACTAAACAATCCAATGGACCAAAGCAAACATCCCCCAGGAACTCAACATCCAACAATCCTCCCCCATCAGCTTCCAAAGGCTCAAGTCAGCTCAAGAGAGCTTATCACATCATCCTGGTAAACTGGCTCAACATTCCATCCAACTACAATGCTTGCTTTGGATCCAACAATGAAACATGCATTGGCCAACCTCCATCCTCTAAGGTCAATGCTTATCTCCTGATGGCCAATGAACTCAATAATAAAACAAAATGTAGGCTGGATCTGTCATCCAAACAGATGATGGAGCAATTCAAGAATTATGAAGCCAAGTACAAAAAGGCCCACTCCATGTCAATCTCCGCCGGCTTTGGTATCACTGACTCTGACAAAGCCAAGGGAATCAACTTGGTGGTTGATAAGTTGGACTCCATTTGTCCTTTTTATATTCAAATGGATGAAATCTTTGGAAAGAAGGCCAACATCACCCCCCTAGCCGCTTTTGATGCCCAACAATCCAATTCAGTTGACGCTGAGGACTTGGCTGGGGATGCTCAGCCTAGCAATGGTGATCCCAAAGAAACCTATGAGTGGCCCCCATCCAATGCCGAGGAGGATATACAAACGCAATCAGCTCCAATAACGTCTACTTCTGCTTTGATTGAGGAGTCAAACCCAACCTTTCACCCCTCCCATCCTTCTTTTGATTGCTCTCTTCCTGGGGTGAAAGAACTGGAGAACTTGGCCAATGAGGAGGATGTCATTCCCATATCACCATTTCCATCAACATCTGCTCAAGTAAGGAACCAAGTTCTTTTCTCTTCTGTACAGTTAATCCTGACTGATTTAGATTTGAAAGAAGCAGGCTCATCCATTCCTGAATGGCCATGAACTCAAGCCAATGGGGCCTCTGACATCCCCTTCAAATGAGAGAAATGATGTTCCCACTCAAACCTCCTCTTCAAAGGGAAAGCAAAAGTCCTCCAATTCCATCAACATCAACCCCAATAGCATTCAAAAGAGGAGAGACACTTCAAATTTTTTGAGCTTTGAGGAGATCATGGAGAAGCAAGATTCAAGTAAGCCAATTAGATTATCCTTGCTATCAAAATCAAGCTCATTCCTATTCCCCTTTGAAAAACATTGAAATTGCAAGTTTAATCTGAAAAAATTCAGTTTGAAAAGGAGAAGTGGGATTTTTAACTGGCTATTGATTTTAAAAAGCAGAAAGCCAAGAGTTTGGCTCATCAGCAAAAATGGGATGCTGAGTGGAAGTTGAAACAGGCTCAGCTAGAATTTCAAAAATAGTAAAAGGAGAAGGATTGACAGCAAGCGCAACTGCAAATGGAGAGGGAACAACTGGCAACAGAAAAAAAGGATAAGTGTTCAATGGCTTCAGCATACATTGGTAGCAGTAGAATAGTAGATTAATTAAAGCAGATTACTCAAATGCTGGGATTTTCAATATGTTTTCTTTGATGAAAAACTTAAAAAGAAAAAAAAAAATCATTTTTGATTACAACAATGCTTAAGACTATTTTGAACCCCACCAATAAAAAAATATTTTTTCTTTTTATTTATATTTTTTGTCAGCTTGCTAGTATGTACAGAGCAACCTGTCATAGCAACACAAAACTATAAAAAACAAATTAAACAAGAATATATAAATTAACAAAATAAGGAGTGAGAAATTCATAAATATTATTCAAGAAATGGATGCCTCACCAAAAATTAGGTAGGGTCACTCACTGACCCCACCCTTGAAATCCAAGTCCTTACATTTTTAAAATAATTAAAAAGAAAAGTACTAAAAATTATGACACCAGTATGGCACCTTTTGGCCATTCTAAAACCTCACATGTGTTGTCACGTATAGGGTTTACACCTAAAATTCACTCAGAATTGAGGTGTTGTGTATATTTTAGGAGTTAAACGCGGAAATGTGTTATTTCACAATTCCTGGGCGCAGCCCCGCATCCTTACATATCCCTACGTACTCATAGTAGCAAATTCCCGCATACTAGAGACCTGCGCGCAGCTAATTCTGCCACGCACATAGCAGATCTAACCCCCGCGCATCTGTACTGACTGATCCCTGCATCTGGATCTGTCGTGACTAATCTGACAACCAGGTACCACTCAGAAGATCTACAACCTAGTTAGGGTTGCCTGGCATATGTAACAAGTTGACATATGCATTAATAATAGTCTAAAAAAGATCAAGACCTAAATAAAATTAATAAAAATTAAGTTTAAAAATTTTTCAATAATAAATCAAAGATCAAGGATTACCACGTAAATCATTGACTCTGATCTTTGAAGACCACGAAAAACTACAAGGAGTGTCCATAAAAATTATTAAAAATTATCTAAGTGATCAGCAGATGATGGAAAATTAGTAAACATCCACATCTGTTCACTTTAAAGAAATAATAATAGTACTTATGAAGGATGAGTGTAGAATGATCAAATTTAGGCCATAATAGATTAACAGATCCTGTGGCTAAAATAGTACAGAAATCCAGAAGATCTAAAGTCAGCTGATTGAAAGCACCAAGTGGACATTCTAATCTTTCCCTGAATGGCTTGTAAGCCTCAGCCCATGAGCTGAACCCTCTATACATGCCCTGAGAAGCTCAAAATCACCCCAAAAAGGTATTTATACAGACCTCTTTGGATCCATTATTCAAGAGATTATCAGTTTAGCAGGAATTATTATTATCAATCATACTCTGGGTCATTGTTATTCAAGTTCTTATGAAGATTCTAAGCAAGTGATTTATGACTTATTCTGTAGTATTATTTATTTCTTAAACCAATCAAACCATTGAAGTTAGTCAATCAAATACACCCCATCTGCTCTGAAACCCTTCCTATCTTTGAAGAATTTTTGCGTTGAAGCATTCTGAGTGAGTGTTTCCCTTCCTGTCTTGGCCCTTGTGCTGTTTAGCCTGGCCATATTAGTGGATAAGCCCTTTCTAAGGCACCCATCTCAAATCCAAGGTTCTTAAACTGCCTAAGGAGGCCCCTTGAAGAGAGGTTGCTTTGTCTGTAAAGACCCCCAGTAGTATAAGACTGTGGCCCCTATTTTATATATATATTGAAAAACTTTTACTATCAAACCAATTAAAACTTGCAACTGCGCTTATTATATTATTTATTTGAGCCTCTTAGTGTTTATTTTTGGAATAATAATAATTATTATTATTCCAGTATTTTTATAACTCTCTTTAGCTAAAGGACTGCAAGGTTCCTGGTATCAGAGGGCTGACATTTTTTTTCCTGGAGTATTTTTTCCCACTCCCCAAGTCCCTGCAAGTGTTTCTAGTTTTTTTGTTGATTTTCATTGAAATTGCCATTCTTGAATGAGTGGCAGTCTCCACAGCAGGAAAAGTACAGTGCTTTTACTTATTGGCTTCCCAAACCATTTTGACCACACCTTTTTGGTTGAATTCAATTTCAAAGCCCAGGTCAGGAAAAACAAATGGGCCATCAGATACTTGATATTTGTCTGTGTTTTCAATAAGTCATCCATTTGATTTCCTGGTTTGAACTGCAAGTAAAAAGGAATACTCAGAGATTTCACCTTTGTCAATGTGAAGTGATTTGTCAAAAGAGTTGGATGTGAAGGTGAAATACGGAGAGGAGTAAAAGGGAGTAGGCCAAGAACCAAATTTGAGTGATGAGAAGGAGGGGATGCCATTTTCCTTCATTATTTCACGCTTTGATTCAAAGGGAGTTCTGGCCAAATTGCAAAAGATTTGTCCTAAAATTTGGGAGACTTTGTCTGCCTTAAGATTGAGAAAAGCATAGTCTTTAGGGGAAGATTGAATAGATGATTTTATTAAATAGAGTCCAAATAACTCAAAGGGGTCCATCAATTTTTTCCATCCAATTGCCCACATTTTTCCACCCCAAGATCTTGAGGGACCAACTGTGTTGACAAATTTTTTTGACTGGTGAAGGAAAGTCGTCACAAAGTTGATGTCCTTCTTGTCTTGATCAGAAATTTTATCCAATGGGACAAGTTCAATTATTTCAACAAGACTGTTGTGATCAGACTTATTGAGAACAATTACTTTTCCATGGTGGAATAAATGGAATCGCTTGATTTTCTGCTTGGCAAGTTCAAACTTGGCCAGTGAGGGTTTTTGATTGTTCTTTTTGTTTCCAGCAGTAATTTCAGGATACAGATCCAAAGGTTGTAGTTTCTGTTCAGACCATACAACCTTTTCATTGATTCCCCCCTCTGCAATTTTCAAACAGATTTTGGATGCCCTCATTTGATGCCTCTTTTGCTTCAAAGCCCTCTGCTTGCCACCTCTCTTTATGTTTGTTGCCTCATCTGCTTCCATCTTGCTCCCTCCCAGGCAAATGCTCCGCTTGGGGTAAGGATCAAAAAAGGATTCAATTTGGAGTATAAAATTGTGAGTGTGGTGGAAGAAGCAATGGAATTGAAGGAAAAGCAGTCAAAAAAGGATTACCAAAAAAAAAGTCAGTCATGTGATCACAAAAAAAAACCAAAAATAAATAAATAAATAAAAATTAATGGTTGTGGGTGTGAACTAATTGGGCTGGGCTTATTACGCCCCCCCCAAAAAAAAAAATACTTACATCATCAAAAAAAAAAAAAAAAAAAAAAAAAAAAAAAAAAAAAAAAAACATACCAGGGGGCAAACCAATTGGGTTGGGCCTCAGTTTGGGCCGGGAGACAGGTAGGAAGGGCCTGGCACCGTCATCAACATGGAGGGGGGGTTGGCCACCGTCAATGCAGAGGGGGGGTTGGCCGCTGTTGACGCAGAGGGGGGGCGGTTGGCTGCAGTTGATGCGGAGGGGAGGGCGGGGCCAAAGCGGAGGGGTGGTTGAGGGGGGGAGCAGAGGGGAGGGCAGTCAAGGGGGGGTTGCCAGACTTTGAGGCGGAGGGGGGGGGCAAGCAACTGAGGAGGGGGTTGGGGGGCTGGCAAGTGCTGGTGCATTGGCTGGCAAGGTTGGGGCTGCCAACCAAGCAAAAGGGAGGGGGGGTGACCAAGGCAAGGGGGGGGGGCGGGCAAGTGAGAGGGAGCA
This sequence comes from Puccinia polysora, assembly GCA_025617555.3. Taxonomy (NCBI): domain Eukaryota; kingdom Fungi; phylum Basidiomycota; class Pucciniomycetes; order Pucciniales; family Pucciniaceae; genus Puccinia; species Puccinia polysora. The sequence goes on along the minus strand of CM062614.1, from coordinate 11,222,381 downwards.
AGCAAGAGGGGGGGGAGGGGTAATAGTGAGGGGGGGGGCAAGGGAGGTGGAGCAATTGAGAGTGGGGGGCAAGCAAGAGGGAGGAGAGGGGGGGAAGCAAAGGTGAGGTTAGCAAGGATGGGTGGGAGGGATGGAAAAGCAGGATGAGCAGGATGGAGGGGGGCTTACCTGGGAGATCAACCAAGGAGGTGGGGGGGGGGTCCTGAAGGTGGATGGATCAAAGGATCAGACTTGGATGATGGGGAGGATGAGGAGGAGGATGAGGAGGAGGGGTGGGGAGCTTACCAGGGGTTCCAACCAAAGGAGGAGGGGAGGTGGTGGGTGAGGAGAAGCGGTGAGGTGGAGGTGGTGGGTGAGGAGGAGGGGTGAGGAGGAGGGACCGGTGGTTTGGTGGGGTGAGGTGGAGGGTCTTTTTTGTCTAATTCAACCAAAAGAGAGAAAAAAAAAAAAAAAACCAAGTGAGTCAGCCAATGAATCTTGGGTGAAAAACCAAAACCAAAAAAACTATGGTGAGGGGATTTTTCAGCTATTTTGAAATCAAACATTACTCATCAAAGCAAGCAAGGGTGAGAGGAAGAATCTGCTCTCTCATAGAAGAAGATGAGGGACAAGATGAGACAAGGATGACTTGAGGCGGATCAGGAATATCATCTTCAAATATTTTTTCCCATTCATCTTTGATGTTGGCCAAAAGGTTGTGAAGGATTATACAAGTGATAATCCAGTTGATGAGGAACTTCATTTCTTTGGGATTTTGAATCTGTTTTTTTCATTTCCCTTAAGCTGGCCCATCTTCCTTTCAGGACTCCTATGGCATGCTCAATCCAAAGTTGTGAAAGTTTTTCCTTGATCATTGGATGAAACATTCACATATGCTGGAACCACATATTTGCCACTAGCATAAGCTGAATTAGCCAGAAGGTATTGATCTTGGTCAAAGTAGATCTCTGGTTGTTGGGCAATCTGCATCTTATTGAAAAAATATGAATTGTGACAAGAACCTGGAAGGCCAGCATTGAGGGATATGAACTTCTTGTTGTTATCACAAACAAGTTGCAGTGCCACAGATTATCTAAACAAACAGACCAAACACATTTGTTAAGTGTGTGATCAAAGTTTTTATCAAAGGTGTTGGAAAATAAATGAATCAATTGCCTTTTTTTCCAATCAAAAAATTGGTTTCCATCTAGCTTGGGTTTTTGACTCAAGGGGATGGTGGTTCTATCAACAAAACCAATGCAACCAGGAAATCCTTTGGCCTCAATTACTTGAGATATCTCCTTGCGTTATTCTTTGGTTGGCCAAGAAAGGAATGAGAAACAGAAAGATAGGATAGCAACCATGACTCTTTTGGTGTATGAGTCAATGGTTCCATAACCAACTGAGAATAGATTTTCTAATTGATGAATTGCTGCTCCATTTCCATTTGATCCCAATCTACAAAGAGCAACAGCCAGTTGGATAGCTGGATTGCCTTGAGGATTCCAAGAATTGTTCTGGAAGATGTGGTGGTCTTCAATCATCTCCAAAAGTTTTATGAATGAAGGCAATAGAGTTTGGAAAAGTTGCCAGAATCTTAAGTCAAGGAGGAGATGAAGCTTTTGCCTTTCATACAGAGGGTTGTGGAGAGTTTGTCTTCTTGGAAACATGTATTGCTTTTGTAATAGAGAATTCAAAGCCAACCAAGTTGATTCCAAATTGGAGTCTGAATCAGAGTCTGAATGGGAGTCAAATACTAACAAAAGTTCAGTCAGCTTTTTTGCATTTTCAACTTGCTGCCAAGAAGTTTGATGGGAAATGTTGAGAAAGATGGTGATTTGATGTGGGGTGATGAGATGATGATGGGATTTGTGTGAAGATGGAGATGTGAAGCAATAGAGATGTGAAGCAATATAGATGTGAAGTGATGGAGATGTGAAGCAATGGAGATGTGAAGCAATGGAGATGAGATGTGTGTGATGTGATGGAGATGGGACCGGTATGGATTTGCTGATGTGGATGGGTATTTTGGATGTGATGGATGGTGGATGGATGATGATGCATAAATGGCAGGTTTAATGGCGGGTTTGATGTTTGAAATCCGTCATTTTCATGAAACCCACCATTTTGAAATACACCAGTTAGGGGGTATGTGTATTTCAGAAACCCTCCAGTTTCAATGGTGGGTTTCTAATGGTGGGTTTGCTAACTCTGATACACCCTAATGAACTAACAATCATGCCCAGGATCCAATCGTTGACCTTGTTTCCCAAACTTAGGATCACACTCATTGCAACATTTGCATAATTTTTAATTCATTGCATTTCATTCTGTTACAGTTTCATTCTACTCATCCCATAGGTTCTTTTGTTTTTCTGAGCAACTTTTTTTTTTTTTTTTTTTTTTTTTTTTTTAAAAAAAAAAAATTGAATTTGCCTCAGTTTTGTTATTGAAAAATTCTACACTCAACCTTGCACTTTCCTTTGATGCATCAGCTTCAAAATTTGAAGATTGAATTCTAACTTTGAGATTCATTGTATCATTGGTCTCTTCCCTTTGTATCACATACACCTAAATTATTTACCCCTCCCAAGTACATGGAGTGGCTGTGTGACAGTTTCAGTGTAAATTTGATCAAACAGACCATCTACATCTATTTTAAGGGATCTGAAAAAGATGCAACCAACTTCAGATTGATGATGGTCTTCTGGTTGGAGAAAATAGGATACTAATGAAAAAAATGGATTCAAAGATGGTGGCAAAGGTGAAACTAAGGTGGAAAATAATTGGTCAGTGTATTGTAGGTCTTAAACTATTAATCAAGGTGTGCTCTCCCTTGACCAATGTCTACTTGCTTTTCCCTACTTGCTGGTTACCACTAGTACTGACCATCCTGTTGGTCACTGCCCCCATCCACTACTTAGCACTCAGGACCCACTCCAAGATTTCCTTTGCCATTAGGTACTCATCTCAATTTAGTCAACACTCCAACAACACTCACTGAGAAAAAATGGACCATTACATTCCCTCAACTTCCAATAATCAACTTGTCTTCCACCCTCCCAACACCAGCCTACAACTCTGGGTTGATGCCAACAAGGGGGGGGGGGGGGGAAATGCCACCATTTGATCACAGGATTTATTGTCCTCCTCAACAACATCCTGATTTCATGGGCATCAAAACATCAAAAGATGGTTGTGAAATCCACATGTTATGTGGAGCTTGTTTCATTAGGTCTCATTCCATGGTTTTCTAATTATTACCTACTATTCTCTTATGTGCCCCCCACACAGCTGTGTGAGTGGTCAGTGACAACAGCTCAAGATTCAACATGTGTCACATCTCTCATCGTTTCTCCTTTGTGAGCGACATGATCCAGAGCCCAAAACTTAATCTAAAATCAAGTTGACCCCAAAAAAGAACAGCTAGTAGATATAATGACAAAACAACGTGGACCAGACAAACAGCTAGATTCTTGCCAGCGTTTTTTTGTGTAAGCAAGCCAAGTTTGTGGGGGGAGCGTCAAGTTGAAGCCAAACTAGTCTTGCGCTATCACACTGGTACCTGTCACCAAACTCATGCAAGCTGTGGGTAGTGAGTGTGACATCCTCAGCCGCACGAATACGATATATGAAGAGTAACGATAACTTGAACCATTCGAAGCAACGAATCCCAACCCGATCTCAAGATCCTCTGGATGAATTTTTAAAGATTTAGTTCGTAGGGGCGCGTTAGAAAAGGATGAGTGAGATCGACGATGTTGAGGTCTATAGTAGATTTCCAACATCCTCGTCTTTGCTGGAGGGAAATGATCGATTTCTTCGCTTCCTCAAACTCATCCTCCTCATGTTGAGCTTCTCGTTCCACATCCACCCCATCATCATTCTCCGTTGGGAGTCTATTAGATGCAAGTAGACGCGTACTTTCTCTAGTCCGCAAGAGTCCTAAGAGGATATATGTCTTATGAGTGCGGTAAATGGTTGCTCTTTCACTGGGGGGGGGGGGGGGGTCGTATGGATGGAAGTATCCACGATGTGAGCATAGTAGTATTGGGATTGAGATCATGATGATGGAGGTCGATGGGTTGGAGTGCGGTCCAGGGGATCGTATGACGGACCGAGTTTTTTGTTTATTTGGTTGATTTGATGGTATGCGCTTCTACGTAGAGATAAGTGCGTATGAATGGAATACATGATGCGACGCTGCGCCAAGAGTATGGTGAATACATACACTACCGATGAAAGGACGAGACTGGATGCCTCTGATTATAGTCTAGCCCTCACGAAAACAAACCAATCGATTCAAGTCGAACGAGGTGAGTAGCCGGAGCCGATGATCGTGAAAGATGGTCGGGGAGGATGTGAAGCTGATGAACCGAGTGGCGTGAGTGGAGGATGAAGTATGAAGTGATTGTACTTGAATATAGTCTGGAGGTCATCGATCGATCGATCGCCTGCGAGTTGAAGTGCGTGCACTGATGATCAGTGGAGTGGTACCCTAGAGGATCATCACCCGGAGATGTTGGCTAGGATGTGTGACTTGGGATCGGTCGATCGGGGGATCGTAGGAGACTTTATCGATGAGGGGGAGGTGTTCATGAGATATTCGAGGGTGATGTTGGGATGCCAAAGTTTGTTTGAGCTCAGGATGTAAATGTTGAGTTGATGCTCGAGTTTCTACGGATGAAGTCTATCGATTAGCTAACCAGCCGTTCAAACGAAGAGAATAGATACTTTTGATCGATCAACAATAGTCTATAGGTGAGGATGTTTGGATATCGACGACCTCAATCGGTTTCAAATATTTATTTAGTATTTAAATGTTTATGCTGCCAAGTATCTTCTACGACGAGTGTTGTGAGCATGTGTGTGTGTGTCTCTAGGGGATCAACGATAAATAACCCTCTGACCCGAGTAGTGAGGTCATCTTCTCTTACACGGTGTACGTATCTTTTGCACATATCGTATCTGCATCCTTACGGTTTGTGTGGGTGTGTGTGGTACCACGGTTATAGGGGATGTATTACACATCCAAGTCAGCATAAGACGTGCGTGCTGAACTGAATATTGAACTCTAAGCATGTGCTTATGGTAAACTCGGTGAGGGTGTGGCTGGTTTTCGTGGGGGGGCTATGGATTTATGCGGGGCTCGACAAACACGCCCTTACGTACCCAAAGCATTTCATGATCCAAGCCCAAGCCTAAGCCCAAGCCCAAGCTCGGCCTCCTTGCTCGCCTCCACCCACAGCTCTGATCATCGCTGCACCATCAGCATCCACCCTCTGATCATCACTCTCGGTGCTCAGCCTCACCCGTAGCAACCCGTCTTCGGCTCCCTCACCCCTCTCGTGCCCACATCGCTCCCCTCCTCCACCATCTCCTCCCATCTCCTTGATTGGGTCATGCTTTGGACTGACTGCAATCGACATCCGCCCTGCCCTGCCCGGCTCTGCTCCCCTGAGTGAATTTAATCATCTTTCTCCGCCTCTGGTTAGTCTCTCTCCCCCTCCCCCTCCCTCCTCCTTCATCCGCCCAGATCCTCGTCGTCTCTTCCTCCACCCTGCCATCCACTGCTGCCCCCGACTGATCACCAACCGGACCCTTCGCCTCCGTGATGTCTGCCACCACCGCCTCCATCCTCTCGCTCGCCGACCTCTCCCTCTCCCACGTCTTCGCCCAGTACGATCATCTCCTCAACTCTCCCTCCACCCCTTCCACCTCCCTCCCCCCGATCCCCACCCCGGCCTCCTGCCCCTCCTGCTCCTTCTCCGCCCTCTGCCCCCGCCCCACCCCGAAGCCATCTCAAGGCTGCCGCCGAATCACATCCCCCTCGGTGACCTCGATCAGCTTACCATCCATCTCCCAGTCCATCATGCCAACCCCCGGCCACGACCAGCCGTCCATCGACTGCTTCAAGTCTTCCCTACTCAACACCCTCCTCCAGGACCATCCTGCCAAGCAAAGCCAGCCTCCACCACCATCCTCCTCCTCCGCCACCGTCGCCGCCTCCGATCCCACTCCCCAAGCCACCCGGCTTCTCTCCCATCCACCCCCGCCAACCGACTCCTCTTCGTGTCAACCGGGCTCGACCGCTCCCCCGCTCCCGAACGCTCTTCTCTCCCCCAAGACCTCCCATCCTCCTCCCCCCGATACCCTACCCCGACAGCCTGCCCAGCATCCCCCGCTGCCCTCGCCGCCACCCCCCGCTCTGCCCGGCCCGGCCCCCGCTCCCCCAGCAGTCGCCCCCCCGGGCGCCTCCAGCAACGATTTCCTCAGCGGCTCTCCCTCCCCCGTCCCTCCCCCCTCATCCATCTCTCACCAACCCATTCTCCCCCTCGCCTCGACACTGACATCCCCCCAGCTCTTCGCCGATCGAGCTCAGAGCGTACTCTCACCATTCTCGAGCAATGACACTCATCCCCCAAACCATCCACCCTCGGGTCTCGTCTCCAGCCTCGCACCCGCCGATCAGCATTCTCTGGCCCGGCGCAATCGGCTAGCCAGTGATGATCCACAGTTGTTGATCCAACCCGAATCCAACCAACCCAAACCTAGACATGCCGCCCCCGATGACCCAAGCCTGAGGAAATTCCTCGCCATGCACTTTGTCGATCAGCTTCGCAGCCACCCTCCCCCTCGCTCCCCCGAGAGCTCCCCCGTGCGCAACGGTCCGACCGGTCCCGAAACCATCTCCCCCGCCAAACCCGCCAGTTCACAACCTCCCTCAGCTCAGCCCTCCCCTCATCCTGCTCCCTCCCTATGCTCTGAAAAGATTTCGTCTCCGCACAATGTTGGTCTTCGTATCAACTCAAGCATCCCCCCTCAGGAACTCGTCATCTCGACCTCTCGAGTCAATCAGGAAATCCTGTACACCGCTGATCCTCCTCCCCACGTCCTACCCATCACACTCTTCCCTTCCAACATGGCCTACGCCCCCGGTCGTAGAGTGGCCGTCGATGGATTTATCAGTTATGCCACCAAAGCTGGTCGCATCCGGGTCATCGATCAGAACAGTGGCGCTCGTATGCTCCTCAAGAAGCACGAAGGACCGGTGGTGGACATGTGCATCGGCAAGCCCAGGGCTATCGTCGCCGATGTTGGCAATCCTCACACTCATACTCACAGCGGCAGTAGTAGTCGGAGGTGGAGATGTGTAGCCAGCGCCGGCTCCGATGGTAGGCTTGTCATCTGGAAGGTCCCCGTTCGGTTCGAGGAGGATTCGGCTGGGTATGATATCCTGGCAGACGTCTTGGCTGTCGATTCTAACCTCCTGCTCGGACCCGAAAAGAACCTATCCAGTTTGAGCAATGTGAGATTTCAGGCCATTCGATGGCATCCTCGTGATCCTAGCGTCTTCTTGGTATCGACCAACGATCGCCGGCTAATCTTGGTTCGATTGGATCGGGGTGCCTTCGCGGCCATGTGGAAACGTGGGATGCCACTGGGTAGAACCCTGTCGGAACTTGAGGCCTTTGAAGGCCAAGATGTCCTACGCAGCAACTGTGACGTAAGCCTCAATCAATCCAATCCTGCCTTGCGCTCCTGCTCCATCTACACCTGGCTCGTCCCTCGGCTGACAGAATCATCCCTTTCATCGTCTCTCATTCCAGGTCATGGCCTTTGCGTTTAGTCCAGACGGTTCTGCCTTCGCCTTCGTCACCCGGGACAATATGCTCACCGTCAGGCAAACTTGTAAACCTCATTGGATCATTATGGGAGGCCAACTTCCTTCCAGCGAGTCTCCGATCACTCGCCTCGATTTCCTCTCTACTCCTCATGGTCTCATCAAAGGCTTTTTACTCACCAAACGATCTGGTACTCGGGTTGAAGTCGTCCAGTTAAGCGAGATATCCGAAGTGATCATCGGAATCACCCTTCAACCACCCGCATCTACCCAAGCCGACAACTTGCCCTGTTTTGGTCATGTAGTCTGGCAAACCCAATACAGTACTATCCTCGTCTCTAATTCCGTTCGCGGTTCCATCTTTGCGTTTCACGTCAACTTTTGCGAACTACCTACCGAAGAGGAGAATTCACTCCTAAGGCCCATGGCCAATATCGACAATGGCCGATCAGCACCTCAAGAGGACGATGCTAGTTTCATCGAACGTGTTGCTGCCTCCCGCCAGTCTTCTCAAATGCAACGTAGCCGATCTAACTCGTGGGTAGCGTCATGTACCCCATTTGTTGATCACATATCCGAAGTTCCATCCCCGGATCCTATCATATCGTTTGTACTAGACGAAGGCCTGCGACCTGCCCCAGGGCCCTCTTCTTCGAATTGCTCAACCTTTAATCTTCACCCTAAAGGTATACACCAGCTCTATTTACCTAAGGATGTCATGATTCATCCTGATGATCTCAACGAGGAACGAATGTCGATCAGTCTTGCTCCTACTCGTAGTTTATCCTTGGCTGGTGAAATCTTGGTGGACGTCAAAGTCGAACAGGAGATTGCGCCAGTTGAGGTGCTCGAATTCGGCAACGACAAGCCTAAAAGACTTTTATCTCCCACCACAGCTTTGCCGTCTTCAATGGGGATGGCGGCAACTAACGGCCAACATCGTGACCGAGAACCCCACGCGCTGTCGCCCGACCACCTGAGCCTACATCCAAGCAACGCTCATCCTCAGGTCGATGTTGTTAATGTGCCTCTGGCCGCTGTTTCATCGGCTTCCCCACCGGTGACCGAAGCGGTGCTCTTTCGAGAGCTGAACGATAGCTATCAAAGACTGAAACAAGAGTTTCAGGATTCACTTGCCAAGCAGGGTGAGAAACAAAGTAAGACATGGGTGACACCTCTTCGTCACATTGTTGTAACTGAAGATATAAGTGCCTTTTTGTTAGATCAACGATTTTCGAACGAATTACGGAAGTGCCGTGAAGTGGATGCAGTTCGGCATGACAATTTGATGGACTTGATGATGCTATCTTCGAGTCAGAATCAGAAAACGATCAAGGTGTTGGAAGACACTCTTAGGAATGAAGTTGGAGGACCCGTGTCGACAGCTCTGAATAAAACATTGGAGCGTAGCGTGCAAGAACACTTGAAACGTGGATTGTCAGATGGTTTGAAGAAGGTTGCTTATCTTTGACGACATGTCTACCTGCTAAGCAACCAATCAACTGCATTCATGTTGATTCAGTTTGTATTTGTTTTGGTCTTAGCAACTAGGCCATGAAATCGAAGCTGCATTGAAGAAGCCGGAAACTGTCGCGGTGTTTTCGAATATGGTAGTCCCCGCCTTCCATCATCAAATGGAAGAAACGATCGAGCGTGCCATTGGCAACCTGGCGCCCATGATGATGGAAGTCATCCAAATCCAACAAACCTCGACCAAATCGCTGGCGCACGAAATGTCGGAACTGTCCCAAGAGCTAGCTCGTCTCCGAGCTGAAAGCCGAGAACGAAATGAGGTTCGAGAGCTCAAGGCCAACCTGAACAATATGCAACAGCAAATCACCGAGCTGCAAGAAACTCTGAAACAAGCTCTTGCTCATCGCCCATCCCCCTCTTCCGATCCGATCTTCCACCCTCATCAACTACCTGCCCTCAACGGCTCCGTTCCTACGTCTGGTCTTCATGCCACCACCGCCAGTTACCAATCTTGGGGTGGCTCCGAACAAACCTCTGGGAACGCACATCTCTCCCCTCATCAACCAACAAGCACCCATGCCTCTGGTTCTGCTAGTTCCCAAAGAGCCACAACACACAATTCAATCGGTTATCGGGAAGAAACGTCCGAACGTCTCAAGACGCCGACAAGCGCTTATGAGGACATGTTCCTGGGAGCCCTATCGGATCCTTCACCGCGAAGTCTGAGCAAGCTGATCGATGAAGGCTCTCATGATCGATTGGAATCAATCTTTAGCTCTAAGTCTCCAGGCGCTCCCTCCTCGGTCCTCTCCCAACCAGTCGTTTTAACGCTGGCCCACAGGTTGAGTGAAGAAATTCATAAACCGGTTGGATTGCCTGGGATGGTCGAAGGTCATCCGGACTTGGAACGGACGCTCGGTGCCTTTGGGACAAATAGGTTGAGATGGATTTGGAGTTGTGTCGGATCTGTTGATTTTCAAGTTGAGTTGGCTTTTTTCTCTCTCTTTTCCTCTCAATTCCTCAGAAGGATTTCTTGGCAGATTGCAAGGCCCTTAAACGCTCGGTGAGAATGGTCGTCCGTATGGTGGCACTTCGTGAACTGACGGCATTCTTTAACCTGGGTCGAATAGGACCAGCAAACCAGTCAATACCTCGATCGGGTCTTAGACTTGTGTTGGCAAAATCTGAACTCTCGAAAGCTTCGGATGGTCGAACTTAATGGGTTGAAGGAAGAGATTGAAGGGATCAATGAGGTGTAAGTCATCTGTCCCACCGGTTTTCCCATCCTTTCTCATCGAAGGCCATCTTGCTTACCTTCTAAGACCGATCGCTGATGTATTTTTTGGATGTGGATTGCGTATGTTTGTGTTTTGATTTTTTTTTTCTCGGCAGGTTGAGACTGATTCAGGAAAAGACGAAGCGAGGCGGAGGAGCCGGGGGGAATAACTGACTGGTCGATTCCTAACGCACGATCGAACAAGGGAGATCATCTTAACCATCGAAGGGAGATCATCTTAACCATCGAAGGGAGAAGGCTGTTCTACTTTTTCCAAAAAAACTAAACAAAAAAAATGCTCGTTCGATCAAGCAAACCAAACCTTGTGGATCCAGGGGTATCCTCATGCCCATGCTGCTTCGAATTACTCCACGATCACAGAAAAGCAAGTCAGCAAACTGAGTCGGGTGGGGGTCGCAACTTTTTCATATTTGATCCAACAAAAATATTCACCCGGATTCTTTTGACTCGACGACGTGGCGCAAGTCGTGAAGGAGACAAAATCAAATGTCGCCAAACCCAGTCGACAGTAAGCGCATGATCAAGCAGACTCTCTTTTTTCTCTTCTCCTTTTTACACGGTTTGTTCGACAGTCTCGTGTGTATCCATCTACCCAGTATCATGAGTGATCGATTGATTGGGAAATATGTCGATCAATGATAGCATTCCCCAAACCAAGATAATTCACTCATGACCCCAATTACCCACTTTGATTCAATGAAGATATGATGATTGGCATATACCTTAAGCTCCAGAAAAATCTCGCGGACCTCTCGAAATTGAGATCCCGTGTTGCTTTATCTGCACCAGTTGTAAGTGTAGATGGGGAGAGAGGGGAAGGTTCATGGAGCGAGTGGGAGAGAGATTGCAATCGTTTTTTTTATGTATATATATGTGTGTAAATGATTTGAGTCAACCAACATGTGGAGCTGGTTACAGTTGTGGTTATGGCTTGTATGGTGTATAAAGCCTGTCTGGGTGCCTGTCCAAGTCTGACTTGGTGTGTGCCCAGGGCACCTGATTGGGTTGGACTCGCGGGGGTTAAAACTTGGCGCCCAACCAAGCTCCCCTTGACACCAATTAAAGCTGGGTGCACCAAAATGACAAGCCTCCCCTCCCTGCAACTTTCAACTGTTGTTTTTTCTTTTTTTTTTTTTTGTTTTTAAAAAAAAAAACACTTGTACCTGGTGGGTCAAAATGTCCAGCTTTGATTGGCATTGTGGTGATTATTTATAGACAGAATCACAAGTAGGCTCAGCAGTGACATTTGATGGGAAGGCTCAGCAGTGGGTGGATGCAGGATCCACAGCACAAGAGTGAGGCTGAGCCCAAGTTTTACCTCTTGTGGTGAAGAAAAGGTGTGGTAAGATAACCAGCTGTGTTCCACAGCTATGGATTTAGGATCATATTTCTATAAATGTGGAAGCAAGTGATTGGAGCAATTGAGTATGTATCCAGGGGTTCACTATGGGGTATCCAGTGGGGGTTGCAGAAGGGTATGGAATTGTTGGGAGAATAGAATGCAAAAGTCAAGGATGCAGCATGCAAGTCAAAGGGGATCTGTAAGGAAGATTGTTGGGGATCTTTTGTTATGCAGCATGTGGCATCAAAGGGGATCCTACAACAAAGATTGTTGGGGATCTGTCATTGGCAACACATATTGTGACTGATTGACTGATAGGGATATCAAATATTGCAGTTAAAGTAACAACTAATGCATGCAGATGGATTGTCTAAGCAGATCACAACTAATGGTGATTTGGATTGTTGTGGGAAGTATGGGAAAGGTGGTGCAGAGGAAGACTTTAATTGATTTCATTTATTTGTTTTGAAGTTGAATTTTTGGGTTGTATATATAAGGGGTTGTCCTTTCTAGCATATGAGAGGGAGATCATTATTGGAATATTGGGGTATCAAAAAAACAAGATTGGAGATATCTTATGTATTGGAGTGGATTAAAAAATCTTATATTCTTATTATAGGAGTATCTTGGAGTGTTAACAGAGAATATTACGGTGCAGAGATCATTCCAGAGTTCTTTTTTTTTATCTGTTTAGTTCTTTCATTGCAGAGTAATTGTAGAAGAGTCTGAATGGTGTGGATTCATAACACAAACAACAAGGGGGGAATTCAAGGATTGTCTTTTAGGTGTTGCGGATTGTGTTTATTGTCTTTGCAGAGGCAGCTTTTCCAAGATAAATTGGAGTAGGGGGGGGGTATTTTAAAAAAGAGAATCAATTAAATCCCATCACAGAGCAGGATTATTGGGGACAGCAGTTGCTGCACACTTTCTTGAACCAAAAATTGGGAGTCTGGCAGGGAAATTCTCTTTTGGATAGATACTTAGATGCTAAGCAAAAATGGAGGTGGGTTAGAGCAAGGCATCAGGTTTTGGCCACAAAGTTGGCAAAGAAGGAAGAGGAAACTGTTCCAAACAACTGGTTGGCTAGGGAGAAACAAGGATGGAAAATCAAGATAGGAGTGGAAAATGATTGGGAGCCGGGGTGCACTGATTATGTAGGAACAATGCAGAGTGTGTTTCAGGCCAACAATTAGGAATGAAATGTTGGAATTATGGCAACTAAGTGTCCTCATTCTCCTCTTGATTTAAATATAAAATAAATTGTTAAATAAAATACTATAAAAAATATAAGACTGTTCTCCGGTATTATGGGCATCATAAAAGTAGCTTGTTATGATCAAACTGTCTCTCATGTCTCTAATCAGTTGTCCCTCCTACTGTTGAACATTTCTAGGTTAAGTCATGATTAAGTCTGAAAGAATGCTAGTTCAAGTAGTCTGATTTTCCATTACTGATCAAACTCTTGTAGTCATAGAACCCTGAGTCACTAGTTCTTTTAATGGACTTCTTATCTCTAAGAAACTCCTTTCTTATCTTGATATTTCTTAATTTTAATGCTTGTTGAATCACCAAATCAGCTTGAATTAACGCCTCAGTCGTATTGTACTTGTCACTCTTCTTTTGATAGCTTTTATGTCCTGGCTTATGGCCTGTTGTGTCTCTGCCTTGTTGCATACTGTCTTTCACTGATTATGTGACAGTTCTTTGGTTGCTTCTCATTCATTATTCATTATACTTGTTATTGTTAAAACCACATTTTGATCATGTTGATTATGGCTTGTATTTACTATTTAAATCATGCCAACTTCAACTGAAATATCATCATCCGTTCTTACTCACCTTGAACTTGAGTGCCCCCCTTGACTCTCTGATCTGCTCCTCTTGGCGACAAAAGATTCCTCCTCCTCATCCTCACACTCAAATCTGACCGGAGCATTCTGCTGAATTTTTTTAACATGAAATACTCAAAAACAAAACCAAATATGCAGAGAAGGACAAAAAAGGGGATACTGAAGGAAGCAGCCTGGCACCTGGTGGGGAAGGAGAAGGGGATTGAGGAAATTGAAGTTTGTGGTGCAACATGGTACAAGTGCTGGTCATCTAATTGAGAACAGAGATGGGGATTTTTTTAATTGGACAAATGGAATAAAGGATAGTGGTGAAGGCAAGGGATTGATGGACTACCAAGTGGGTGTCAAATTACCATTTAGGGGGTATGTAACAGATTATGGATTGGGAACAAAATTGTTGTTAAAATAGCTGAAAATAAAACACCAGCATGCAGAGATCAATGGGTATATTCCAGAGAGGGCCAATTGGGGTTCCTCTGAGTAAGGAATAGCAGTTTGAATCAACCAGTAACCTATTGGAGATTTCCACCAAATTTGTGATTATGCATGCGGATGGATTGGTGAAAGGGACCTTCTTGGGAGTTCCATGTGCGGAGTAAAACAGAATTAGACAAGACTGTGGAGTCTGCTGACAGAGACCAGAATATTTCCAATGCAAGGAGTGCATACAGGTAGTCTAGGTTATTGTTGGTGTGGATTCTGCAGAAGAATGAACACTGGGGAAAATATTTGAGTTGTGGGGGGTACAAGGGGTTGGGAAGCTTGATTCACCAAGAACAGCATGGAAGGCTTAATCCATTTGCAGACATTTATCGGGGGTGGTCCAGGTCCCTTAGGTGATGTGTTATTGTGGAGATTTCTTTTTTAGTTTTTCCCAGTTTTTTTATAATTTGTGTAGTGGTTTTCTCTCAGGTTTTCTCAGGGTTTGCTCTCAAGTTTATTTAGTTATCTCAGATGCAGATGGAGTTCTTACCCAGAGTGTTTTTTTCAGATTTATTTTGTTTTTTTCTCTCTTTAGGATGGTGTGGGGAATCTAAGATGATTCTTTTCTGGGGCGGTCCAGACACCATATTTATTTCAAGGGGTTTACAAGGAGCATGGTTAAAATACAAAGGGTTTTTTTTTGCTACATTATTTCTATTTTTCTAGTGTAGTTTTAACCCAAAAAAAAAGGGGGAAAAAAGAAAATCTACAAGAAGGAAATGGTGAAAAAGAGCTCTCCACAAGAACTGTGATGCTTGCAGAGGAGCTCCCAGAGCTCTGCAACTGGGATTCCAACTGACCACTGAAAAATTTCCAGGATCTTTTTTTACAAGACACAGAGGTATCAATCAAGTTTTTCTTCCTCTACCACATGCCTGAATTCTTTGTTGTTTCTCAGCATGGCTTGGTGTTATGGTGACACCAATTGAGGGCAAGAGGACCTATTTGGGTGGGAGCCAGTGGATTTATTTGATGGAAAAGGAAATGGAGTCCACAGGGGCAACAAGTGATGTGTGGCAGAGATCCATATTGAAAATGGGGGGGAAAGCAACTCTGAAGTGAGTTTGGGGGCTGTTAGAAGGATTGGGTTAGCTTGGCGCAAAAAAAAAACTTACAGGGTACCAGTGGTGAGTCAGAGCTAATGAAAATGTATGAGTTCAGAGACTCATCCTCTGCAGGCAGAGAATCAGCCAGAGGAGATGGCAAGGGATTTCCAGGGGGGAAGAGTGGGACAGAGACCAATGGTGACAGGATTGGTGGGTTGGCCACTCAAAAAAATACCAGAGTTGGATCTGGACCACAATGAACTTTTCCCAAGCCAACATTGAGGTTGTGAAGGTTCCCCCAGGCATGGATCATTTCCCCACTCAGCAGAGGTAGCAAAGTCTGCACATTGGGGAGGGGCAAGAGGTGGTTGGTAGCCTCAGATACTGGCAAAAGAGAGGCAGCACAGTTGGGTTCCAGAGTACAGTCCTTGGTCTCAATTGATTCATTTTCATCTACAACAAAGTTAGCCATGGTGGTGCCATTTGCAAAAAGGCCCAGAGGTGGTTTAGGGTCAAGGGGCAGGTCAAGGCATCAACAATCCAGGATTCAGAGCTACAAAGGAGAAACTGCAGTTTCCTAGGCAGCAGGAATTTTAGGCTGTAAAACTAGAAGCTCAGGTGCATGTCATCTGCTTTTTTGTAAAATAATTGCAGGACAACATTATGGAGAAAAGAGACAGAGCAGGACTCTAGTGTTTTTTTTGGGGAGAGGTAATAGTGGGGAAGTGAAGCCAGGGGAGCAGGCAGTGTGGTGCTCCAAAACTTTCCTTATAGCCATAATACTCACTTTTATAGTATAAAAACAATTAAAACCCTCAAATTAACCTCCAAAATGGATTTTACATCAAAAACAACCTATAGTCACTCAGCCAAAGTACCCACCTATCCCTCATGGATTAGAAGATACAGCTCAATAAACCTTCAACTGTGGCAAAATCATACCCAACCAGGTGTCACAGATCTGTGGAAGGCATAAAGACATAACTTGGAAACCCTCAAGTACATACCAGTAACAGCTTACCCTCAACACCAGGACCAGACACCAACCCTGTCACCTCAGCCAGAATACAGAAATACAGATACATGAGGCAGTGAAACTAGTTCAGCTCCTGTCACCTTGACCAGAATGCATTAAAATATAAATACAGAAGGATGTGCAGAAGTATACAGGAACAGTATAGGCAGGAGCAAGTGAAACCAGTCTCAAACCTAACAAAACAAACAAGCAAATATAAATAGAGAAGGATGTACAGAAGTATATAGGAACAACATAGGAAGTAGAAAGTGAGAAAAATCTCAACCAGAAACAAACAAACAAGAACATATAAATAGAGAAGGCTGTGCAGAAGTATATGGGAACAGTATAGGAAGGAGGAAGTGAAACCAGTCTCAGCCAGAGCCAAAAAAAGTACCAGCACCAACCCACCACAGCACCACACAGCAATTTATGTAGCCAGTAGCATGTGATAACAGAAAACCCACCAGTAAAGGTTCACCACAGGGCTACCAAGAAATCTATGCATGCAGCCAGGACCATTTAGAATAAAACAACCACCAGTACAAACCTAGCCTGCCACTACACAGAAATATAATCATGCAGGGAGCACACTCAGTGCCAAACAAGTAATAAGCACCAGGATACCAAACAAAACACCAGTAGTGCACAGAAATGCATGAAGGTAGAAACAAGTAGAACCAAAAAAACCACCAGTGTTGCACAGAAATCCATGTAGGTAGAATCAAATAGAACAAAACCAACCACCAGTACTGCACAGGAATATAGTTTACCTGCACTACACAACAGTTTATGCAGGAATGTGCATGCATGAAACCCCTGTACAACCTTTTGACAACCAGCAGAAATGACTCATGTAACTGTGAAAACTTTTTAAAACCAGCAGAAATGCCTCATTTAACTTTAAAAGCTTTTTACAACCACCAGAAATGTGTCATGTAACTGTATCTCACTGTTCCTCACCAGAACAGGGAGAACCTTCAGGGGCAGCCTTGAGCAACCCCTGAGGTAGGATCTGTCTATTTAAGGAGGGCCTCTCTGCCCTATCCAAGTTTTATACACATCTCATTCTATCATTCACCCATTCACCCGATGCCATCCAGGAAAATCACCTAACCTATCAGTAGTCATCTGTGGTACCTAACCAGATAAATATTATCAGCAAACCAATTATAAGGAAACAAGAAAATCAGAGATCAAGTTTTAACCCATCTTTAACCAATTAAACCAGCCCATCAGGTTCTTGAATAAGGGTTCTTATGTGACCTCAATATTCAGTAATGTATTAAAGAATAAACAATCATCAATCAATAGATAACCCTTCAAAAGAAAGAGAGCACAACAAAAAGAAACTAAAAACCTTCCCTCTACCCAGCACCCTGTGGGTAAACCCATCCTTGGGTCCTCTCCTGAAGAATCTCTTTGATAAACCCTTGAAAATTTTAAAAATTTGGATATTGGTTAAGATCACATATATCTGATTAACCACCAACCAAATAATCCAATACATCTGGTCCATTCTTCAACATCCCTACCAATAAAAAAAGTTAATAATTAATCTAGGTCTGATCTGAGACCTATTTCAAGTCTCAAAGAAGCCAGCCATTAATTTAAATAAATTATTGTTCAGACTTACTATAGGACTAGAATGGCAGGCAATTCAACACAACCTTAGTCTTACTAATACTCTGAAGGATTAGAAGTAATACTAAATTCCCCTTCAAGGACTGCCAGCAAGCTATTTGCTAAATTATTCATATTACCCCACAGGAGTCTCTACAGCAGATGTGCGTTGGAGTCCTGGGGACAGATTAAAATTGTGGGGGGATGTGGTGGTTATTTATAGACACAAATGCAACTAGGCTCAAAAGTGAAATTTTATCAGAAAGTTCAATGTTGGAATTCTGGCAACTAGTGCCCTTCATTTTTTGACTTAAAAAAATTAAATAAGAATTATTTTAAAATCTGTGATATTTTCCAGTATTATGGCCTCATAAAAGAAGTGTGTTATGATTAAAAATAATCTCTCATATCTCTAATTAGTTTCCCTCTTACTAGTTGATTACTTCAAGTTTGTTAAGTATCCAAATCAGTTGAATTAACGCCTCAGTTGTACTGTGTTTGTTACTCTTCTTTTGATAGCTCTTATGACCTGTGTTATGGATTTTTATTTCCCTGACTTGTTGCATACTGTCTTTCACTGAATGTGTGACAGCTATTTGGTTATTTTTCATTCATTATTCATTATCCTTCTTTTTATTAGAACCACAAGGTGGTCTTGAACAAATGGCTTGTATCTAGACTATTTAAACCCATTCTAGTCCAGCCAATCAATCACTATCCCTTCTGACTTATAAAAAACCTGATTTCCCCTTTTGACTCCTGGATTCACTCCTCCTAGCATAATAAGATTCCCTTACTCATCTAAGGAAGATTTTTAGGGATATTTTGTTACGTGTTATGTGGGATCAAAGGGGATCCTCTAAAAAATACTGTTGGGGGTCTGTTTTTGGCAAAGAATATTGTGGCCGGTTGAATAATAGGGCTATCAGATATTGAATTTAAAGCCACAAATAATGCATACAGACAGATTGTCTGAGCAGATCACAACTAATGGTGATTGGGATCATTGAGGGAAGTATGAGGAAGTTGGTGCAGAGGACAACTTTACTTGATTTCATTTCTTTGTTTTGGAGTTGAATTTTGTTTTTTATATATAAGGGGTTGTCCTTTCTAGCATATGAGAGGGGTATTATTATTGGAATATTGGGGTATCAAAAAAAAATATTGGAGTGGATTACCATATCTTATCTTATTATAGGAGTATCTTGGAGTATCAACAGAGAATATTACAGTGTGGATCTCATTGAAGAGTTATTTTTTTTGTCTGTTTAGTTATTTTATTGCGGAGTAATTGTAGAGGAGTCTGAAGGGCACAGATTCATGACACAAACAACAGAGGGGGAAGTTAGAGATTGTCTTCTAGGATTTGCAGATTGTGATTATTTTCTTTGCGGCGGCAGCTTTTCCAAGATAAATTGAAGTAGGGGGCTATTTTAAAAGAGAGAATTGATTAGATCCTGGAACAGTGTGGGATTGTTGGGGATAAAAGTAGCAGCACACTTTCTTGCACCACAGCTCCAAGATAAACTTGGCCTGGCACCAGACCTAATTGGCCAGAGTTCAAGTAAATCTTGGCCAGGTGTTAAGTTTACTTTGATTGACCCCAAGGTGAATTTTATTGGTTCCATGGGCACTTGAAAAAAATCACCAATAAATTTAGGTGCTGCCCAAATGGGCTTTACACACCATACAGCCATTATGCTTGTCACATATGATCCCATACTGCTCTCACCAGAAACAAGTCATGTTTCCCAAAAATCACAAAATTACAGGAAAAAATTTTACAGACTATCCTAGCCAGAATAAATGACTCCTGTCCAAACAACATAACAAGGAAAGGTCCTAAAGAATGTATTAAAAAAAATTGATAATTACTAAAAGATTTAAATAAAAAATATTACACCTGTGAGAAGGATGTATAAATGTACCACAGGCTCATTTCTGCTATCATCATCAGGAAAAAAATTGCAGAAATAACATATTTCTTGTCATGTGACATGGAAATCTGACCTAAACCACCAAAAGCAGCCTCAGGGTTATGCATGACTGCACTTCTGGCACCAAAAAACAGCTACTTCCCCTCTATTTAACCTGATAACAATCAAGGGGACCTCTGAGGAACTGAAAAGGGATAAATACAGGCCTCTTTTAGACTTTATTTTTTAAGAGAATCATTTTTATATACATCCAGACACCATTCTACCCAGGAACAAAATATTGATCAAGATATTAAGTGATTAACAGCTTTAGTCTGACTTTTACTTAACCATTCCACCCCTTATAAATCAGCTGTTGCACAATGGTATTTCCCCAAAGGATTATGATTGAGGCTCAAAACTCACACTTAAGTTATTGATTGCAGGTACCTTGGTATTTTCATTACTCACCAAGTAATTAATTACTCTCTTTTCTGGCTGTTTTGATAACCAAGCCAAGCCATACCATGTATTTTATGGGTAATAATTCCTTTATACAAAGATTTCAAGGACCCAGGTGGAAAGATTATGAGGTTAATTCCCTCAAAAGAGGTTTATCCCAATTTTAAAATTTGAGCCATCTTTTGATTTGATTGATGGTTAATTTATTAATTCACTCACTCACCTTTTTTTACACCAAACCACCTCCTTGGGTTTGCTAAATCCATAAATTTCTGGATTATTTCTGAATCATCTTGAATAGTTTGTTTATTCTAAATCCATCATCTTCAGCAGCTAAAGGATTTCAAGGGTCTAGGAACCTAGAAGGCTGTCAGACATATCTCAAATATTCATCTAAATTAAATATACATATAAAATATACTTATGATTTCAATATAAATATGTATTAAACAAGGAAAAAAGTCAGCTGGATTGATAAGCAAAAAATCCAAAGAAAAAAACCAGAATATAGGTTATAAAATATAAACAAGAGCAACAAATCATACAAAATTACTCTAGATCATGGAGATCTAGAGAAATGTAGAATATGGGCTCACACAATAGATCCCACAAATTTTTGCATATAACTAGTCCATGAATGATAAATTGGAGTTTTTATTATCCTTGGGGGTGAACTAAAACATTCTATTCTATCAAGATACTCACAAAAGTGTCTAAGCTCAATTTTTTTTCTATTTTGCTTTCCAATTCCCTTAAAGAAATAAATCCTATTTAATATTACAATGGTTGATATTATTGGACATTGAATTTCAACAACCAACCAAAAAAAAAAGGTTGGTCTTGGAGAGTAGTTTTTAACTTGAAAACAACAATAATTGTGCTAAATATCTTATCAGATTGACCAGATTTAGTGCTTATATTTACAAATATACATATTAATGTGTGCATACCCAAGTAATCAGTCAAAATTTTATCTGATCACATTTTCAAAAATAATTCTTATCCTCCAACTATGGCCAAAATTTTGTATTCAATTAAACCAGGATTCCCAAACAAGATGGATTTGATTGTGCATCTCTCACAAACAGATCATGTGATTTGAGAGATTTGATTGGGGTACAAAGAAAATACTTGAGAAGATGATCAATTTTGAGTCTCAAAATCTGACCAACCCAGCAAGTTAGCCTCAAGGTAAAAAAAAAAGAAGCTGGAAAGTTAAAATTCTATTTGAGAATTAGAGGTCAGAAATTTGAAGGGTTAAATTGAAGAAGGAAACTAGTTTAAACCAGAGGTGATCAAGTTTCCACACCAAAAGTTGAATAGAAAAGTATGAGATTAAGCAACTGAGGGGGAAGATAATAATCATATATAAATTGTAAACAAAGTGTGATTTGAATTCAAAACCAATTTTATCTAAAGCACAAGAGCAATGACTGATTAAATGATAGCCTAAATAATATTTGGAATGCAAATATTATTTGATTAATTAATGGAAGCCAAAATCATCAATGAAAGGCATCAAATTTCTCATTTTCTCATTTTTTCATTTTTCATTCATTTATTTATTTTTTTTGATTATTGGATGAATTTTGAACAAGAAATCAAAAAATTTTGAATGGTGGTTTGAAATAAAAATGAAGATGGGTTGATTAATTCAACTTTAAAAATTTTTTCAAGTAGCTTGGATGGAGTCTGTGTAAGAGTAAAGATTTTATGATTTCAAGCAATCCAAAAGGAATATAAAGCTGCAAAACTGATTGTTTGAAGGGTGATTTAGTAAAAAAAAGAAATTAATTTGGCTTGCCCATAAATATTTGAATATTACATAGTTGATTTAAAATTAATTCAATTTTTTTTTTAAAAAAAAAAAAAAAAAAAAAAAAAAAACAGAAATTGAAGTTTCATTGAATTTTCCTAATTATTTTTAGATTTTAGTTGATGGGAAAATAGAAATATCAAAATTAGTAAGATTTTTATTTATTTTTCATGCTATGAAATGAAAGAGCAGATCTTGTGAGACTTGGAAATTTTTTTTCTTTAAATTCATTCCAAATCATGAAAACTTCTGAGGTATAAAATGGATAAAAACTTTGAGGAGTATTACCCACAACCAATTCCCATCAAATTATTTCTTACCCAATTAACACTAATTTCATAAAATCATAATGCCCATAATCAATTGAAGTAACCCCAATGTATGGGCACCTTGAATTGATTTCAAGACCCCAAATTTAGGTTACTAAAGCTAAAAATAAAGCCATAGAGAGAGGTGATCAAATTAAGTGAGAATGGTGTTGAGAGAGAAGGTTTTCTTGGTGATTGACACCAAGAGCTTTAAATTTGATTGAAGCAACTGCTACTTCAGGCTCAAAATCAACCAGGGTTAAAGGTAAGCCAGACAAAAGAATTTCAAGATTGAATGATTGACCAAATAAACTCCAAAGTTCAAAATTTCTATTGGGAAAAGAGCAAATTGGTGGTTGAGAAAGGATTATAAAAAAATGTGTAAGGGATTTTAGTTTGATGCAAGTTTTTAGATACTTGAAAGCTAAAAAATAACTCCCTGATTTTTATAAAATTCCAGAAGAAAAAGTATTTGTTAGTGGTCAACTGGCAAATTTGGGAAATGTTAAAAAAGAAATTGATACCACTAAAAAATTCATTAATTCAAAGTTCTTGATCCTTTGATTTAAAATTGATTCTAAATAAAAAAAAAATTAGAATAATTTTTATGGGTGAAGTTCTGAAGGGAAACTTGAGAAATTGAAAACCAAGGTTGAATGAAATAAGAAAAAGATAAAAATTAACAGAAGTGGAAGAGTTTGAGGATTTCAAAGTATTTGAGAATCAATAAAGTAAGAGTTTGAAGCTGTAAAACCAAGGAGGTCTATAGATAAATTTTTGTCCATTAAGTGACAATTAAGGTATATAAATAAATATATATATGTGTGTGTGTATATGTTTGTATATTTATATATATGTGTGTTTATTTGTATTTATGTGTTTATTCATATTTATGAGTTTATTCATATTTATGTGTATATATTTTATGTTTATGTGTATATATTTTATGTTTATGTTCATATTTATGAATATATTTATATTTATGCCTATATTAGGCCATATTAGAGTTAAACTTTTCAAAAAATTTAAATAGCTTATTTCAGGAAGAATATCAATTTTTCAAGAAATATTTTTGTATCAAAATAAACAATGAATCAATGGTTTTAACAAAAAAAAGTATAATTTTGAAAAAAAATGGATAGGCCTGAGATCAGCTCTTTAATTTTTTGAAGCTTTTAACTCTGATACACCCTATTTATATTTATGCCTATATTTATATTTATGCATATGTTTCTATTTATGCATATGTTTCTATTTATGCATATGTTTCTATTTATGCATATATATATAGGGAAACCATCCATGTTAGGATGATAATCTTTGGATGTATTTTGATTGGTATTAAATTCTTGCAAGAGTGATTCCCAGAAAATTGAAATAAATAAATAATAAATAACCATATTTGATCAAAATTAATGATTTAAGAATACATAATCAGTGGATAGGGTTGAAGGTTCTTCCAGATTATCTAAAGCATTGATTCAAGTAAAAAACTATTTTTGAAAAAATCCACTACCAAAAGGATAGCTTAATTATCATTGGAAAGAATTAATTGAGTTTTAAATTTAATATAAATCCAATTTCAATTAGTAGGGGGAATTAGAAGGGAAAAAAGAAGCAAGTATTTCTGGTCCCTGTAGGATTTGTTCCTATTCAAAACATAGAAATAGATACAATAATAGGGCGTATCAGAGTCAAAAAACCTGCCATTAAAAAAATGGCTGGTTTCAACCCAAATCCACTATTTCAAACCTGCCATTAAAAATGAAAAAAACAACTCATTTCACAAAAGGGGTTTCAGAGTTACCCCCAAAAAAGTGGTTTTTGTAGAATGTGGTATATTAAGTCAAGAATCAAACAGGGAATAAAATCACACCATCCCCAAGCCCAAAATCCAATTCAGCCATCAAAGAATCCTACCAAAGCTTAAGTCAAATATTCATTTGATTCTAATTTTCCTCTTTGTTATCTCTTTATCACTAAACAATTCATCATAATTGTCCTATTCTCACCATCAATCTCAATGCAAAAAACAAAACAAGTGAAAAAAACCCTTCCTGGTTCAACTCTGAATCCCTATTAATGGTCTAGAAACTACATTTCCCATCCAGTCCTCTCAACCAATTGGTACCCATTAAAAAATTCATCATCAATTGGATTCCCACATTCTCCAGTTCCTCTGATGCTCTTTGATCAAACTCATCCATTCAATCAGCTTATCTTTTGACTCAGGATTAGCCAAAGAGGTCAATCATCTTGCAATAAATCCAAAAAAATATCAAACTATCACAGTTTTGAACACAAATTGGTACCATATTACTCTTCCTTCTGTGTGTCATCACTTGCCCTACCAGCTTTGAGTATCAGCACCAGCCTGCAACTCTTACTCTCACAGAGCTTCATCTTTGCCACCAGTGCTTTTATCATGCATGGGGATCGCTTGAAAATTAATAATCTTTGGGATAGATCAATCAATTGGAAAGTCCTACACACCCAAATGAGACTGCTTGCCTCCGGTGCACTAACAATACTGAAGGAATATGGAGCAGGAAAAGTTTTGGAGCTAATTTCTTTGTTTCTTTTTTGAAAGGAGAGGTAGGTAAAAGTGGCTTTCAGAGGAGTAAAACAGGTTTTGTGATGATAGAATTGGAGAATAAGAGGTTGCTTTTTTGAGTTTTACAACAAGTTCAAAACAATGAAAACAAAGATGAGATGTAAGAATGGTTGTGGAACACAAAAATTGTACAAAGGACACTTGATTCAATAATGAGAGGAGCTATGTAAAAGTTGTTGCAGATTATCATTGTGTTAAAAAACACCTTGTTTTTGGCCTTTGAGATGGCTGGCCAAATGTATTGCATGAATTGATCTTGACAAGCCACAAAAGTCAAGGGTCCTTTGTGGCCTGAGGGATGGTTTCTGTGTTCTGTCTATGACATGAATCCACAGGCTCAAAGTGGCTTGTCAGTTTTGTGCAGTGTGGCTGGGATGGAGGCAAGGGTATTTCTCAACTTTGGTCTGCAACCATTTTAGAGATTTATTTGAGGTGTGCTTCCTCTTGAAGCTATCCTCAACAATCCAAAAAAATACCTAACACTCTGGGCTGGAATGGATTCCAACTGAGTATTGGATTGATGATCTTGCTACAACTTAATATCTATAGTGTTGTACTTGGTACCACTTCAATTTCTTTGGTATTTACCTATCCTTGTAATTAAAAGGATCACTTATTGGCCACAATTGGTACTAGGTAAGTTTCCTAAAGCCTGAAAAGCTTGAATGAATGGAGAAATGAACAGGTCAAGGCCATCTTCTGGGTGTAGATCCAGCATTCTGCCAGACTGGATGGAAATAAAAAGTGCTTGGTCCATTGATATTAGCAGGATAAATAGTCAGCTGGTCAGTTTGATCTTCTCCTTGTGGTTTGATTGGTTGATCTCAAAAATCTGAAGATGAGTCCAATAACCATTGGTTTGGATTTGGAGAGTTGGCAAGTTTGAGTTCAAAGGTTTTCCACCACTTTTATAAGACCAAGATTTAGGTCCAGGTTTGGTTTTGATTTTTGATGGTGGAAAAGGATGAGATGAATCTAAAGAGATTCAAGCCAATAAAGTTTGAAATACCAAGCAATTGATTTGGCAATCCGCTCACAATTGTCTTCAAGTTAGCTGGAGTGGTAGCCAATAAAGTTGAAGTCCAAACCACCTCAAGATTAGTTTGGTTTAATGTCAAGCATTCCACCTGGATCTCATCTAATGGTTAAACCAAGATTTCCAGGGTGGAAGTACTTCTGGGATTGTTGATAAACTTTGAATAATTTAACCAACTGGACTGGTGAGACCTAACCATGGTACCATGTAGTCTCAAAATTGCAGATGGTTTTGTTGCACTTAACCTAGTTTAGACTAATTTTGATTAGTGAGGTATTCAACCAAAAAAATCATCTTCATTGTGTGTTCAAGATTGAATCTCCAGTTTGTTGTGGTCAACTCCTAACAAGTCATATTCCCCAAGGGAGGTGAGAAACTTACATTACAAGTAATATATTGAGGTCTTTGTGGGATAAATGATTGGGGGATTGATGAGAAAGTGATTGAAGGCTTTGATTGAATTGGTTTTGGATTCAATCAATGATGATATAATTTGAAGATTGAGGGTTCCTTGGGTGATAATTGTAGGATAGGATTGAATAGTTAAAGCTACATAATTTGAGTCCTAGATGAATGGCTTGGTTTGATAATCAATTATTTATATAGGTTGAGATCATTTGAGGGAATTCTAACAAGTTTTTGAGCTTGTTTAGATGATCAATTAGGGTTTTAATCTGATTCATATTGTCTAGGATTGGTTGAAAATTTGAATCAAATTTGATGATCTTAGATTGGAGTGAATTGGTACAATTGAAGGTATGTTTTTAGAAAGTAGTGTTTGTTGAAAATTCAGGTTTTGTGATGATAATAAGTGATAATGGGACAACCAGTGATGGTTTGATGATAAACAGAGGAGGAGGAGGATGATGGAGAGGGTGGTTTGAAATGCTATGATGAGATGATGTAAAAGGTGGTTGTGGTTATGATGAAAATGGCAGATTTAATTTTTGAAACCTGCCATTTTTTTGAAACCTACCATTTTTTTGAGACCCGGAATTTTGAAATACACCAGTTAGGGGGTATGTGTATTTCAGAAAACTGTCATTTTCAATGGCGCTTTTGGCCAAAACAAATGGTGGGTTTCTAATTGCAGGCTTTCTAACTCTGATACACCCTAATATTGTATTTCACAGGTCATAACAGGCCAATATAAGTGTTGTTAAATCAACTGGTAGGTTATATCACATCAATGATGAATATATAAATGATATTGATACCAAGACCCAAAGATATAAAACTGGATCAAATGATTTTTAGTTAAAACTATTCTATGTTTCTGTAAGAGAAAATTTTTTTTATCAAAATTTTTCTTTTTGAAAAGAATTCATTTTATATTAAAATTAAAGAAATTAGGGAAATTAAATTGATTCTCTTAAATTCAAAGAGGTTTTTTATTCTTGAATATCTTCATCTTTCAAATTCTAATTGAAATGCAAAGTAGAGAATATTTCTCAAGTATTTTCATGAGGTTTTCAGTGATAGTGCTTGCTATAATTGGATAAAAAATTATGATTTTGAGATGATGGAATATAAGGATAAAATAGAAATCTCATAGGCTGATTGGTGATAATAAATTTCAATTCAAAGAAGTATTAAGTCCAAAATTCCTGTCTAAAATCAATGAATTTTGGGATAATAAAATACTTGAGGGATTTATATTATTTTAAAAATCAAGCACTTCCCACAAGACTTGAAATTCTATTCAAGAAATTTGCTATTGCAGGAAGCTTATTATAATTTGAATCATGATTGAGTTTGGTAGAATAAAGAAAATGATTTAAAAGCCCCCAATGACTAATATTATCAAGCCAGCTGAAAAAAGTACTCAAAAACAATAACTGAGGGTTACACCCACATGTGGGTGTGTTTCCTAAAGTTATATCACACATTGGTACTTCCATCTCATTTTAGGTAGTTTCATTTACTGAAAATAGCCCTGAATTCCTGCTACTCATTTAAATAAACAATTTTGAGAGGTAATGTGGCCCAAAATGGCTAAACTCACATTTCACATATACACCAATTACATGTAACATGGCTGAAATTGAGTCAGAAACAGAATTTTGTGTTTTGTTGAGGATTATTCCACGTATTAATTTTTTTTGAAATTACCATGCAAAGATGCATGAAACTGAAGTAAATGAATAAAAAATTCACCAATTCCCACAAACTTCATGGCTAGCTGAATTAAAATATGTCCATGGAATTTGTGCAGTCAGGCAATTGCATTCAGGTCCTGAAAGCTGCACTATGTATTTTAAAACATGAAAACCATGATAAAGGTAAACCAGAAATATGCATGCTTCATCTGAAATGAAAAAAACATGCATATGTAATATGCATTCCAACATATTAGGAGTGTATTGAAATTAAAAAATC
The DNA here is from genome assembly GCA_025617555.3 of Puccinia polysora. Lineage (NCBI taxonomy): Eukaryota > Fungi > Basidiomycota > Pucciniomycetes > Pucciniales > Pucciniaceae > Puccinia > Puccinia polysora. The sequence continues at coordinate 11,194,118 of CM062614.1, read as the reverse complement.
TAGCTTGAAATCACCAAAAGGAAAAGTGATAACCATATAAAACTGAATTTCAAATTTTTCACATAACCACAAAATGATCTGCTAACAAAACGCTCTATGTAGGTATAACTGACTACTTTGCCTGCTAAATGAGATGTATATTTCCACAAGAGTGTGAATTAACTTAAAAATAGTAAACAAAATGAAAGAAGGGTGCATCTATTTTGATGCCACATAATCACTTATGGCACACCCCATACAAAAATAGTTTTGGCATTCACAGATCCACAGGCCACTGTTCTTGGAATGAAAAGTTCCACATGCCTAGAATTTTGGCATTCCAAAAACTGGTCTTTCATAAGAAAAAAAATCAGTTAAACTTTTCATTAATTATTATAAATACTCAGAACCATGTTAAAATGAAAAATAAATATGGAAATAAAACCTAATCATGAGATATAAAATAATTTAATGAAAGAGATATAATACAAGAAGGGAAAGCATTTTATTATTTTTTAATTAATAATTGTTAAAAGGGTGGTCTTAAATTCACAATCTTGGGTTACAAACGGGTGTTAAATGCTTTTCACAACCCATATGAGTCATGAGTAGAGGTTCATAAGTCAAAGAGTAGCAAACAGAATTTTTTACAACTTGCGCAAGCCCCAGGGGGTTGCAAATAACTTGCTTTAAACTTTTTTGGGTTGCAGAGTTCTCATTTTTAACCCCAAAAAAGTATTTCAAAACCCCTGGGGGTTGCACGTGTCTTGATTGACACTTTTGGCCCATTTGGGGCTATTTTGCCGCAAATGGTCCATCTTAGGGGGTAATTAGGGGTACCTAGGCACCCCTGGACCAAATTTGAGTGATTTCAAACCAAATTTGGGTATTTTTCATAGATTTTGGGCCTATTGGACCACAAAAACAAATTGAAAACTTTCCCACAAATTCTTCCTATTTGAAAAACAAATTCTTGCCACAAACTTTACACACACAACACTTTCCTGTCAGATAAATTTATTTTTCTCAACCAAAAAGTGAGTAAACTTTGGAGTTGTTGAAACAGTTGGATTAAATAAGAAAATGAATTAGGATTTTTTTGGATTTTGGGAACAGTGGAAAGCCCAAGCCCCCCTGGTTTCAACATGGCTAAATTAAGGGACTTCATTGATACTGCTGTAAAAAAAGCTGTTGCATAAGCAAGGGATTTGGGTAGGGATTTGGGAAAGAAAAGTTGGAAGCCCCAATTTTATCCTCATTGTCACACAGTGGTATGTGACACCATAACAACTGCAAAGTGAACTGGCCTTTCAGCTGGTTTTATAGCCTTTTGGTAAGGCCTTGCCTCTCATTTGGTTTGCAGTTGTGCAAGGTATGACAGTAAATTGGCTGGCCCTGTTGCAGGTTCAATTTCCAATCAGGACAATTTTTGCAAGGTGGCTTGCTCCTGTGACAATTTTCAGGTTTTCCGCCTGTCAACAGCAAGACTCCTGAGTCTTGGTTTCTCCTTATGGCATTCAGGAGTGTGTCTGAATATGGCTCCACAACTGCAAAGTGGGTTAGTGCCACCAGCCATACACACTTTGGGACAAAGTGCCCTTAAACCCAGGGGTACTGTCACACAGTGGAATGTGACACCATAACAACTGCAAAGTGAACTGGCCTTTCAGCTGGTTTCATAGCCTTTTGGTAAGGCCTTGCCTCTCAGTTGGTTTGCAGTTGTGCAAGGTATGACACTCATCTAGGCTTGCAATTGAGGAACAAGATGCCTCACAAATTGCATTCAATGTTTGTCAATACTTATGTAAATCTGTAACTATGTAACTATGATGTGACAGATCCCCTTGAACCTGCTCCTGTGAGAGCCTTTCCTAGTAGGGAGGAAGCAGAATTATTTTTCCAAGAATGGGCCTCCATGCATGGCTAAACTCCAACAACATTCAATTCAAAGAGAGAAAAATATGTATACCAATAATGCAACAGGTGTGGAAGATGCAAAGGGCTGTTGCTCAAAAAAACGCAAAGGCTGGCTCACAAAAGGAAGGTTGGGTGTCAATTAATGATCCATGCAATTGGACAGTAGCTGATTCCACATGGCTCCTATTCATTAGAAATGAGAAACATAATCATCAAACATCTGAAAAACCCTCAGTTCATCCTCAACTGAGGATAATCTCTGGTGTTAAGGAAGGCATGAACAATGGGATCAATAAAATTCAACTCAAAAGGAAATTTAGCAAGATTGGAGAATATGTTGAATATAAACCTTCCAGTTCAGTAAGTTGAATTTTTGTATTGTTTGAATTTCTCTTTGATTTATGATTCCTGAATGGGTTTACTAATGATTGATGTTTTTTTTTGAAAGTTTGACAATGATTCAGTGCTTGACTCTTCTTAATTGTTTGAGAATATCAGTTGAATTTTTATGGGAAAAACTGAAGAAGTTAAAGTGCAAATTTTAGAGTCCCTGGTCAAGCATGCAAAACTTTTTGTTGCTAAGCCAAGGCTTGAGCCAAAGGTCTTACAGTCCAGCTGAGGTTAACCCAAATTGAAAGAAATCTCATGTGAGCTTTCACAATTTGAGAACATGGAAACAGGACTTTAGAATAAAAGATGGGTTAGAAGGGCACCAAAAATACCAAAAGTTTTAAGTCTTTTATTTTGAGAAGTTTTATTTTTGAGGGTTTAATGAAATGATGGGGAACTGATATTTATAGTTCAAGTCAGGCTCAGAATCTGAATTTCATAGTTCAAAGGAAGAGACTGAAAGGAAATTAGGCTGCCTTAATTTAGAATCAGAAAAATTTTCTGAGGAAGAAGAAGAAGTGGAGAGGTCAAGAAGAAGCTTATCTTTGGTGAGCATTGATTTCATTAATGTGATTAGAATTTTTTGTAACTTATTTTTTCTCATAGAAACCAAAAGTGAAATACCTAAATCAAATTCCTGATAAATTACATAAGTTCTTGGGTGAGGTGTGGGATACTGTTGGTGATGGTAATTGTGGATTTAGAGTCATTTCAAAATCACTTTGGTACAATGAAAATGGATGGCTTAAAGTTCAAATTGAAATGTTAGAAACATAAGGAATGCTATGCTAAGATACTTGGGGGTATCAATTTTAAGAATGGTAATCCCATCAGTGGAATTAAAGTTGGTATGGCTATATTGAATAAATGTAAAGTTGAAGATATCTGTGTGATTATTCCAGGAGTATCCTGAATGGATAAATAACATAATTTAGACCATGATAGAAAAAATAATCATCACAATATGATAAATAATATTGGATTTATTGAGAATTTAATTCCTACCAAGTATGACACAAGAGTGCCACAGGTATGCACACACAAATTAGAGATCTGGGTTAAAGATAAGAATGAAGAAGAAAAAATTAAAGAGAAAAAAATTAATAGATGCTTTTCATGAAGAAATGAAAAGAAAAATAAGGAGAAATGCTTCAAATACATCCAAGTTCAAATCCAAATGCTGGAACAGATTCAAGAAAAGAAAGCTTCACCACAGGTGGACACCAGCAAAAAATTCAAGAAAGATAAAAGCAATTGAAAATTTCAAGTTCATTGCCCTTCCATATGTATCACCATGGAAGCAAAAGTTTCACCATGATGCAAACAAAAGCATCAAGAGAATCAAATGCACCAATTTTCTCTCTACCATGACTGAATAGAAATTTATAAGGTTGTACCTGATGGAAAAAATGGGAGCTCATCAGTATTTAAAGGGCCCATCTTGCCATCATGAAGTTGTTTTTTTTGTTGCTTATTATCCTTCTTTGTTATTTTTCAATCAATCACCTTCATTTGTATTATTAAGTGCTCCAATGTCCAAATTTCTAATACAAATAAGTTATCACTACCAAAATATTTCTGTTATTGAACAAAGCCTTAGTACCAATTATTGCTGCCATTGTCAAAAAACACATCAAAAAAGTACCAGTATCATAACTGCAGGAATCAATATGCAAATCACATCAACCGCTCATCACCTGTACTGTTTTTTTAAAGATAAGCAATTTTTAGTGGAAAGATACCATTTCCTTATACCAACAAACAAGAATAAATACACACCCTTGATTTTATCAATGCAAAAAATCTTCAAGATCAGCTGCCCATTCAAGATCAGGAGAAATCAAAGAAGGTTACCTGAAGGAAGCAATACAATTTTTGAAACCATATTTATTTTCCTAATCCATCAAAAACATTGCCTTCCGCAATTCACACATCAAGAAAAATGCACAGAGGCTAAACAGGAATTAAATTTGGGGAAGACTAGAAGATCAGAAGTAAAATTTAACCAAATATAACAATTACTTCAGGAAAGTCAAATTAATCCTGAAGATAGAAGGGGAAAAAATGGAAACATAACAGAGGATAGAGATTAGTTACCTAAAGAAAAGAATTTGCAAGTAGAAACTGAAATAAGAGAAAGAAATCAGCTTAACCAGAAGCAAATTAGAAAAGGTAGAAGTCAAGAATTAAGAGGTTCTCCAACCAAGAATATATTAGGATTCATTAGATTTTTGGAATATTATAATTTTCTTGATTAGGGATGATATATATTATTGGCTAATACAATGAGAGATTGATTATAAATTGAGGATGTTTCATTGGGAATGGAAAAGCATAGAAGTAATGGATTATCAATAATTTAATCCAAGTGTAGTGGTACATTGTGTGAAACCTCAAGAGTAAGAATTTTACCTCATGTGTTAGAGGAAAGTGTTAAGCTCATAAATTTAGATGAAAGAAAGCTAATTATTAATTGGAGAACAAACCAATTGTTTAACCAGTAATTTTAATAAAAGGAAAAATTTGAATTGAATTGACAAAGAGTTAAATATAGAATCTGAGAATTCTATATGATGAATATTAAATAAAAGAAGGAATTCCAATTTTGAATTACTCAGAGTCAACTCCCTGGGAAAATTTGTGCAAGATAATTATATTAATACAATATGAAAACATGAGAACATTATATAAGATATATGATCCTAAGAAGATAAATATCATTAGGATAAGAGATTTCAAGTTTAATAAGGATGTGTTCCAATTGAAACAAGTTTTTGAAGAAGATTGGGAAAATCCAATATTACCAGTGAAGAAAACAGAACACAAGAGAAGTGAAAAATTCAATTCACAATGAGAATCCATAGAGAATGGAGAGAATGAGAATTAACAACAAGCAGTTATAGAAAATATTAGTCCTACAGAGAAATTTCAAGAAGAGAGAAGTCAAGTCAAAAGGAAGAAAACACCGGAAAGCACCCAAAAATTATAAGAATTGAAAGATTCAGAAGATTACCTGATAGATATGATAAGTGGAGAGCCCATTGTGCTGAGATTAGAGATATAGAAGGGATTGTTCAAAAGGAACAAGATGGATTAGTTTTTTTGAAGCCATTTGATATGGAAAATATTACAATTAAGAATATTTTTAAGTAGGAAATGAATTTACCAGATAAGCAAAGATGGAGAAGTAATATTTTTGAAGAGATAGATTCATTAGAGAAAAACCAAGTATTACAAAATTTGAGTTTTCAAAGATAAGGCCCTTATGGGGAATAGATTTTTATTGACCATGAAAATTTATTTACCTGTTGAAAGAACATTGATGCAGTAATTTTTGGGAACTGGAAATGATAGAAAATTCAGAATCTGACCAAGCAAGGAACCCAAAGAAGAGAAAATATAATTTACTTCTTAACAGGGTGTAGAGTTAAGCCTATGTTTGTTTAAGAAGCAATTAGATAGATTACATGATTCCCAAAAGTCAACAGTATAGTTATGAGAGAGTATCCAGATTAGTTTGAGGCTAATATCAGGTGAACACAAGGTTCACAAGTGAAAAAATTTGGAATATTTATAGAAACTGGTAAAGAAAACCATACAGGATATAGATAGTTTTGGGGGTACCATACTAGGTATGGATAGATTTATGTTGAGGGTTTCAAATTATTATAGCCAGTAAACCAGTAGAAGGAACATTGTTTAAGAGGTTACCTGATTGAATTTTTTTCATCTTTGAGAGGATGAAGTTCTGGAGTTGGGTGCAATGGAGGGAAAAAAGGCTAGATGAATAAGAGAAATATATTATATGCCAATAGATAAAGTTGGTAATACTAATAGAGAATTTATATGCAACAACATGAGAATTTAGCATGAAGCATAGAATATGTATTTAAGTTAAATTAACCCTTCTGGGATTAAGGGGGTGTGTTAGAATGGTGATAAAATTCGGGGGAATCACAGTTGGAATGATTATATCTAATAAATTTAAAGTTGAAGATATCTATGTGATTATTTCAGGATTATTCTTAATTGATAAATAATATAATTTAGACCATGATAGAAAAAATAATCATCACAATATGATAAATAAGATTGGAGTTATTGAGAATTCAATTCCTACAAAGTATGGCAAAAGAGTGTCACAGGTATGCAAAAACAAATTAGAGATCTGGGTGAAGGATAAAAATGGAGAAAAAAAAATTAAAGAGAAAAGAAATTTAATAGATGCTTTTCATGAAGAAATGAAAAGAAAACTAAGGAGAAATGCTTCAAATATATCCCAGTTAAAATCCAAATGCTGGAAAAGAGCCAATGAAAGAAAGCTCCACCACAGGCAGACACCATCAGAAAAGTCAAGGAAGATAAAAGCAATGGCAAATTTTAAGTTCATCATTCTTCCATATGTATCACCATGGAAGCAAAAGTTACAACATAATTTAAAAAAAAGCATCAAGAGAATCAAATGCAAAAATTGTCTCCATGTCTGAATAGTAATTTATAAGGTTGTACCTGATGGCAAAGGTGGGATCTCATCAGTATTCAAAGGGCCCATCTTTCCATAATAAATCTTTGTTTGTTGTTTTTTATAATCCTTCTTTGTTATTTTCCAAAAAATCACCCTTTTTTCTATTATGAAGTCCTCTGCCTTGTAAATTGCTAATCCCAATATCAATGAGGTTGAAAAGATTGAAAAAAGACTGGATTTTGAAGAAATGGATTAAAATATTCCCTGTTCACAATGGCTTTAAAAATTGCATATGGGCTAAATAATAACAGATACTTATGGAAGGCCAATTTTTTCATTTAATTGAGTTAATGTTTTGCTTATACTCCTATGAAAATGAGTGTAAAAGAACTATCAGATGCCATCTTCATTTCCTTTGTTAACAATAACCACTGGGTTCATTTAATACTTGAGGGAGATATGATTCCAATCCCTCCCATTGTTTCAAACCCATCTTCTTTTACTTGAAAGAAAGCATCTGATTGTTTTTATCTTCTCTAAGATCAACTGGATTTTTATTCTATTTTATAATCATCACATAATTTCATCAATTGGTTTTTTATTTAATCAGTTGGGTTTGGTCTAACATGTACTTCTGATGCTGATATTTTGATTCTATTAATATACAGGGTTATCACATTTTGAACATCATTATTTTGAGTGTTTTGAATGAGATTTTATTGTTAATTCAGTTCAACTTGTTTTGGGCTGATACCATCATGAGTATTTTGACTTCTTATTATGGGATCAGCTTAACACAAGTTGAACTTGTTTTTTTGGGGGCCAAATTTTAAATTCACAACCTTGGGGTTGCAAATGGGCATTGATTGCTGTTCACAACCCATATAGGTTGCAAACAGCAATTCAAGGCCCAACAAGAATCAAGCCAAGTTGCTCCCAACTCAGGCTTCCCCTGGGGGTTTGCAAACCCCCAATTGCAACCCATTTTAAGTTGCAATTGGGGAATTTCAACCTATAAAGGGTTCTGATTGAGGTTTTGCAACCCCCCAGGGGATGCACAAGTCGTGAGCGGGGGTTGACCCTGTTTTTCAGGCCCATTTGGGGCACTCCCCTCCCCCAAATTGGCCATTTTAGGGGGGATTTGGGGTACCTAGGCACCTCTGGACCACATTTGAGTGCTGTCAATCCAAATTTGGGGATCTGGAATACTATGTGGGACTGTTATTGGACCAAAAAAAGAAAATTGGGAATCAAACCGTATTCCTATTAGCAAAACATATCCTTGACACAAACCAGTTACACAAACAGCAAATGCCTTTTGGAAAAATTATTTTTTCTCAACCCAAAAGTGAGAAAACTTTTGGATTTGTTGGATTGAAAATTGAATTGAATACTAAATTTCCCTTGAATTTTTGAATTTTTTTGGTTTATGGAAACAGTGGCAAGCCCAAGTACTCCCGGTTTAAACATGGCTGTGTTGAAAGACTTAGTTGAAATGGTTGTTAAAAAAGCTTTGAATTCTTGGGATTTGGGTATGGAGTTGGAAAAGAAAACATTGGAAGCCCCAATTGCATCCTCACCTAGGATTAAAATTGAGGAAACAGATGTTCCTTCACAACTGGAACAAGATTTTTTGTCACAACTGGAATTGACTAAAGGGGGTGGGTCACATTTCATATTTCATTTGACTGAGAAGGATTTGGCTTTATCATTACACTAATGTAACCATGTGGGGTATAACTATGAAACTAAGGGGTGCTAGACCCGCTTGACCTTCCTCCTGTGAGAGCCTTTTCTAGTAGGAAAGAAGCCAAGATTTATTGTCAAAAATGGGAATCCATGCATGGCTACGCATTGACAACATTCAAGTCAAGGAAGGATAAATACGTAGATCTAGCTTGTGACAGATTTGTGGTATATGAAGGGCCATGCCTCACCAAAATTCAAAGGAAAACTCACACTAGCAATTTTGGGTGTAAATTCATGATCCATGCAAGTTGGAAAGTAGCAGATCCCACATTGCATCTCTCCATTAGAAATGGCCTACACAATCATCAACCATCTGAAATCCCCTCAGTGCATCCTCAACTGAGGAGGATGTCTGGGCAAGCCTTGGATCTACTTGATGAAGGCATGAATGATGGGCTAAATACAATTCAAATCAAAAGGAAATTAAGCAAGATTGATGGTGGAAAACACATTGATTATAGAAAAATCTATAACAATAAGCCAAAGGTAAAGCTTGCAGAACTGGATGGGAAAGGTTTTATGGATGCTCTATTGGAAATGCTCCAGGAATCCCAGTGGGTTTCCAGATCTAATTTTGGTGGAGAGGGTCACTTAGAGGCCCTTTTCTTGGTTCATCCTGAGTCTATAAAACTTTGCAAAAAATACCATCATATTGCTTTGTTGGATTGTACTTATAAAACAAATAGGTACAAAATCCCTCTATTGCCTGTTGTAGGAATGACAGCCAACAAGAAAAATTTTACAAAGGCTTTTGTTTTTTAAAAAAAAACAAACTTATTAGTTCTACATTTTGTCTTTGAATGCATGAAATGAGTTATCTTATGATCCCAAGAGGCTTCCCAAAGTATTTGTGACATACCATGAAAAAGCTCTGATTTGTGCAATAGAACATAGTTTCCCTAATTCATCCCAACATTTGTGCTCCTGGCACTTTTATAAAAATATTCAACCAAACTGTAAAGTGCGCTTCAGTAATGATAATGAAGGATGGCAAAGCTTTATGACTCTGTGGGAAAAGTATGGGGCCTCTAAAACCAAGGGGGAGGCAGTATTCAATGATGTGGAACTCAGAGTATGCCAATTTATTGCTTCTTCTATTGATCTCTTCTGGGATTGCTTACTTTGAAACTTATATACAGTGTTTCTTGAAATACTGCAAGGATGTACTCAATTATATGGAAAATAATATTTTCTCTATCAAAGAGATGTTTTTAATGGTGTGGACTTGTGTCAACCCTGAATTTAAAATAAAAAAATTTCTTGGGTAGAAGGGGCCCATGCTACTCTCAAAATATTACTTCTGGGATCTTTGGGGAAAATTTTGGATGTGTGGAAACACCTTGAAAGGACCATTGAAATCCAAATTAAATCAGTGCATGTGTCACTTAAAAAATATTGAATAGAGTTAGTAACAGTTCTTCCAACAGAACTGTTGCCCCTGGGATATAAATTGTTGATTGAGGCAATTAAAATCATTAGGGAACAATTTGAGAAGTTCAAGCACAACCATGATGGCAAGGTTTGCTCAAATTCATATTCAAAAACAATGGGCTTGCCTTGTTCCCACATTTTGGGTGAAATACTAGCATCAAGAGGATCTGTTTTGCCTGAGGATGTTCATCTTCAGTGGGGGTTTGACTATGAGCCTTCCAATGAAGTAAGTGGGGTTTTTTGAAGGGTAAAAACTATTGGATTGAAATATTAATGATTGGATTGACAAATTGGTTATTGTTTTGGTTTTTGAAATTTTGAAAAAGATCCAGAGCTTGATTAAGAATCTAAAATGTTGAACAAGTGGAATTCCATGTATAGAGAACAACCTAAAGAAGTTAGGTTGGATATTCTAAGGTCAATTCTCAAGCGTACAGCCACTTTGATTTCCAATCCAAGTCTTGAGCCAAAGGTGTTAAGATCCGGCCAAGGTAAACCCAAATTGAGATGAACTTTTTGTGAAATGTAAAAATTTGAAAACCTGGAAATAGAGATTAAAAGTGAAAAAAGGGTTGAAAGGGGACCAAAAAGACCAAACAGTAAGTCTTTTATTTTTAGAAATGTTCATTTTGATGGTTTAATGAACTGATGGGAAAATGATTTCTGTAGTTCAAGGAAGGCTCTTCATCTTAATTTCATAGTTAAGTGGAAGTGACTGAAATTTCATTAGGGTCCATTCCATGGGAATCAGAATAATTTTGAAAGAGAAAGAAGAACAAATGGAGGAGTAAAACAGAAGCTCATCTTTGGTGAGTTTTGTTTCCTTTAATGAGATTAGAATTTTGACTAAGTGATTTTTTATTGTAGGAGCCAAAAGTGAATTACCTGAATCAAATAACTGAGAACTTACATAATTTCTTGGGGGAGGTTTGCAATCCGGTTGGTGATGGAAATCGTGGATTTAGAGTCATTGCTAAATCACTTGGGTATGATGAGCATGGATGGTTCAAAGTACAAAAGAAAATGATTGAAACACTGAGGAAAAATAAGACATCCTATTCTATGATCCTTGGGGGCATTAAAGATGTTGAAAAGATAGAACAAATACTTGATGTCAATGACATCAATGAAAAGTTTCCCTCTTTAAAATGACTCTTAAAGTTGGATATGGGTCAAATAATATCTGATACTTATGGAAGACAAATATGTTTCATTTCATTGGATTTATGTTGTCCTTATAATCCTATGAAAATGGGTGTAAAAGAAGAATTGTATCCCATGTTCATTTGCTTTTTTAACAATAATCACTGGGTTTATCTTGTACTTGAGGGAGAAATGATTCCAATCCGGCCCATTGTTTCCAAACCTGCTTACTTAAATTCTAAAAATGCTTCTGTTTGGGTTGACCATTTAAATGAAAAACTTAATTTTTATTCTAATTTAGAAAAATCATTTTAATTTCATCATTTGGGTTTGGTTTCTGATGCTGATATTGTGATTCTATTAATATAAAGGGTTATCACATTTTGAACATCATTATGTTGAGTGTTTTGAGTTAACATCATCATGTTGAGCTTTTTGAATGAGATTTTATTGGTAAGTCAGTTCAACTTGTGTTGGGCTGATCCCATCATAAGGATTATTTTTACTTCTTGGGACAGGATCAGCTTAACACAATTTGAACTTGTTTTTTTTTGGTGTTTTTACTTTAGGGCTAGTCAAGTTGAACTTGTATTTTTTGGAACTTTTACTTTATGGCTGCTCCATAGACTCTTTCATTTTTTATTTAATTTTTGTTGTTTTTACTTTAGGGCTAATCAAGTTGAAATTACTGGTATTTTTTCATTTTTTTGATTTTTTGGTGTTTTTGTTAATGAATGAAAACATTTGTTTGTTTTTATTTTTATTTATTTTTATTTGATTTTATTTACTTTTATTTACTTTTATTTATTTTTATTTAATTTTATTTATGGGCCTTTTATTTATTTTATTTTACTTTATTTTATTTTATTTTCAATTTCTTTTCTTTTTTTCATTTTCATTTTCATTTTCATTTTATTTTTCCACAAATGGGTTGTGAGCGGCTGTTCATGACTAAAATGAGTTTTGAGCAGCTGTTAACAACTGAGACAGATTGTGAGCAGCGGCTCACAACCCAAAATGTGTTGCAAATCACGCCCTGTGACCTTTTTTAGGTTGTGAACAGAGGCTGTGAGGTTGAAAGTTTAACATTGGACTTTTTTTGGCATTTTTAATTTAGGGCTAGTCAATTGACATGGTTCAAGACTTCTTATTATGGGTACAGCTTAACATAAGTTGAACTTGTTTTTTTTTGGTGTTTTGAATTTAGGGCCAGTCCATTGAGTTGTTTTGATTGTATTTTATTCAAATATTATATTGCTTCAGGGCTGTTTTGTATTTAGCTTGTTCCTTTTAATTTTTATTTACCCATTTTTATTTTTATTTTTGGGAACAATGTTTTGAAATTTTAGAACTTTTAATTTTTTATTTATTCATGGGGCCATTAATGTTTGTTCATGGCCCTGGAGTTGTGAAATTTTCACAATTTCTTTTGAATTTGTTCTTTATGGTTAATTTTTTTGGTTTTTTTTTTCTTAATTTTTTCTTGGTGTTTTTGTTTTGTTCTGTTTTTGTTTTTTTCAATTTTTCATTTATTTTTATTCACTTTATTCATTTTAATTTTAATGTTTTTTTTCTCACAATTCTCACAACCTGGGAGTTTTCAATAGGTTGTGAATGGCCAATCACAACTTTGCAGGTTGCAAATGGCTGTTAACTGTGCCCCCAACCCATTTTGGGTTTTGAACAGGTTTTTCTGGGCTATGAATCTAACATTTTCCTTTTTGGTAATTTCTAATGGTTTATTTTTTTTTCATTGAAAAACAAATTTTGGGAATGTGCACCCCACACACCAATACATTTAGCCCAATTTGTTCCAAAAACCACTTTTCTTTGCATGAAAAATTCCATATGACTAATCCTACACCATCTTGTGGGGTTTGGGATTATGCATTCCAAATATGGTGGTGTGTGGACCCCTGCATGCCAACTTTATTGCCATGTAGAACCCTGCACGTCAACTTTATTACCATTTAGACCCCTGCATGCCAAATTGATCAATGTGTGGAATGCACATTCCAAAAAAGGGGCATATGTTCAGTAATTTATTGAAATCAAAATACCTGGCCCCAAATTTTTCCTGGATTCAAGTATAAAATATTACATCATTTTAAATTCCTCTGAGTACAGATCTTTTTTATGCTTATCCTTCATTAGTAAAATGTTATGAATAAAAAATTGGTATAATTTTCTTTCATATGAATGGGATTAATTTTTATCCTATTTTTTTTATTAATATTCAAGTCCTTTCCTAACTTCTGAAATAATATTTTGAATCCTCTCAAAAAAGGAATATCCATCCTTTTCTATGTGAAACTAACTTGAATCAATTTCCATATTCAAAGCACCCTAAATATATACCATTAAAGACTCCACAGCAAGTCTTAAGGGCCAGAGTTTGGCCTGTTAGGAATTTTTCATTGCTTAAAGTCCAAAAAAATCCTTGAATTCACAAGAAAGTGTTTTTTTCAAAACTTGGGAGACTTTTAATCCTTAAGAGCTTGTGAAAAAATTAAAATGGTTTCAAAATGACTGAATTTTCAGCTTTTATTCTTTCACCAGGGTAAAAATGCTGGAACACTCTAGAATTTGCCTCCATGTAATGTTGGTTGTACTGAAAGAAGTTAATCTGGTTTGATTGGAAATTCAGCAACCCATATATCCAAAATAAAAATTATCTAAATCAACCACAAACAACATGGAACTCATTTCCAATTCTGATATAATGCACTTGCATCCCATGTGTTACTAGATACATCAGTTTCTAATTTAGATAAAATCAAATTAAAAAAATTTACAATTAATATGATACAAAATGAAGGATACTTTTGAAAACTGAGAATCTTGGTGGTGCCCATAACAGCGCCTCATTGCCTTCTATCATACCAGAAAAAAATACATATTCATACTTTTTGTTGAATTTATTGACACAAAACTCAATTTAGAACTAAAAAGACCAGTTTGGGGTATGAATAGACTGGTTCAATTGGGAAAGGAACATGAATTTTAGCTTTTAGATTCAAAATTATTAATGCAAACTACCATTTATCAAAAAAAATTTGGTCTGATAATTTTGAGAAATTAATTTTCACTTGCTTGTTTCTTAACAATTCCCTCAATCTTGAAAGATGGTGACAGGAAAAATCCAAAAATAAAATTAATATAAAATATGCAAACTGAATTTTTTCATTTTTCTCAAAAACATTTTGCAATCTGAGGATACGCAGATGGAGAGTCAAACAGAAGGATGTGATTTCATATGAGAGAGATAGAGGAATCAGATTAAGGAAAGAAAGAAAGAAGAAAAACACATTGCTTACCTGAGGATACGCAGATGGAGAGTCAAACAGAAGGATGAGGAGAAAATCCTTCACTCTGACTTGGCATATCTCCTCAGGTAGTTTACAGCTGATTGAGGTGTGTGACATTTGTGTGTGAGCGCATGCAACTTGCAAGGGTGAGATGGGTGAGAGTGCACACATGACATGTGGTTGAGGAGGAAACCAGAAGATATCAGAGAAAAAGACAAGAGTTGAGAAAAAGAAAAGAGAGGGAAATGAAGATATAATAGGACATGAAAAGATTAAATGGAAAACATGGAAGTATGAAGGAAGAGAGAAAGAAATATATTCAAGTATTCCAATACCCCCCCTTACTAGCCATAGCTGGAGAGAACAAACATGTGTTTATGACCTTCAAGAAGGATGTGGGACAGAGGCTTGGTTAGCATATCCGCTAGCATGTATTTAATATTGAAGTGACCCACCGTGAAGACTCCTCAATTGACACACTTGCAGATGAAGTGGTGACAAGCGTCTATATGCTTTTTCCAGGAGTGACGTTTGGTATTCTTTGCAAGTCCTTTGGCTCCTTTGTTGTCAACAAACAGAGCGACAGGGGAGCTGTCCCAGAGATGTAACTCACACAGTATGTTGCAGAGCCAAAGGCCTTCTTTGCACAAGTTGGAGAGGGCCTTATACTTGGCTTCAGTGCTGGAGAGCAAGACCGTAGGCTGCCTTTTGGATTTCCATGAGATGGCCCTACGTCCCAGGCGGAAAGTGTAACCCAAGGTTGAACAACGATATTCTTTGTCTTCAGCCCAGTCTGAGTCAGAGTACCCCAACAGTTGGATGGAAGACCCTCCTAGGGTAAGAAAAAGATCTCAGGTGCTGTGGAGATAGCAAAGAACACAAAGAGCGGCTTCCCAGTGATGAAGAGAGTGATATTGGAGGAATTGGGAAATTTTATTGACCGCAAAAGCCACATCAGGACAAGTGCATTGAGAAACCCACAGAAGGGATCCAATGAGTTGGTTGTATTGGGGAGGTGAAGGGGGGTAGTTGGATGCCTGCCAACAGAGATTCTTGAAGTGAAGATATGTAGGAGTGCAAGCAGTGACAGAATCCTCAGGTAGGAAAGATTTCATGATGGCAGAGATGTAATGGCTTTTCCCAATATAGACAGAATTATTACGCAGATCATGGCTGATGGAGATGGATAGAAATAGGGAAAGATCTTTGTCGGAGCCAACCTTGAAACACTTGCTAATTGAACTGGTGAAAGAAGTGACAAAGGAGCTTGTAACAACAATGGAAAGGTCATCCATGTGGGCGGTAACAGCCCCAATCAGTATGCCGCCAGACAACTTATAGTACAGGGAGGGGTTGTATGACAAATGGGAAAGACCCAGGGACAAGAGAGCAGATTTGAGTTCAATGTTCCACTGAGGGGGATTGCTTCAGGCTGTATATTGCTCTGGTGAATTTTCAAACCCAATCAGGATGTTGAGGATCCTCAAAACCAGGGGGTTGAGCCATAAAGACAGGTTTGTCAAGGTGACCGTTCAGGAAGGCAGTATTGAAATCCAGCTGACAACCAACCCACCCTTTATGAAACAGGAGGCTGAGCAGCAGGTGCAGTGTTTCAAGTTGCAGGGTAGGGGAAAAGACCTCTGAGAAGTCCAAAAGGTGGACTTGGGAAAAACCCACAGCAACAAGCCTGGCTTTCAGCTTGATGATGGAGCCATCTCAATGCCTTTTCACTTTGAAGGCCCATTTGCTGCAAATGATCTTATGGCCTTTGGGCGCCGGCACAAGCGCCCACATGTCCATACCTTGGAGAGAAGAGATTTCCTCTTGCGCCAAGATGATCCAGTGACAATGATGAGGGGAGCAGAGAAGTTGTTTCCAGGTCTTGGGAGCAGTCAGATTGTCCTTAACCAAGGCATGCCTGGAGAAATTTCCAAAAAAAAGATGGTGGAAGAGATGTGCAAGAGGATCAACGTGGGGAAGGTTGTTTCAGGAGGAGTCAAAGGGGCATTTGGTGGATGAGAGGGAGAGGGATTTGGAGAGAGATTTGTCAGAGAGGACGGGGATGTGGGAGGAGGTGTCAGGGTGAAAGGGGGCAGAATGGAAGAATTGTCAGAGGGCGCAGGGCTGGAGGAAAGGAATGGTTGGGTGACAGGTGCTTCCAGGGAAGGTTGATATGGGGATGGAACAGGTTCAGGGGCAATAGGATGAGAGAAAAAGGCGGGTGGAGGACAACAGGGAGGCTGGGGGGAAGATTGTTGGATGGGACAGGGTGAGGGAACAAACAGAGGTGGGGAGGAATGGTTAAGGTGCATGTCAGGCCATGGCAGCTCTATAGTGATGGGAGACTGAGGTGGTTCAGCAAAAAAATGGCGGCCATAAGGGAAAGAGGAGTTGTTGAAAAGACAATTGCAAGATTTGATGAACTTCTTGGCAGTTAATTCAAAGAGATAAAAACTGTTGTGGTCAAGCAGATAGGATAGCAGAACAGCCAGAAGTCCCTTGCAATCTAGTTTGTTTCTGTTGGCTTCAGGGAATTTATACCATACAAGACAGCCAAAAGGGTGTAGTTATTGTTAATCAATATTGGCTGTCTTGAGGATGGAGTTTGGGGACACAAAACCTTGGGGAGTTTTGCATGGGTAGGAGTTGAAAGAGAAAATAGAGTGGCGCAGAGCATCTGCCAAGAAAGGCTTTGGGAGATTACACAAAAGAAGTGAACACCATATAAAATTGGAGATTGTAAAATTTGACCTTTCAGCAACCCCATTTAGTTGGGAAGAGTGGGGAGGTCCTGGTTTGTGAGAGATTCCTTTTGAGGCAAGGAAATCTTTCATAGGTTGATTCAGGTACTTGCCCCCGTTGTCTGATCTTATGTAAATAACCTTTGAGTTGTACTTATTTTCAAAAAAGGAAATTAAAAGTTGAGTGGATTGGAGAACATTGGATTTGAGATGGATGGGGTAATCAAAAAGAGCCTTCAAGCAATTTTCAATGAAGGTCACAAAATATTTATACCCTTCCCTGGAGGTGGTTTCAAAACTGCAAACTTCCATATGGATGAGTTCATCAGGTTTGGTTGACCAATAGCTCAGATGGGAATGGAATGTTTTTCTTGTTGTTTTTGATTGAATGCACGTAGTGCATTTCTGGACCTCCCTCTTTTTTATTGGTTTTGGTGTTATTCCATGTGATTTGAGGTATGTTTCAAGGGATTTCAAATTTATGTGAGATAACCTATAGTGATAACCAAAGAGACTATTTTCAGAGGTTTGAGTGATACTTAAGTGATTTGATTCTTCCCTGCTTACATTATCTTTCAACAGATAGTATAGATTTCTGCTTTGGTAGCCAGTTTGCAATGGTTGCTGATTTATATTTGAGATTGATTTGTCAAATATTTTGCAGCTGTATTTCTGAAAGACTACTATAAAACCAGCGTTGCAGATACCTGAGATAGAAAGTAGTGGATCATGAAGTTCTGGGGCAATCAAGGATTTGAGATGTCCAAAGGGAAAGGGAATTACTCCTTTTTCAATGGAGAAGATTTTTTATCTGTCTGAAAGGCAAATAACTGTATTTTCAGGGCTTTTGTTTTTAACTTGATTGCTGTATGGTTTCATTGAGATCAAGCATCCAGAGTTGATATTGAAATCTCTTCAAGGGTTAGAGATGAGGTTTTTTGAGTTGAATACAGGTGATCCTGCGTGAAATATGACCTGAAAATCTGAGAAATTGTCCAAATTGGAGTTGGTGTTGTTTGCTCCAGTTTTGCTTAGATTTGCGTTTACCAATTTTGAATCTTTTGCGACCAATTGATTTCTGGATTTGTTGCTGATCCTCTTCATTTGGTTTAATGCTTTATATACCTCTGTGCATCTGGAGAATGAATGTACTTAGACATCAAAGTGCATACAAAAATATGTCTTAGGCTGTCTAGCTTTGGTGTTTTGACTGGAAGAGGAGATAGTTTTTGATTGATGTAGCTTGACCAAATTTTCCATGATGTCTTTGTTTCTGGTTTGACAATGGAGATGTTCCTGTTTCAGGGCTGCAATAAGTTTTTAGGATGGAACTGAATCCTTGTTCATCATTCTGGATATGCATCTTAGCCAGTCATCAGGTAAGGAGAGGAGTATTGCGGTCAGTGGGTTTTTGATTGTGATCAATCAGGACAATTTTTCTCTGTATGAAACAATTTTGGAAAGGTGGGTGGTCATTTCTTTGTCATTCAGTTTGGCAAAAAGGATTTTTTTCAGCCAGTACATTCTTCCACTGTAATAATTTTCTTGATTAGCATCTTGTAAAGCATTCCACATGCCAACTGCACTTTCTTTTTTTTGCATATGAACTGGAAATTTGACAAGGTGATTGATGTGGAAATGACTGAGCATACTGCAATATTGTCTTGCAACAACGTTTCATGAGTGGGTGATGTTAAATTCACAGCTCCAGTTGTGTGGAAGCCTTGTAGGGCCCCACACGGCCTGTGGGAGGTGTGTAGGGCCCCTAAATGCATGGGGCCCATACACTACTCCATATAATTTATAATTTATAATTTATTATTTATTATTTATTATTTATTATTTATTATTTATTATTATTTATTATTTATTATTATTTATTATTTATTATTTATTATTTGCTATTTATTATTTATTATTTATTATTTATTATTTATTATTTGCTATTTATTATTTATTATTTATTATTTATTATTTATTATTTATTATTTATTATTTATTATTTATTATTTATTATTTATTATTTATTATTTATTATTTATTATTTATTATTTATTATTTATTATTTATTATTTATTATTTATTATTTATTATTTATTATGTATTATGTATTATTTATTATTTAATATTTAGAATGATAAATTATAAATTATATATAATAAATTATATATAATAAATTATATATAATAAATTATATATAATAAATTATATATAATAAATTATATATAATAAATTATATATAATAAATTATATATAATAAATTATATATAATAAATTATATATAATAAATTATATATAATAAATTATATATAATAAATAATAAATAATAAATAATAAATAATAAATAATAAATAATAAATAATAAATAATAAATAATAAATAATAAATAATAAATAATAAATAATAAATAATAAATAATAAATAATAAATAATAAATAATAAATAATAAATAATAAATAATAAATAATAAATAATAAATAATAAATAATAAATAATAAATAATAAATAATAAATAATAAATAATAAATAATAAATAATAAATAATAAATAATAAATAATAAATAATAAATAATAAATAATAAATAATAAATAATAAATAATAAATAATAAATAATAAATAATAAATAATAAATAATAAATAATAAATAATAAATAATAAATAATAAATAATAAATAATAAATAATAAATAATAAATAATAAATAATAAATAATAAATAATAAATAATAAATAATAAATAATAAATAATAAATAATAAATAATAAATAATAAATAATAAATAATAAATAATAAATAATAAATAATAAATAATAAATAATAAATAATAAATAATAAATAATAAATAATAAATAATAAATAATAAATAATAAATAATAAATAATAAATAATAAATAATAAATAATAAATAATAAATAATAAATAATAAATAATAAATAATAAATAATAAATAATAAATAATAAATAATAAATAATAAATAATAAATAATAAATAATAAATAATAAATAATAAATAATAAATAATAAATAATAAATAATAAATAATAAATAATAAATAATAAATAATAAATAATAAATAATAAATAATAAATAATAAATAATAAATAATAAATAATAAATAATAAATAATAAATAATAAATAATAAATAATAAATAATAAATAATAAATAATAAATAATAAATAATAAATAATAAATAATAAATAATAAATAATAAATAATAATAAATAATAATAAATAATAAATAATAATAAATAATAAATTATTTATATTTAATATTTATTATATATAATTTATTATATATAATTTATTATATATAATTTATTATATATAATTTATTATATATAATTTATTATTTATAATTTATTATATATAATTTATTATTTATAATTTATTATATATAATTTATTATTTATAATTTATTATATATAATTTATTATTTATCATTTATCATTTATAATTTATTATATATAATTTATTATATATAATTTATCATTTATAATTTAAAATTTATTATTTATTATTTATTATTCATTATTTATTATTTAGTGGAGGCTACACAACTTGATTTTAGTTGTTTAGCGTGTGGTACAACTCAAATGGGATGTGTAGCATGCCACACAGCCCATTTGAGTAGTTTAGCATGCCACACGGCCCATTTGAGCCATGTATCATGCCACACGGCTCATTTCAGTTGTTTAGGGTGCAACATGGCCCATTGAGCCATGTACACAACTCAAAAAGCGGTGTACAGAGTTGTGTACACGGCTCAATGAGCTGTGAATTTAAGATTAACCTTCATGATTTTGTTTTTGATTTTTTTTTCTGATTAGGTATCCAACACCTGAGGCCCAAAAATGGATTCTGAGGATCATTTCCCAGTCTAGGTAGTTGGATTTGGAGCGTGGAGTGCTGAGAGGAATGATTGATGGGGTTTTGAGTACTTGATGGGGGATATTTCCTTCTTCCATGGTGTGACAATACAGACCCACAGGGGCCGCGGAGACCAGACAAGAAAGCAAAGAAAGGGAAAAGTAATGCATATGCATGCGGGAACAACTTGCAAAAGGGGACCTTAAATACCACCTGTTGTATCTCCTTCAAACTCTCTCTTTCCTTCCTCATCATCTTCCTGGTCTCTTCCATCTCACCTTACTTAGGTGATTCTTGCGTCCTTTCTCCTCCTCTGTTCCACTACCTCCTCCCTTGTCTGGGTGATCCCAAGATCTAACCTCCGGTGGTTATCTCAAAGGTGATTCTTGCATCCTTGCTCCTCCTCCATTCCACTACCTCCTCCCTTGTCCGGGTGATCCCAAGATCTAACCTCTGGTGGTTATCTCAAAGACTTCAACAGGTTATGAGCCCAGCAAACCTAAACTGCGTCTTACTCTCAACTTCAACCCAACCCTCATACACTAACCATCCTGGAGCCTACCCAGCACATTCCACCTGCATCTTCCTCAGCTTCACCCACTTCCACATCCACCTCCAACAAATCTGAGGAAAGTTCCTCCTACCACTCATTGATACTATCCAACGCAACCAAAATCATACTCCAACGGCTTACTGCTCCCTCAAGGGCCTCATTACCCAACATGGCAGAAGACTTGTTGCAAACCAACATCCCAAAACTCACGGGACCAAACTTCCCAAGCTGGAGGAACGCAATTATCACGCAACTAGGTTTCAAAGACCTCAACAACTTAATCAAAGAAGAAGCTCCAACAAACCCAAATGCACAGGAGCAACTAAGGCTCAAGCAAGCCACCACTTTCATCCAAATGCACCTTGATCACCAAAACTACACTATGTTTGTTGATGATCCGTATGAATACTTACCCAAAAATTTATGGGACGCTGTCTGCTCACACTACGCAACAAAGTCAATGGAAAATATCTCAAACACAATTGGGAAAATGCACAACATTGATTTCTCTTTTGTTAATCTTGTTAGAATTTGAGTTTTCATATATTTGACTTTCACTGGAGTTTAGAGTATAATTGATTGGATTGATGTGATCTTATTATTGTTATCTTAAAGTACTCAAACAACAGGTAAAATATAACTAGGCTGTGTTATAACCAAGATAAATTATATCTGTTATTTAATAGAGGATCTTGTGTTGTAGTATTGTGATTGTCAGACTGTCTAATCATAGCATTTCACTTACCATGTCACTTAAACTGCTTATGCTAATTTTACCTTATTCATTTTGTACTCAACCACCTGTTGGCCAATCATGTATTTAGTCTATATAAACCATGGTGCTCTCAAGTGGAATTTATCATCTGTTCATTCACTACATCAACTGGAGTGTCCTTTTCCTGCTGTCCTCAGGTCCGTTACGCTTGATGTTATAAGCTACTTTCACTCATTTATTAATTCCTTCATCCAATTTGAGCTTAAGCTCTTTTCACTTCTACACGGTTAAAAGCCTTTGCTCAACCTGAGCCAACTATACTTCATTCAAACTGTCCGCCTTCAACAGTCTCATCCCGAAAGCCAATCTTCAACTATTTTGGCGAGGGGGTGAGATGGGGATGAGCCTTGTCAGTGACACTCATGCTCATACCATCCATCCACTTTGACGGCATCAACCATCAACTTTGACTCCACTTTGACGAATGACGGGTCCTAGCTCAGCCATGGCAGATAGAGCCAAACTTGGTAAATTGAGAAAACGGATGTCAACTCAAAGCTGATGATTACTAGGCCTAGCAAGGAAAAGCCAATGAATTGAATCAAGATCCTAGCTTCCCACCAACCAAATCAGGATCCTACCTTCCTACTCAACGTCCCAATCACTTTACTCTCCGTTTCCATGTTATATTCAACTCAACTTGGACCAGCATAGATCTACCGATTCATCATCTCCTCCAACGCTCACATCTCAAAGTTCTTGTCTCCACCGACCGACTAGCAATGTTGGACCCAGCCTCTCATGCAGATCCTCGACTGGTCTCCAACAGTTTTGAACATTCACCCTCCCTCTTTTCAGTCATCAGGGAGTCATTCAAGAAGAGATAGACGTACCTCCAACCTGCAAGCCATCAATCGAGTGCAATTGGAAGACTGGGGGACTTGTTGGTTGCTACCTAACTGCAATCTCCCGGTACTGAGGTTTGAGAATCAATTGCTGATCTTACCGCTAAGACAAACTCGGCCTCGGATCCAACAACTAACGCTCCGATTGCCATCAGCGACAGTCCGTCCTCATACGATCTACAGAGTCAAAAACAGTTTAAACCCACCATCACTCCAAATCCTTTAGTCTTCAATCTTTCACAACGCAAACTTCGTCCTTCATATCCTCACTTTACAATCTATGAACCTCAGTTGACCTGGATATCCAGTCTTGCGAACCGAGTAACCGGTTGTGGTTTGTCCCTGGGCATTTACGCATACGCATTGGGATACCTGGCTTTGCCCAACAGCATTCCAATGGACTCGGAGACTGTCGTACAAGTTGTTGCATCCAGTCCCGAATGGGTTAAGGTCGCCGGCAAGACATTGTCGATTTCATGCACAGCATATCTTCATCCTGAACCCAATTGGTCTTACGAGCCGCAGTTCGTACTTACGGCACACACGTCAAATGTCTGCTGCTTACACGTTTGCAATAGTGGTCCCAAAAATCAACCAACTATCTTTAGTGGAAGTTGGGATTGTTCAACGTGACCGTTCACATCTTGCATCGTCATCCCTTGTGGTAGTAAAGATTTTGTTCAGTTTATCAAAAATCATACCAAGATTCCTGTCTTAGGCCATGCCGATGGCCTTTGCCATATATACATCGACGATCAAGCCGGTAAAAATTGAGCTACCCACTTCAAACTCTAAATTCAAATCAATCAATCAATCAATCAATCAATCAATCAATCAATCAATCAATCAATCAATCAATCAATCAATCAATCAATCAATCAATCAATCAATCAATCAATCAATCAATCAATCAATCAATCAATCAATCAATCAATCAATCAATCAATCAATCAATCAATCAATCAATCAATCAATCAATCAATCAATCAATCAATCAATCAATCAATCAATCAATCAATCAATCAATCAATCAATCAATCAATCAATCAATCAATCAATCAATCAATCAATCAATCAATCAATCAATCAATCAATAAATCAATCAATCAATATCAACAGGCTTGATCAATCAATCACATTTGAACTGAAGAATTTTCCAGCAAATAGTAGATATCATACTTAAAGATATCAGTTAAATTCAAATATGCCACAGGAAGTTTACTAGTCAATCAGCTCATCTTGTTATCAGTCACTGACCTGTATGTAGAATGATTCCAACAGTTAGTAGAACATAAAGTTAATTGAAGAAAAAGAGTTAGATTCATTTCAGACAGTAACTTCCTCCAGTGCAAGTCAAGCGGGTGTGTTAGAATCTGAGTTTTCATATATTTGAGTTTCACTGGAGTTTAGAGTATAATTGATTGGATTGATGTGATCTTATTATTGTTATCTTAAAGTACTCAAACAACAGGTAAAATATAACTAGGCTGTGTTATAACCAAGATAAATTATATCTGTTATTTAATAGAGGATCTTGTGTTGTAGTATTGTGATCGTCAGACTTTCAATCATAGCATTTCACTTACCATGTCACTTAAACTGCTTATGCTAATTTTACCTTATTCATTTTGTACTCAACCACTTGTTGGCCAATCATGTATTTATTCTATATAAACCATGGTGCTCTCAAGTGGAATTTATCATCTGTTCATTCACTACATCAACTGGAGTGTCCTTTTCCTCCTGTCCTCAGGTCCGTTACGCTTGACGTTATAAGCTACTTTCACTCATTTATTAATTCCTTCATCCAATTTGAGCTTAAGCTCTTTTCACTTCTACAAATCTCACCTCAGCAATAAACAAATTTAGGGAACTCTTCCAACTACTACAAGAATTTTCCACTGGAAAGTTTGAAAGCCACACCTTGGAGGCAATGTGGTCATACCACATTCTGGAACGGCTCCCCAAAAGTTTTCATGTATTCAAATCACTGCGATACTCTTGATTCAAAGATACCAAAAAAATCAAATTGTGCAGTCTGACCTAGAAACTGAACTGAGAAGACAGGACAAATCTACCACCTCATCAACTGCCCTACTGGTAAAGGCACCCTTGAGCTCCGGAGTTGGACAGAACCACAAAGAGAACCGCAAACCAAAAAGGCAAGCCTTCTGTGCCAACGGAAAATAGAATCCCCTCACAGCTCACTTGGAAGCCAAATGCCATCAACTACATCCTGAGCAAGAAATTGCCTACTATCAAGGTCTTATAGAAAGGCAAGGTCAAGGCAAGGCAGAAGTTCATAGGAGTCATTGTCTATCAGCACGCTGGTCCCAAACGCGGTGATCTTAGACAGAGGAGCCTCAGGACACTACCTCAAATACAAGTGACTCTTCTCCACGTACTCGCCCTACACCAACCAACTCTACACCGCAAACAAAATGGGAATCCCAGTTGTTGGATGGGGGCTGGCCACACTCAAGCTGCAGTAAGGTGACCTTGAAATCAAGAAGGAATTCCATGTCCCTTCTCTCTCTCACTCGCTAATTCCCCTATCTCTTACATACAGCTAGGATACTCTCTCCTACCCACGCCACAGGGATTCAAATGCTGCAAGGAAAATCAAGTCCTTTTTTGTTAGGTCACCCAAGTCAACCGTATCTTGAGGGAGCTCATCCAACCCTGGCCCTAGAGAAGGTGGAGTGCGCTTCTTGCAACTTGGCCAAAATGCATTTTCAACCATTTCCTGGAAAATTCCCAAGAGCCACGGCCAAACTCAAAGTCATCCATATGGATCTATGCGGCCCAATCACTCCAACCTCCTGAGGTGGAAACAAATGATTTTTAAAGATTTTGGACAGGTACTCAAAATACCAATTCCTTTTTACCATGGAGCAAAAGTCCCAGACCTTTGAGCTGTTTAAGCAATTCCTCAATCTGGCCAAAACTCAATCCGGCAAACACATCAAATTTGTGGTTTCTGATAATGGAGGAGAGTTTGTTAGCAAAGCATTTAAAGAACTGTTCAAAGACAAGGGAATCACCCACCTCAAATCAGCACCGTATACGCCACAACAAAATCCCTTTGCCAAACAAGGAAATTGAATCACAATTGAGAAGGCACAGGCTATGCTGATTGACTGTGGACTTCCGTTGGTCTGGTGGGGGGAAGCGGTAAGTACCGCGGTCTATCTTGAGAACCGTTCCACTGACAGCACCATAGGAATGAAAACCCCACATGAACTCTGGTTTGACAAAGCCGCTGACTTATCCCATTTGAAACCCTTTGGATGCAGAGCTATCCTCTTCAATGGAAAACACTCCCGCTGTTCAAAATTCTACCCGTCTGGGGTGGAATCTATCTTTATTGGCTATGAAGAAGGACACCACTCCTATTGGGTGTGGGATCCTGTCCTTAACAGAATTCACATTTTTCATCATATTTGATTCAAACCCAATGTATTTCGGTATCTGAATGTTCAATCTCTGATTTTTTTCTCTCCTCCTGACTCCGATTCTATGTCCTGTTCCTCTACTCTATGTTCTTATCCTTTAAACCCCACCTCAGTCTCTTCTCATTCTCCATTTTCTCCCAACTCTTCTGAGTTGCCCGTGCCTTCCTCTGTTAATCTGTTTCCTTCTCCTTCCAATCAATCAACTTCTCCATCCCTCCAGACCAACGCTCCCCCTATTTCTTCACCTACATCTTCATCCCCTCCGTTCTCTCAAGCTGACAGAATCAGCCTTGACTACCCACCAAGATAACTCTGCGTCCTCCTGGGACACAACCATCAACTACTTGGGGCCCGCTGGTCCTCCTGCTAAAGGATACGTCTACGTACCCCACTACCAGCAAGCTTCAAACAACATTAACTTGGACATTGGACCACAAAAAATTCTCAACTACCCACGCAGAAGGCGCGCAAACCTCATTGTCAAGGAACCCCTTTCCCTCTCTGATCCCAAATCCTATGAAGATGTGTGATGCCAACCAGATGCCACTGACTGGATTGCCTCCAAAGACCTAGAGCTGAAAAACATTGTACATCAGGGTGCCTGGGAAGTGGCCAAGATGGAAGCTGGCAAGAAAGCTCTCAACACAATCTATGTGTACCAAAGCAAAAAGGACGTTGACAGGACGGTTGTGAAAAAGAAAGCGCAGCTCTGTGTACTGGGGAATCAGCAAGTTGAGGGGATTAACTACAACAAAAAATTTTCCCCAACCAGCCGAGACACCTCTCTTTGACTACTACTCACCATAGCTGCATCCAAAAACTTTGAATTAGATCAAATGGACGTTTGTTGCGCTTTCCTCAATGGCCTGACTGACATGCAAGTTTTCATCAAACCCCCCAAGGGCGTAAAAATCAACTTGAAACCAAACAAAGAACTTCTGCTGAAGAAGTCCCTCTATGGCCTAAAACAAAGCCCCAGGTGTTGGTACAAGGCTCTCTCTACCTTCTTCTCCAATATCAACTTCAAACCCACTCAATCCAATCCATGCTTGTTCATCTCAACTGAATTGTCAAATCCAGTCCTAATCTTTGTCCATGTCAATGATTTAATTATCACCAGCAGGAACATTGAACCCATCAAGAATGCACTCCAATCAAAATTTGAAATGCATGACCTTGGCCCATGTGAATGGGTCCTAGGAATGCAAATCACTAGAGACCAGAGCTTGCAAACCGTCACCCTCAAACAAGACCAGTACATCCGGGACATGCTTGAAGAACACGGGATGTTGGACTGCAAGCATGTCTCCTCTCTGCTTCCTTCAAACTATCTCACAAATCCCAATCCCTCCACCCCACCTTCCAAAGGTTTTAACTACCGTCAAGCGGTGGGTCTGTTGGGTTACATAGTCCAAAAGACAAGGCCCAATCTGGCCCATGCGCACAGTCACCTATCTCAGTTCCTCAACAATCCAACCCTGCATCATCAGCAAAGTTTTTCTCATCTACTTTGCTACCTCAGCTTCTTGTCCAACCTAGGCCTAACCCTGGGTGGCAAAACTTCCTTGCCATGGACCCTCAGTGGTTACGCTGATGCGGACTATGCCTCCTCATTGAATTGGAAAAGCTTCTCCGGCTTGATTGTCACCCTCAAAGGTTTACTAGGTTGGAAATGCGTCAAGCAGCCAATAGTCACACTATCAACCACCAAAGCAGAGCACAGAGCCTGCACCAAGACAGCTCAAGACCTTCTGTGGTGTAAGCAGCTTGTCTCCCAGGTCTTTGATGCCTTTTTACTGCCCCTCCCGGCCTGTAATCTGCTTTGCAACAATTGGGGCACCATCAATCTCATTCTCAACCCACTCTACCAGCACCAAACTCATCACATTGATGTCTGCCTACACTTCTTGCAACAACACATCCACAATGACAACTTCCAGCTTTCATACATTGCAACCAACCTGAATCTTGCCGACCCACTCACCAAATTGGTCAGTCCCAAGAAACTTTGGGAATGCATTGACTGATTCCACCTCACTATCTAGGTCATCCCCAATCAAGCATGGGGGCATGTGACAATACAGACCCACAGGGGCCGCGGAGACCAGACAAGAAAGCAAAGAAAGGGAAAAATAATGCATATGCATGCGGGAACAACTTGCAAAGGGGGACCTTAAATACCACCTGTTGTATCTCCTTCAAACTCTCTCTTTCCTTCCTCATCATCTTCCTGGTCTCTTCCATCTCACCTTACTTAGGTGATTCTTGCGTCTTTGCTCCTCCTCCGTTCCACTACCTCCTCCCTTGTCTGGGTGATCCCAAGATCTAACCTCCAGTGGGTATCTCAAAGGTGACTTTCATTTTATCCATCCTTGTTCTCCTTGTCTTGTCTTGTGGCCTTTCTCTTCCAAAAACTCACAACAAGAAATTCTGTGTGGCTTGATCTTATATTTCCATCTGCTTGCTTGGAAATTCCATCATCTTCCTGGTCTCTTCCATCTCACCTTACTTTGGTGATTCTTGCGTCCTTGCTCCTCCTCTGTTCCACTACCTCCTCCCTTGTCCAGGTGATCCCAAGATCTAACCTCCGGTGGTTATCTCAAAGGTGATTCTTGCGTCCTTGCTCCTCCTCTGTTCCACTACCTCCTCCCTTGTCTGGGTGATCCCAAGATCTAACCTCCGGTGGTTATCTCAAAGACTTCAACACATGGTTGCAATAATAATGGCACTGGAGATGAAAGATCCTTCTGAGAAATAAGAGTGCTTATTTTATCAATGCAACTCTGGGATCATAACCTGTTGCAATCTGAGGATATGCAGATGAAGAGTCAAACAGAAGGATGAGATTTCATATGAGAGAGATAGAGGAATCAGATGAAGGAAAGAAAGAAAGAAGGAAGGAAGGAAAACATGTTGCTTACCTGAGGATACGCAGATGGAGAGTCAAAAAGAAGGATGAGGAGAAAATCCTTCACCCTGACTCAGAATCTGTCCTCAGGTAGTGTACAGCTAATTGAGGTGTGTGACATGTGTGTGTGAGTGCATGCAACTGGAGAGGGTGAGATGGGTGAGAGCGCACACATGACATGTGGTTGAGGAGGAAACCAGAAGATATCAGAGAAAAAGACAAGAGTTGAGAAAAAGAAAAGAGAGGGAAATTAAGATATAATAGGACATGAAAAGATGAAATGGAATACATGAAAGTATGAAGAAAGAGGAAAAGAAATATATTCCAGTATTCCAACAAAAAATATGTTTAAATAAATGGTTGATTTATTTAAATTCAGGTTTTTGTGTGCCAAGGCTTCATGAAACAAAAAAATATTTCTAGCATTGCACCAGATTGATGAATAACAACCACAAACACTGATGGATAAATTTTTTATCCCATAAAAGGAAATACAATTTATGGAGATTTTTTGTTGGAAAGGAATATGCTAAATTGTGATTAATTCTGAAAATAAATGAGGGTTTAATCAGAAACTCATGTTTTAAACCACTTGAACCAACAAGATCAAGGAAAAATATGAATATGAAAAAATTGAACACATGAAAAAGGTTAATTTCTCAGTACAAATTGATTTAATCCAGCTTATCATTACCCAAAAATTATTTAAATTTGAGATTCTGAAATATTTAGGTTTTAAAAAATTTTTGGATTGCATAGCTGCCATAGTAGTTCCAAATCATTTTTTTAATGGGAGTATGATTCATCTGCAGAAAAAAATGTAAATACAATCTGGAAAAAGATGTTGGATCTATTCTCAAGAAAAGTGTTTATATGCCTGCAAAATTCTATTTTTTTTATCCTCAATGCATTTAAGGTTCCCAAGGCCATTGCACAAATGTCTGGGGTAAATTCATTTATAGATTTAAGAATTTTTGGGTCAGGAATGCGCTTCAACCATCTTTTAAAATTTGGGAGAAATCCATAAAAAATGGGTTTTAATTGTATCTTGAAGGGGCTGCAACTCAATCCACAAAATTTTAAGTAACTTGAGTCTGTTTCCCCCCTTGTCCAGGAGCAAAATTGAATTGTTATTATACAAATTTTATATACATGTAAAAATTTTAGACATTTCAATAAAAGTGATAGGATATTAATAAACCAATAAAATTCAACCAGTTAAATCTTCTTTACCATCACTCAGTTTGAAAAAAATTGCCATGGGTTTTTTTAAGGGTGTGAACCCAAAATTTCAAATATATCAAATTTGAAGCATGTTATTTGATAAATTTAGGCATAAAATAGTATAAAAACACCCTGTGAGAGACATTTCAAAACTGATTTGGTACAAAGAAGATGCTGAACAGTCAGTTAAAGAACCCAAGAGAAGATTTAAATCAGTTATAAAAATATTTGCAACAAAGGATGCTCTTATGAAATAAGGAGGGCAGGAAAATAATGCAAGCTTCAAAATTCTCCCAATAAATTAATTCTATCCAATAGTATCATTAATCTGGAATATAAGCCATTAGAAAATAAATTGGGAAGATATTTTCATTTTGGTTTAACTTGCTGACTCACTGGTTAATTTTCTCCACTTATGTTGCAGGTTTTTTGATGCTAATCATTCAACTTAGCATAATAAGCCAAAAGGCATAAAAAATAAGCAATTTATTTTGTTTAAATTAAAAAAATTCTGATTTTTTTCAATAATTACTTCTAAATAATTATTTTGTTGTAGTTAAACCCTAGTCTCTTGGATCAGTCTTTCAGCATTTTTTTTGAGTCTGACCACAATGAAAATCAGAACCAAGATTCATGGTTTTATTCACTCTCAACCAAAAGCATGTATACAAATCCAATGAAAAATCCTGATGATTTGAGGAATATTTTTTAGTATGAATGAAATATTTTATTAAACTCTGGATATATATATATATTTTCAAATATTATGCTTATCAGAAGCTATCCCAAAACTTAAAACCTTCAATAAATATCATTGCACTATTTGGGTTTTAATCAAAGATGTGTGCATGTACCAGCCCATCCTTGTGATTATATTAGTTCAAAGAAAAAAATTGACCACAGGATATATTTTTTTTTGAATCTATAAGAACATAGCTGGTGTTGGGATGTGTTCCAAATTTTGAGTTCTAGATTTGCAACAATCACATTCTCCCAAAATTAGTCAATTTATTCAATTTTACAAGTGTTTGGGACAATAGTTGAAATTTTTTAATTAATTTCCAATAATCAAAAACCCCAAACCAATTTGTAAAATCCATACAAAAATTCTTTTGGATCATACATCAACATACCATATTAACAATTTTAAAGAGAATTGAAGTTATAATTGAACCTCATTTTAAGCATGAATAATATTTGAGTCCACATTGGTTATGAAATATTTTAACAGAAGTTGTGTGTTGGTTATATTGAAGTTATTGGGATGGATTGCCTGTATTCAGCAAGATTTAAAACCCAGTTGCAGCCAAGTTGAAAAATTTTGAAAGGGAGGCAAATGCTAGCATGTTCCTCCATCCCCCCCCCCCTCCCCAGTGTTTTATATAACTTTTTGAAGTGGCAAAACATGCCAACAAATGGGAACTGGGCACAGGAAGGCACAAATTCAGAATAAGCTCATTCATTTTCCAATTTTTTTGTTTTAATTTTTATATCAAAGAGTTGCGGGGTGAGTGAACCCAAACACCACAAAAAAAATTCCCACCATGGTGGGCAGTTGACATGCAGAAGATCTTGCAAAAAATGTGTTCTTACTACAATATTACCCACAATGTACTTTAGCTAAGGTTCAGTGCACAGTGACTGTGCACAGAGAGGCATCAGTTAAATAAATTGGAGCTTCAACTGAAGCTTAGTTGCAGAATCCTCCATGTTGGCTGCAAACCCAGGAGTGACTTCTCTTTGTGGTGGAATTTGTGAATTTAGCAGGGGGCTTAGAAAATATCTTTTCTTGATACCCAATATGATCTTATAAAATCCCTACCACCCAAAATAATTCATTCCATGAATTATCTGTTTGGACTTGGTATTGGAACATTGGTAAGGTATCATAGCTAGGGGACACGGAGCAGGTATAAGTATCCTGCTCCGGGTCACTGTCAACCTGCAGGTGACAGCAACACAGCCGAGTATCATGGGACACCCAAGTCCCAACACCCACCCCTTGGCAAGATGCTGGCACCCCTACAACAAACAAAGAAAACAACAAAACCCACCCATCACCATAGACCGGTGAAGGGAAAAAGGAACAGGAGAATAACCCACCCTTTCGGTCATACACCTGTAACGGGTAAGAAGATGCAGAAAGAAGATAAGGAGCAAAAGGGCTAGTAGCAGTTGGAATCTAAGCTGCCACTGCCATGAGTGTAGCCCCCAAAGTTATTGCTATAGTCATATCCACCTCCTCCATCATCATACCTACCCCCACCATCATAATCATAGCCCCAACCACCATCATGTTCATATCCTCCAGTATTGTCATACTCATCCACCCTATCATTGTAAGATTCAAACCGGTTGATGATGGGAGATGGTGATTGGTCATATTGTGGGCCTAGGTATGGGGACTGGGGCCTGAGAGGTGCAAATGGCAATGGTAGATCATTGAAGTATTTTGATGCGGCCGGGAGAGGAGGCGGAAATGCTAGCGGACTGTTGGAGTAGTGAGTCAAGTATTGGTCTTGATGTCGCAGAGGTGGTGGTGAAGCTGGGGGATCATGGGAGTAGCAACTCCAAGTTCTTAGAGCAGGTGCGGTCTCTTCCTCTCCATCCAAGTAGAGGTATGGCTGTCTGGGGGCTGTGGCTCTTGCTTGTCATCCGAGTAAAGATATGGCTGTCTCGGGGGCTGTGGCTCTTGCTTGTCATCCAAATAGACGGATGGTTGTTGGAGGGGCTGCTGTGGCTCTTGCTTGTCATCCAAGTAGAGGGATGGTTGTTGGAGGGGCTGCTGTCGCTCTTCCTTGTCATCTGAGTAGAGGGATGGTTTTCAGAGGGGCTGCTGGTCATTCTGAGCCTCATCTTCTGCTTGGGAAATATCACAATCTTGGTCAGGATTGTCTGGGGACTCGTTTGCGTCGTCCTCAAGGATGAATTGTACAGATGACCCATGCTCTTCAAGATCTTGAGAGTAATTGGATGTGTACTCATCATCTGGTGCAGTAGAATTGGTAAGGGAAGGGACAATTATGGGAGGGATTGAAATGTGACCGGCATGCTTGTTAGTAATGCCACAAGTTTCCTGTGTATGACTAGGAACACTCAGTTGGATCTTCTGAAGCTTTGGACCCAGTGCTGCTGTTGATGCAACATGCTGCCTCTTCCAAGCCTGAGAGCAAGCAGTGGGACCCCGTTGGGGAGATCGGTGCAAATGTGCATAGGCAAAGTTAAACAAACCACAACTTTCTCTGCAACCCTTGGGATGGGTCGGTCAATCCATTGGGGGGGGCATGTGAGGGGGCATGAGGTCTGTTAAGTTTGAGAAAAATTTTAGATCACCAAGAAAAGTAAGGACACGATCCACGGCAGCATGGTGATTGTTAGGCATAGTGATATGACCAAGCAAGCAAGGGAAGGGGGCAAAGGGAAGAAATAGAAGAAAGATCTTTTGGAATGGAGCGTTGAAAAAAAAATTTAGAGATCTTCAGCGGAGCTGGTAATGCAGGCTCATAACCTGTTAGGACTTGGTATTGGGACATTGGTAAGGTATCATAGCTAGGGGGCACGGAGCAGGTACAAGTATCCTGCTCTGGGTCACTGTCAACCTGTGGGTGACAGCGACACAGCCAAATACCATGGGACACCCAAGTCCCAACATTATCCATCATTCTTTTGGCCAGGTATTTAAAGCCATGGAACCACGTTACATAGAAGTTTGAGATTTGACAAAAAAAAAGCCATCAAAAACAAATATTCATCTGTTTTCAAAATGATCAAGGATTAATGAAAATGTCTGGTTTCATTTTGAATCTCATGCCTTTCAAGCTTTCTGTTCCATCTCTCAATGTTACACTCTTTGTAAAAAAAAAAAAACCAGCATACCACCCAAATGTTTTGAGTGGTTTTATTGTACATTTATATCCAAATTGCACTTTAACATACAAAGATTGAATCTTCAAATCCATACTTTTACTCTTATACAAACAAGTGAAATACTGCGTCATCTGTCCTTTGGGCCCCTTCCTATTTTGCGGGAAAATGTGTCAAATTAGGAATGTCGAATATTCTGGCTCTTGCCGAAAGCCTTTGAGAACCTACTTATTAAGAATGAGCTGATTTGATAATGATTTCAGCGGCCTTCTCCGCGAGAGCATAAACTGTCATCGATGGATGGCCTCCAATCTGAATGGGTATAATACTAAATTTCAAAAGACAGCGAGAATTTAGGCAACAAAATTTGTTATTGTGGCAGCTCTTAAGTATTTAAGCGAAAGAAAAAAATAAATAAAAAATACAGTACCTTGCATCTGCCACTCTCAAGTTTTGCGTGCCATACACTCGAAGCTCTGGGTCGACAACCCCTGATTTCTCCCTGGGCATCATCGAAGAGGTACCCAAGGGGTGGTCTGCAATAAAAATGTATAGAAATTTTTCAGCTAAACCATAAACGCCTTTTGACTATCCATCCACAGGGTTTTCTTACATTCAGTCCTGACCCTTTTCTTAATGCTCGCCAGCCATTCCTCATCGGATTGGACAGATGGACCAGGGTATTTTTCGTCACGGATGATAGCGGCCCATTGAGGCTGTGACATTATTTTTCTGGCATGTTTTGCTGCTTTTTTCATTAGCCATAAGTCAAATGGATGAGACAAAAATCCTACCGATCTCCATATCGCTTCAGATTTCATTCCAATGGTAATCATGGCATTCTAGAAACTGAAGAGGTCGGCTACTCACCTGGGTCAATTGAGGGTACCTCGGAGGGGTCCTGGCTTTTGATATGTGATGAACCGCGAGATAAGGGGTGTTGAAGTGTGGTGGCAATCGTTAGGCTAGAAAAAGTCCAGAATTCAAAGATCAGATTTTTACTTCGAGTCATATTGGCCGGGAGGTAGGAGAGCTCAGGTAAAACTTACTAGGAGGTATTTGACTCAGGTGTGTTATCCGATTCCTGCAGAAAAACGTGCACATGCAAATCGCACATTGGGAATCAGGAGCCCGCTACTCAAGCGATAAAACTGGCAAGTACCCACAAAGAAAGCATTAATCAATAAAAATTCAACTGCTACTCCATTTTTGATGCGATCAACAATACTGCTGAATTGGTCCGTCGACATGGTGTTCGGATCACGCTTGAGAAGCGCGAAGCCTTCGTTAATTTCATCTTCGGTAAGGATTGATTTCAAGGATCGATAATCAAGAAGTGACAGAGCATGACTCAATAAGCCACCTCTAGTTTCCTGATAAACGGTCATTTGTTCAGCCGCAACGGTTGCGTTTCTCAAATCATCAGATGATACAATGCCGGGTTTGAGTCTGTAAGTTGCTAAAACGGCGGGGTGATCGGAAAGATGTCCGCCAACACCCTCAAGATTGAGCACAACTGGGATGCCCAATGGGTTTAAAATATCTTGTTTGCCTATTCCACTCCTTTCGAGGATCGCCGGAGTCCCAATGGAGCCCGCACACATTATGAGCTCCTTGTTGACCTCGACGCGAAATGAGATCCCTGAACTGGAATATTCAACTCCTGCAATTTTAATTTCCGATCCTTCAGCTTCGTTCGTTATAAGCTTGTTCACCTCTGCACCGGTCCGCACAACCAAGTTGGAACGGGACTGGATTGGAAAGTCTAAATTTATCGTTTTTTTTAAAAAAAAAAAAGAAGAAGAAAAAAAAAAAAATAGGTACAAGCCCATTTTTGCAGGGGAAAAAAAACTATCATAGAAGTGGCGCGACTTACAGTATGCAGTAGCACTGGTCACTCGAATACTCTGAGCGTCAATAGCTGACGGGTAATAATAAGCTCCCTCGACTTTACCCCCAAAAGGGTCTGTGGACTGAATTGCCTGACCGCCGATGGATGCAGTAACGGCGGCGGGAAAATAAGGTTCGAACTGAGGCGGAATGTATTTGGGGAAAGAATTCGTGACTGGGCCGGAAGTACCATGGTCTTGAGGATTGAAAAGAAACCCGGAGCCACGCTTCGGTGTCAAAAGTTTTTCGCTCTTTTTGGACGCACGATCGATCTCCGACCATCCCCTATTGATCGGTCGGAAATTGCATGGAATGACGAAAGATCAGTGTCGAAATACATCAAGCATATCACTCATGTGGAGCCCTACCATCCAGGATTTCCAAGTTTTTCTATGGCATTATAATCCTCCTGATCAGCCTTGGTGCTGATAATGAAGTTGATGGCTGAAGAGCCGCCGAGGACCTGAAAAGAAGCATGAGGTTAAGCACATGGTAAAGTCAATCTCTAAAATACACATTGAAAGGCCATATGGGGCGATATTCTTACTTTTCCACGCGGGTAATCGATTTTCCTTTCATCAGCCTCCTTTTGAGGGACGGTGGTGTATTTCCAATCAATGTCCGTTCCCAGAGTAGTACCTGTCATGTTTGATGAAAAATCAACCCCTGCAGGAAACATGGAAACCAGGCGAGAGCGGCATAACTGACCAATCAAGCCGGGTATGCTGATCCCAGGATTGTTGAGTCCGGAACCACCCGCCTGCCAGTAAAAAGAATCCAGAATTGCTTTAGCTAATGAAAAAATAAATACTTTGGATTGGCGAGTAATCAAGGAAAGAATCTATTTACCTCAAGGACCAGCACCGTCAAAGAGGGATCCTCGGACAAGCGAGACGCTACAGCTAAGCCTAAGTTCACATGAGGAAAGGAAATGGTGTTTATTAATGATTCCTCCTGGGAATTACAAGATAGCACAGAATGACAGTTTTAGTACACTAACCTGCCTGTCCGCCACCGACAATGATGTAATCAAAAACTTCGGCCATTGTTGCCACATGACAGCAATGAAGGAGGACCCCGACAAATAGGATCCAGAGGGCTGGAAAGTCATCGTTCAACATGTTCGAGTACAAAGGATTTTCGGATCGACGATGATCACCCGCTAAACAATAGATTGAATCGGAGTTAGGTCGATCGAGAAAAAGTCGAGCTCAAAGGATGAAGCAGGAGCTTGTGCGTGGAAAAACGTAAATGAATTCTCCGGTGATGGGGGAACTGAGAATGGCTCTGGAAGATGGACGCTTATTTATAACCAACTCCCGTGGGTCTGGTACATACACCCCAATCGCGATCAAGGACCCAGTCATACTTCACAGGGCTGGAGAAAGTGCCTTAATTTCCCTACGTAAGCTACCCAAAGGCGCCACATGGGAGGAAAAGTGCCTTTATCCTTATCTAAACTGATCAGAACAATCGACACGAAGCGTTCAGGAGTTACCTTAATGCTTGCGGTCCGGGCGGCTCCTGCAAGTTGCAGGATGGACGCCGTATGAACAGACAGAGAGTGTCCGCGCCGGTCCTCCCCGCAGAAGGCCTGGTTCTGGGGAAGCCTGTGGATCATGCCGTCACGTCTCCCATCG
The DNA here is from genome assembly GCA_025617555.3 of Puccinia polysora. Classification (NCBI taxonomy): domain Eukaryota; kingdom Fungi; phylum Basidiomycota; class Pucciniomycetes; order Pucciniales; family Pucciniaceae; genus Puccinia; species Puccinia polysora. The sequence continues at coordinate 11,155,973 of CM062614.1, read as the reverse complement.
ATCATTTGCTTCTATCCTTAACCCGCGAAGATGGACCGAAATTGTTCTGGTACGCGTACTGTACATACATAGTCTAATGTACTGGCATGAAAGGGCCCATTGAAACAAATTGGACCAGGTTCCAGTACCTACTTCCTCCATTCAACATCTTAAACCAACCTAGTCGTGAGCTTGTGGCAAGTGTCTCATGTCCTGCCGCCGTGCGACCAAATCCACTCATCATACAGAGCTCTAATGACAACCGCACCAGATGATTCCCAAGAAAAAGAGTTGAGTGTGATGCTTTGAAGCAGAATGACAAAAATTACTTTGAGTTAAGCTTGGGCTATCAAACTACAGGTCTTGATCCGTATGATCCATTCCAGGATTTGATCCAGATACCAGCTTGAATCTTCTCTTCCAATCTCATAGTCTATCGCCCGACGAGTTGTATATACATTGAGTGCATTGACAGCTTTCTGAGATAATGTGAATGTAAGTATGCATATTTTCTCCTTAAGCATCATGTTACTCGTTAGGGCCCTGATGAGGTCTTGGTGCAGGAATCTTCATACCCTCAAGTCGATTGCCCCAGCCAAATCGGTCCCGATTGACCACACAGCTTTTTTTGCCTCTCCATCCGACAAGCCATCAATTCGTTGGTCTTTCCACAATCACAATTCAAGAAAAACGTTTATTTTCATAGCGAAAAGCTTGCGCTGGAATTTGAGGATAAACGATGTAAAACCTGGCTCGCTTGGTTCTACTTGCTCAACGGCACTCTCCTCCAACTATATTCAATCAATTGCGAAAATTTTGCTCTGACTTCATAGAAATTGCAGGTTTCTAAAAAGGGTGACCACTCGTGATACACGACCACTCACTGAGCTACCCTTGATCAGAAGATCATGACCCTGGTGCTACTCGGAAATTTAAAGGGGATCTCGGTTAGACATTCTTCTGGACCCACGCCTCCTACTGTGTGCAAGCTTGATGATTTCAAGATGCACAGACGCCAATAAACATGATGGGAAACATCCTAGGATTTGCATGTATGCGTAAATATGTAAGTCTGGATTGATTGCACAGGTCTGGACATTTGTGAGAATTTCATAAGAGTCGGCTCAGGCATGCTGCATACAAGATACATGTAACATGCACTTCAATCGTTGATGGAATGAAATCAACCTTCAGCATGTGTAGTCTCTCAGGAGAGCTGCGATTGTCCAGAAACCAATCACCAAGCGGTGCAGTACTGCAACCGTTTGCAGCGAAACCACCCCCAAAGCTTATCGGGAAGCTTGACAAGACTTTCTGAGCTTATGAATCGGTATCGAAATAGTCATTATGTAATCAGATATTCCTGACTATGATTGCCAGTTTAGGTTCAAGCTTCCAGTCCAAGCTTGCCATTTGCTTGCTAAGGATATTCAAAGGCCATGTGACATTCGCGTAACAAACCCATTTCTATGATTCCTGCCTTCTGGCGCAAATCAAATCATGGAACTTGAGACTAGTCAAAAAGAGGGGTCTTGCTAAGTTCACTGCCACGTTGCAAGACCAACTCCCCCGGGCCCCTCACTGTTGGAGGGGGAACGGTATGGATTCTTGACTGATTGGTTCGTACAGTTAGCACCAGGGCCAAGCTGCGGCCGCTGGCTTGCCAGTGACTTCATGTCACCATCCAGTCCCGGTTGGTAGCCCATTGAATCACTTTAGAGGAAAGTGCTGTTAACCAATGAATATTCTTGACTTCACTAAAGCTTACATCAAAGATCAAATGTGACACACATGTATTCACCAAGATGGAAAATGGATGTCACATGTATTTCCCCAATGTATAAACCTAATTGCACTTGAATTTACACATCAATTGAACTGAAAGACACTTGGAATTCACCATCAGGAAAAGATGGTATTACTAAAATTTCCATTCAAAAATTACATATGGTTAGTCCACCAAGTTTGGTTGGGTGGTCAACTGACTGGGGAGCAGTGGCTCCAGGACCCTGTTAACCCCAAGTTGTGTTGGACTGAGGCAGTCACCAAGAGGCAATGCACATCTGAAATTTCCCAAAAGGGTTTGCAAACCAAAGGTGAGCAAATGCCTTATTACAGATCAGCCAGTCAATCACACTCATGACTAGTCAATCACACTCATGACTGAGCACAGCCAGACCCCTAGAGGACAGCTCCATGCTAGAGGTATCAGAGGCCTTGCAATCCACAGTAAGGGTAAAAGCCCAACAGAGCATAGCTTGAGGTGAAAAAACCCAATCACACTTGATATATTAGCAATTTAATGCTGACCAAGAAAATTGGTACCCTCACCACAGGGACATGACCCCTGGTGATGGCACTCACAAAAGTCTCAACCTGAAGCTCAAAGCAAAGCTACTCTTTCCTGTTCTCTCAATTGAAATTCTGTCTTCTGTTCTTTTAGGTCTCCGTATTGTCCCATTTGGAAGCTTTTGATTCCCAAATATCTATTTTCACACAATTGCAAATTGTTGCACAAAAACACATCTGCTTCACTTCTTCTTTCTTACCTAAATTTTACTGCAATTACATAAGTCTTGCATGAGCCATTCCCCAAAGAATAAAACTCAAAGAGCCAAAAAAACCACAATTGAGTTCTCATTTCTTCAAGTTGATAAAAGGATTGATGGATGGTTGATTTCAAAATCAAAAGCAAGCTGTATGTTCCATTGCAGTAGCATTGACATTAGAGTTGGTATACAGCAAGAATCAGAGAACAGAGAGTGCAGTAATGATATTATATTGCAAGAACCATTAGTTGAATAAATAATTGAATTTGTTTCAAAATGAACATAAATTGGAATTCCAAGGTGAATTTCAGACAAATTAAGATCCTGGCACATAAATTGGAATTCCAAGATTAATTGCAGATTAATTAAGACCCTGGGAGTTTGAAATTGAAAACAGTATCAGTTACTTTAATCTGAGGCAAGAAATTCTATCATATCAGAGTTTCACAATAATTCTCAAGTACAGATATGTGAATTCATACACAAGAAATTTGATGTACAATCTAGCAAATCATAAACAATAATTAGTCCAAACTATCCTTTGATGAAAATTTGAACCTCAATATTTACCTCTCATCTGCCCATTTCAATCCTTGATTTGCTTATTTCATGCTCTGAATTAATTAACAGAGGAAACAAGCTGGTTCTTATTGGTTTGCTTAATTGTTTTCTAGCTGTTTTTATGCTTAAAAAATGGCTCAAACAGTTTTACATAAACATTTTGAGGAATTTTTTCCGCATTTGAATGAGCAGTTTTTAACTCATTTGTTTACCTTTCTCCTCTCTCTAAAAGTCTAGCCATGAGATACACACTCTTGCATTGAGTCCATTCTTTTATAATATTTCTCACAATTCTTGAGCCCAATTCAACAAAACCTTGAGAGTGAGAGGTATTTTGGAACTTGAATGGTAGGAAAAAGGCAGAAAAATTACCAAGAGAAAATTACCATCAGCCCAACAGATCATTCTGGGGTTCCATAAAACTCCTGCATCCAAGGCAGTTTTGATGTGGAAACCATAGGGCCAGTGATTAAAGCCCAGTAGATGATGGAAGATTGGTTCTAGAAATACATTTTAACAGAGAGAGGAAACTTTCACCATTCAAGAGTCTTACTTTCCTATTTTTCAGCCCCCAACCACCCCACTCTCACCCCCTTGTCACCACTTGGAACTGCCATAGTGCTGGTTAATCCATGAGTCTCCAGGAGCTTCTTTTCCCAAAGGGGCAGAGAGGTATAATTTCCAGATACAAGAAGCTGAATGAAAAGTTTCATTCAATCCAAATAGAGATTCTTGAATGATTTTGGGAGAATCAAAGGCCTTTAAATCAAGAAAAACCTACTTTAACTTAAGACTCAAAACTTCACCATATGATGCCTGATGGTAATGAATCCATAAAATGTCATTTAAACACAACTAGAATCTATCTAAGCATATTCACCTGAAGATTATTGAAAATTGAATGGAGGAAGGCAAAATTTTAAGTGAAGATACAAGTTGGTTAAAAATTGCTAGTCTGTATCTTCCTGATCATCCAAGGAAAAAAGATTGATTGGAGTGCCAGCTTCCCAGGAACTTCAAAAATTGATCATACCATATATAATAACCCCATAGTTTCAATTTTTCCCAAAATTAATTCCCCAAGAAACCTTCTAATAGCTGGATCAAAATTTCTAATCCAGGCTTCAAAAAAAGTAAACAATGAATCTTTTGTTTCCTTTTTTTGGTGTCCATTGAGCAAACAATGCAAATTTGATTTCAGTGAACAATGTTATTTGCTTGATTTATGTGTGGAATGCCATTCTTTAAAAATTGAGCCCTGTATTTTAGACTCAAATGAAGGATCCCATTCTAACAATCCTCAAGCCATTTTCTCCATTTTTGTGTGACTGATCAAAATTGATGCTTTGGAAAATCTACAAATAATCAGTGGATAATAACTTTGGTTAGTATTGATTTTCATGCTTTGTTTCCTGATGATGATGATATCTCTCTGATAGACCAGTTTCATTAATCAGATAAAGAGTTATAAAAAGAATTAATTTATCATATAAAAAGGGTTTTCATATATTGGCTAGTGTATAATGCCTCAAATTTGGGGAAGAATAGCATTTTACAGGTGCAGTATGGAATTTCACCAGTTGAAGCATGCAGTTTTCCCTTTGTAAAAGTGGATGACAGAACTGGATGGAAGAGGTTCATAATACAATTTGAGTAAATGAATGGTAAAGGAGAGAACAATGATTAATGAGCTGTGGGAAGATTTTTCAATCTCTTTGTTGAAACACAACTTGAATTCAAATGACTGTCTGTTGGAATTCTACTGATTCTGCTCACACTTAAGTCCTTCAAAGCCTTAAAAACAATCACGCTCCTTATATTCTAATTATTCAATCATTGTTATAACTTCATAAAAGTAGCAGTATTATGGTCTATATCTCCTCTTGCTGCTCTAATCAGTTGTTATTCATGGTTGATTATTTCAAGGTTAAGTTATGAACATGTCTGGAAGAATGCTAGTTCAAGTAGCATGTCATATAATTCTGATCAAACTCTTGTAGACTAAGAACCCTGAGTCACTAGTTCTTATATTATTTTCATGACTCTAAGAACCTCCTTCCTTATCATCTTCTCTCTTAATCTGATGTCTGATTTCTGTGTCAGATCAGCTTGAATTAACGCCTCAGCTTTCTGTGATATCCCTTGTCTTTTGTCCTTGATAGTGTCACTGATATTGTGGTTTCTCTCTGGCTGAGTTCTCATTCATTACTTATTATTCATTATGTTTTTTCTTTCACCACATTTTGATCATGTTGACTATGGTCTGTATTTACTATTTAAATCCTGCCAACGTCAACTGAAATAACATCATCAGTTCTTCCTCACTTGAACCGGGAAAGTGTTCCCTTGACTCTCCTCTGATCCGCTCCCCTTGGCAACATAAGATCTCCTCATCCTCTCATTCAAATTCAACTGGAGCATTCTGCTTAATTTCTAACACTGTCTAGTGAAAAATGGAGAAACACTTGGGGACACTTTTTTCAAATTATAGTGAAATTTTCCAAAGTGAAATTCCATCCTGTAAAACACCTGGTTTTCTTTTTCTTAAAAGGAAATTATTGTGTTTGTAAAAAAGCTTGATGGCACAACTTTTTTTTGAACAAACAAAATTTCTGCAATTTCTGCCTAGGTTTTATTTCCTGGTTTTGTACCAGATTTATTTTCCAATCTACAATCCCATTTTTCAAACAACCACATCCAATTTTTTTTTCACCCCCCCCCCCCAATTGGACAAACTGCCCACATCCCACTGCAAAATTTTTCATTTATTATCCGATTCCAAATCAAGCACCCCCAATCCACTCATCTCATGCTTTATTATATCTTGTAAGTCATTGATCCCCTTATCCTTCAATGAAACCTCTCACAACACTACTGATTTAATTTTTTTCATCCCTTTTTTCATTTTTTGGTGGGGGGGGGCAACCAATGCATTCCAATACCATACAACCAATGCTGTTTCTACAGTACAACCCTACTCATAGGGAGATGCTTGAGACAAGTTGTTGGGCTTGATTGAATCAAAGCCAAAATTTGTGTTCCAATGGTATTTTCTTGAAAACAGAAATGAAGGGTGTATTCCAATTGTGTTTTATTTCCATTGTTTATTTGTAATAAAAACAAATACCTTGTGTAACTTTATTATTTGACAACAACCAAGATGATCCTATTATGATGAAATGGTTTCTGCTATTTGAAAATCAAAAATGGCCCTTTTCCTCAACAAAATCCTTTACAAGGATGAAAATTCAAAACTCCAATGAAACAGGGTTGGAAAACCTCAAGCATATTCAAAGATTTCAACTCTTTCAGTTTAAGGATCAAGGCAAAACTGTTCTTTGAACATTTATGCTTGAACCCCTGATCAGGACAACAAATTGGACTTTTGTTTCATTTACCCCAGTTGTTTTCCTTCTATCTAACTTGTTGATCTTGCTGTTATTTAATTTGGAAATCTCTACAGTTGATTGATAAAAATCAGAATTACAGGAAATCAATATTTGTCAAAAATTAAGATTCATTACCCACAGGTTGGTATTAATGCAGTCATGAAAAAAAAAATTTGAAAGTACCAACTAACCAAAAAACATTGCAATACAAAATTAAATAACGTAGCAATAACAACCATCATGCAGATTTTTTGGTGGGATGTAGATGAAATTGAAAACATAAGATTTTGACAAACATTAGAAGTCTTGCATTGGAATACATTGGTTTCCCCCCCCCCACCAAAAAATGAAAAAAGGGATGAAAAAAATTAAATTAGTAGTGTTGTTAGAGTTTTCATTAAAGTAGAAGGGGATTGATGACTTACAAGATATAATAAAGCATGAGATGAGTGGATTGGGGGTGCTTGATTTGGAATTGGATAATCAATGAAAACTTTTGCAGCGGGATGTAGGCAGTTGGTCCAATTGGGGGGGGGGGGGTGAAAAAAAATTGGATGTGGTTGTTTGAAAAATGGGATGGTAGATTGGAAAATAAATCTGGCACAAAACCCAGAAATAAAACCTAGGCAGAAATGGGAGAAAGTTTTTTTTTTTTTGAAAAAAAAAGTTGCGCCCTCCAAGCTTTTTTACAAATTCACAATAATTTAGGATTAAATTTTCACATTAGGGTGTATCAAAGTTAGCAAAACTTCCATTAGAAACCTGCTATTTTTTTGACCAAACCCGCCATTTTTAATGGCAGTTTTCTGAATTACACATACCCCCTAACTGGTGTATTTCAAAATGGCGGGTTTCATGAAAATGGTGAATTTGAAAAATCAAACCCGCCATTTCATCTGTCCACCATCCATGGCATGAAAAACACCCATCCACACCCCCAAGTCATAAAATCCATATGCATGACACACATCTCATCTCCATTGCTTCACATCTACATTGCTTCACATCTCCATTGCTTCACATCTCCATCACTTCACATCTCCATTGCTTCACATCTCCATCACTTCACATCTCCATTTCTTCACATCTCCATCACTTCACATCTCCATCACTTCACATCTCCATTGCTTCACATCTCCATCACTTCACATCTCCATTGCTTCAAATCTCCATTGCTTCACATCTACATTGCTTCACATCTCCATTGCTTCACATCTCCTTTGCTTCAAACAAATCCCATCATCATCACATCACCATATTTCTCAACATGTAAAATCAAACTTCCTGGCAGCAAGTTGAAAATGCAAAAATGCTGACTGAAATTTTTCATTATTTGACTTGGATTCAGACTCCGATTTGGAATCAAATTGGTTAGCTTTGAATTCTCTATTGGAAAAGCAATAAATTGTTCCACAAAGACACACTCTCCACAAAACTATGTATGAAAGACAAAAGCTTTACCTACTGCCCAACTTAAGCTTCCAGAAACTGTTCCAAACTTTATTTCCTTCTTTCATGAAAATTTTGGAGATGATTGAAGACCACCACATCTTCCAGAACAATTCTTGGAATCCTCAACGCAATCAGCTATCAAACTGGCTGTTGCTCTTTGTAGATTGGAATCAAATGGAAATGGAGCAGCAATTCATCAATTAGAAAATCTATTCTTGGTCAGTTATGGATCCATTGACTTATACACCAAAAGAGTCATGATTGCTATCCTATCTTTCCATTGATCTTTCCTTTGTTGGAAAACCAAAGAAGACCGCAAGGAGATATCACAATTAATGGAGACCAAAGGCTTTCCTGGTTGCATTGGTTTTGTTGATGGAACCACTATCCCCTTGAGTCAAAAACCCAAGCTAGATGGCAACCATTATTTTGATCAGAAAAAAAGGCAATTGATGTTAAGTTGTGAGGTCACTTCCCTAGGCATGCAGGCGCGGGTCTCAATCAGACAGGGGAGCTGTGTAGATACTCCTAATATACCCATAATCCAAACTACTCCAAACTTCCACTCAGTTGTCTAGTAGACCGCTCAACAGGGACACGCAGCTAGTTGCTCATACAATCCATCTCAGACCCTCTCATTCTTGTATCATGACCGCCACCATCCTCCATCTTCTATTCCTCACACCATGACCACGAACCAACCACAACCACCTCTTCCGTTCTCATCTCAATATCCTGTTCCCTGCTCATCTGTCTGAAATAACCCATCAAGCCTTGTCTGTGTGCCCGGTGAGATATTCATAACTTTCCTTTGATTCTTATTTTCTTTCCTCAAATTGAATAATTTTATCCTTCTCATGACTCCTTCAGTCTTGTCTCTATATTGTCACCACTTCCATTCCTCACTAAGCCTCAACTGCAACCTCAACCTCAACACCTCAAACGCACTCTGATATGTG